>JANDJT010000001.1:1443448-1453860 GCA_024331685.1 Stegophilus panzeri | reverse complement strand
CATTTTCAGTTGAATTTGAGGAAACCACTTGAAGCATTCGTTGTGTTGAACTATTTCAATTGCTTTTATTTGATTTGATTCGCAATGGGGGTTGAATAATTTTGATTGCAACTGTATACGTATGTACATAACTTGCTAGCTAGCATTGCTTTGTTAGTTGGTCAGTCAGTTAGCAAACTTTCAGTTAGTGCACACTACGAAAGCTAACAATATAAAAAGCCTAGCTTATCTAACCAGAGTCGTGCAATGTTAAAGTTCACTCCTGATATTTTATTATATTCTTTTATCTCGTTTTTTCCACATTTTCATTATTTAATTTTTTTAATTTATTTATGACCTGACAACACTTATTAATATGGTGACGTTTTGTGTTATATGTAACAATCATGGAAGGAGTCTCCAGTGTTAGCACTTTGTAAAACTGTAATCTTATGTTTTCCGACATCTTCGGGACTGAGGCACGTTTTTGCGGTTTCTCGGTAACGAAGGACAACAAGCTGCAGTTTTTTTTGTCTTAGTAATCTCAAGAGAAAAAAAGGCTGCTGAGGGAACGACTGTTTCAGGAACAGCAACTAACCAGTTTCACAACGTTATAAGTAACTATAGATGGTTAAAAAGTATGGCATGTAATTGTTCTTAAAAAAAAAAAAAGTACTTAGCTGGCTATGATATCCATCTGCAAGAGGCGATTCTGTTTTAAGAGTTTGTGTTTAAGCCGAATTTCAAATTGCCCCAAAACACAACTAGATAATAGTTGATGTGTAAGAATGATGGCAGTTTAAGGTTGTGCATTGACTTATAAGTAGATGTTTTTAGCTGCATGCTTTGATTTTTCTGTCTGAACCATTTTTAACCATTAAAAAAGAGAACACGGATACCACATGCTTCAGCGATAGTCTCTAAGGCTGAGGATTGCTCCCTAAACATAGCATGTGCTATCGATCTGCTCATCTCCTGTACAAACAGCAGCGCTAGCACTTCTTCAGCCTGAGTCAGGTCTACAAAAGATGAGCTGAAACTAGCATTCTGCGTGACAACGCCGGGCGTCGGAGGACCGAGCGTGATTATTTGAGCCATGTCGGCTAAAATGGCATCATCACTCGCTCTGCATTGAGGGAGGAAACGCGAATGTGATGACACTAGCGCTTATTTCCTGAATACACCGACAAAGTGCTGTGAAAGCTTCTCATGTAGTTTCTTTTCTACACACAGAGGAACGGTTTTTGTTCGGTTTGCTAACTAACCTTTGTGTGAATGTTGAATGATTGTGGAATCATAAGTACAGGTTCCAACAACACACCAAAAAATCAGTAATAAAAATCTAAAAAATATTTGGGGTACGTTACTGTTATGTAGAAAATGTTTTTTTTTAAAGATCAGTTTGTTTGTTTGTTTGTTTAATGTCTAAATCATAAAGATGGTGATGGTAGTGGTGATATTGATGGTGGTGCTGATGATAGTGCTGCTAATGGTAGAGGTAATGGTGGTGCTGATGGTAGTAGTGATGGTAGTGGTGATATTGATGGTGGTGCTGATGATAGTGCTGATAGTGGTGCTGATGGTAGAGGTGATGGTGGTGGTGCAGATGGTAGTGCTGGTGGTGATACTGATGGTGGTGCTGATGGTAGTGGTGATAGTAGTGGTGATGGTGGTGCAGATGGTTGTGCTGATGGTAGTGCTGATGGTGGTGCAGAATGTAGTGGTGAAATTGATGGTGGTGATGGTGGTGCAGACTGCAGTGGTGATATTGATTGTGGTGCTGATGGTAGTGGTGGTGGTGATGGTGGTGCAGACTGTAGTGGTGATATTGATGGTGGTGCTGATGGTAGTGTTGATGGTGGTGGTGAAGGTGGTGGTGATATTGATGGTGGTGATGGTGATGCAGACTGTAGTGGTGATATTGATGGTGGTGCTGATGGTAGTGTTGATGGTAGTGGTGAAGGTGGTGGTGATATTGATGGTGGTGATGGTGATGCAGACTGTAGTGGTGATATTGATGGTAGTGGTGATGGTGTGGTGATGATGAGGAAGTGATGATTAAAGATGGAGGACATGAAAATCCAGCCACATTGGCGTTGAGGAGAAGGAGTCGGGTCGGGAAACCGGTTAACGCTGCAGAAAATTGGTTGCATACGTTCTGCCCTTAAGGGAGCGAGAGAGAAGGAGAAGATTTGCTAGTGATTAGCCGCTGGTCACGATCCAGTTCAGCCCTTCTGATTTCAATTTAATGCGTGTTTAGAGCTTAAACAGGGGAAAGCACAGGGCAAAACTGGCCACTAAGCAAAAAAAGAAAAGAATGTCTCCTACCAGATTCTTCTTCTTACAGCCTGAACATCTGCCTGAGTGAAGAGGCTGAAACATCTGTCGGCCATACTGGGTGTTGGAGCAGAGTCGGTCTAAAACATCAGCGCTGTACGTTCCTGTTTCATATTATGGATTATAATTCAGTAGAAAACAGGAAGTGAGTTCAAAAAGATCGTTATCGGATTGTGTTTCATCTTACGAGGAAACATTTCCACTCTTCGGCAGTCTAACACACACACACACGCACACACACACGCACGCGTGCTTCTGTAAAAAAGTTTTTTTTTTTACAATCCTATGCAAAAAAATTGCATAAAAACCATAGTCACATTAAGTAAAAATAAAAATAAATAAAAGAATAAAACACATTACACAATATTTCTACATAAATGTGACATTTTCTGATATTTAAGATTTTAATGTAAGATTTTGCATGTATATTTATTTTTATGGGCTAAAATATGAAAAATAAACAATAGAACATTTTATTAACAGATGATAATTAAAACACGTTAAAGAAAGTTCTCTAATAACTCATAAAAATCTTATTTTTCAAATAAAGTAATAAATGGAAAAAAGAAACAAATGCTGATAAAAAAATTTTAAATAACCTAAATATCTGTAAGAATTATAATAAATAATAAGAGGCAGTTTCTGAAAAATGAGTCACGTAACAGAGCACGGTTTTCTTTATTAATTTATAAGATGAAAAATAGAGGCAACTAATATAAATAAATAAATAAATAAATATGGGCGGGGCGAAAATACCGTCATTGATAAATAAATCTAAAATTAATACCTTAAAATGTTTTATTTTTATTCTCAATATTAATATATTACTATAAATGGAAAAAAAAAATGTAAACAAAATTAATTACTGATATGTTTAAAAGAAAAAAGAATTAACTTTAATTATTGACCAGAAATAATAGCTGTAACAGATCATGGAATTATGATTATTTTTTTAAATATATAGAAATAAACGAGGGATAAAATAAGGAAATAAATGATTATAAATAGGTCAATAAGATGATAAAAAATAATAAAGTATAAATTAATGAATTAAAACTAAATCAGGAATCAGAGTTTTTTTTGTGTTTTATCCCTTGTTTTGGTGTGTGTGAGTGTGTGTGTGTGTGTGTGTGTGTGTGTGTAAGAGAGAAAGAGAATGTGGTGAAAAGCTCTTCCTCTGCATTAAGGCGTTCAACAGTGTTGCTTATCACAGCGCTGGAATTTGTCTCTTATCTGCAGGCGAGAGGACGAGCTGACGGATTGATGTGTGTGTGTGAGTGTGTGTGAGTGTGTGTGTGTGTGTGTGTGTGTTGGGATCCTGTGGAGGACAGACACTGTTCACACACACCAACGTTCCGTACTTAAATTCCTCACCGAGTGCTGAGTGACACCAGAAACACTCTGCGCTCCTGGGTGGCTTCAGGAGACGACGCTGAGGACAAAAACAAAACAACAGAAATAAAAAAACATGGCTTCACTACTGTTTACACCAATACGCTATTATATCACCAGTTACTAGCAAAGATTAGCAGCTAGCATGTGAGATTTGTACTAGCGACAAGTTCTGCCTGAGAGAAGCGACGCGGCAACGCTAAACTTTTACGAATAACTAACGTTCTATATAATCAAATCGTTAACAGTTAACATGAAATGCTTTAAGGACACTTATGTGTATTAAGTGTATTTCACGTCTGCATGATTTGAGAATTAGCGTAAACGACTACACGTTTAACATTAGTGCTGAATTAGGACTGAAAATCGTCATGGTGTCCATAGCGCTTAGCATCAGGAAGGTAAATGAACTCCGAGGCGATCCGGCTTCATCACACGTGTTCATCAGTGGCACCTTCCCACCTGAAATCGTTATTAATTTCAAGCGTTTATTGAATCTGCAGGCCGTAATGACCGTGCGAATCAATTTAAGCCTGAGGTTAAGCTGCGCCATCAATTAGCGCCGCCGATGGTTAGTGTTATCGGCGATGAGGTGAGTCAGATGACCTTCTCGGGTTTTTAAGAAGCTGCTGTGTTTCATCGAGCATGCCGTCCTGAGGTAAAAAAAACCAAACATCAGCATTAGTGTTACACTGTTTTGCCTGAAAGCCTCTGGAAGTTTGCATGACTCACGCTAGGTAGCTCGCTAATGAATTCATCAGAGGTAAAACATTCTGTTTTGGGTGAGTCTGTGGCCATCAGATTCCTGTTCTTGGCTGACAGGAGCGGAACCCGACATGGTCTTCTGATGTTGTAGCTAATCCACCTCAAGGTTCGATGTTTTGCGCTTGCTGAGATTTGGCGCTTTTCTGCTCAGCACGGTTCGAAAGAGGTGGTTTCTGAAATACTCGGTTAAAGTCACGGTTAAAGCGACCGAGATCACACTTTGTCTTCATTCTGATGCTTGACATGAACGTTAACCGAAGTTCTCGACCTCCATCTGCACGATTTGTTGCTTTGTGCTGCTGCCACATGATTGGCTGATTTAGATAACTCTAGGAATGTACAAGTGTTCCTATTAAAGTGGACAGTGGGTATATATACATAATGTTTTTGCCGTTTTTCCCCCACAAATGAACCTTTTCTTCCAGATTTTGACATCTTGATTATTTTGTATTATTTTTTTTATTCAACATGATTGGAAATTAACACAACATCTGAACAGATTTTTCGGTGGCCATTTTGTTGTTATTTTCCGGCGGCCATTTTGTTTCCCCGGTTTTGTTGCCATTTGAGTTTTTGTGATTTTCAGCCCTCATCTTGTTGCATGATATCCATCACACCAACACACACACACACACACACACACACTTGACCACCTGACACTGATCCATCCATCTCATTAGAATAATCAAGCTAATTGACATTAATGAGCGCTAACGAGCCGCGCCGGCCAGCTGTCAAACCGTCTTTACGAATCTGAAGCTACGAGCTGAAAGTTAGCGCCTGCTCCGTTTTCCTCAGTCTCTTATTTCCCCTCCACCTGTTCACACACACACACACACATTTTATGACTTTTGTGTTCACACTGAGACGAAGAGAAGATTGATTCGGGATTCTTTTAAACCCCGATGTTACGCTTTTGCTGATTGTTGATTAGTGAACGCAGCACGAGGGGTGAAATGGGTTTAATTACAGAGCCGTTGTGTGAATGAAAGAGAGGGTGTGTAATCGATCATTTCAGGGAAGAAAAGAGATGTGTGTGTGTGTGTGTGTGTGTGTGTGTGTGTGTGTGTGTGTGATGCTGAAATATGACGGCGCCATTTTTACCCTGTCATAATGACAACTGATGTGCTTATTCTGCAGCAGGCCTCGAGGAAGATGATGATGAAACAGTAACGCAACAGAGCTAAAGACACTCCATCACGCGCCCTCGTTTCCTGCAGGACAGAGAGAAGGAGGGGTCAGTCCTCTACTCCTCTCTTCTCCTCTCCTTTCTTTCTCTCTCTCTTTATAACGACACCAGTTTTGCTCGGTGACATCGACGCACCCGAGCCCTAAGAAGAAGAAGAAGAAGAAGAAGAAATATAAACATTACATTTAAATGTAAAGAATGAATTAAAGGAAAAAGAATAAATGAGGAAGAAATACAAAGAAGGAAAAGAAGGAGAAAACGTGTCATTAAGGTTGTTCATTAAAACAAAAACAAAAAAAACCCTGAAGTATTTCCAAATAAATACAAGAATGGATTTCTTCTCACTTTTCCAAAAATTTACTTTAAAAAAGTCCATTTCTTTTCCACCAGCTTTTAAGGAGGAAAAACAAATCAGACTGTGGTTTAACTGAATTTTTTTTTTCTTTTAAACAAAAAAAAAAATCAACCTAATTATTATATTTTTTATTTTTAAAAAATCTCTCTTATAAAGACAGCAGTTTTGTGTGATGTCTCTCGATGTGCCCTAAAACTCTCTCTTCGTGAGAAAAAAAAATCATCAAAGTTTGCTTTTTTTTCTTCTCAAAGTGATTACTGTCATTTATTTATTTTTTTTTTATTAAAAAAGAGTATTCTGTTATTTTTAAACAAAAACTAAATATGTTTAACGTTGATATTTCCGCTTTCACAAAATGTATTTCATTACCACCATATTTAATTTTTTTAATCGACTTTGAAAAAACCCCTATTTAAAAAAAAATTACTATACAAATGATAGTTTTAATATTTTTTAAAAAAAGTGATTTTAAGGATTAAAAAAATATAAAGAATAAACAACAGAGAGAAAGGAAGAAAAAGAAAAAAAGAACAATTAGACAGTTTTTCTATAAATAATTCTATAGATTATTTTTTCTATAAATATATACTGTTACAAAATATATAAAACATTTTAAAAATGTAACTTGTTAATATTTCCTCTTAACTTTACAACAATTGAAAAAAAAAAATTCTTTATTGATTTCATTGCAGTGTTTATAGAATATTTTCACTGAAATGAACTTTACGCTCATTAATAGAACCTTTTAATATTACAGTATGAATTATTTAAAAAGAACTTAAATCACGCGTACACGTCCTACTTTTGAATTATAAGGGTAGAAAATCGGGCAACTCAAACAAACAAACAATTTATTTACTAATTTATTTATTAAATAAATATACAATTTTATAAATACAAACACCCACTTTTCATTAATTTCTACTGTATATCCATTAGGAGATTTGCTATTGTATCGTTGTAGCTGCAATATCTATTTTGAACTTTTTTTTGTTTGTTTTTATTCCAGTGATGACGTATAAACAATCCTGATGGAACCGAAGCCCCAAATTCCCGCCCTGGACTCCCAATGGCAGACGCGTGTGGGTCTAGACAGCGGCACAGGACGTCATCAGGCGTCACTCCACACCTGCATCATACTCAGGTAGGATGCGTGGCCTCAATTCTGGAGGCGGAGTTATATTTTTTTGAATGCTGGCCTTTTCTGCTACATTTTTACGAACAACGCTAACGAGTAGCCTCGTAGCGCCAACTCGACCGTAACACTATCTCCGTTTCGTTGATTATTGTCCTTCAACATCATGACATGGAGTGTTTCTTTACTATTAGCAGGGTGTGTTGTGGATTTTCCCTCCTTCGTTATCTACTTTAGTAACATTTTTCATGGAGTTTTACACAAATTGCATGCACACACACACACACACACACACACACACTTCCTCCGTACACGTGTTCTATAACGAGCAAATTGGATTTTAGATTTAAAGCGGCGGTTTGAGGAACATCTGCATAACCCGCGAGATGGATAGAGTTTATTATTAAACCCTGAATGTTCATAGCGGTGATTTGTTTAAACGTGACGCTGTCAATTATTATAATACGATAGCCATGTAAGTGTGCGTGTGTGTGCGCGAGCGTGTGTGTGTGTGTGATGGAAATGCTAATAGCCGAGGCAGGAAGTAATAAGCTGTAAATCAAATATAGTAGAAAATTGAGTTTTAGTGTGACATGAAACGCAGTTAACTGTAATATTGATCTGAAACAGACTCGGACTAATGAGGTATTCATAACACACACACACACACACACACACACACTGAGATAGCGTGAGACAGACTATAAAAGTCATTCATTAGATAATTTAAAATGTTAAAGAGAGGAGAGTACCTCGCATATAGAGAAAAGTCGAACGAAAAGCGTAAAAAAAAAAAAAGAGCAAAGAAAGGCAACAAATTTGAATAAAAGAGCAAGAAGGTGAAAGTAAATAATGTATAAAGTATAAATGAGTAGAAGCTGAGGACATTTTGATTTTTACCCATCCGCATCCAATAAACCCCTACAGAAAGAACCCTTGAAGAACCCTTTTTCTCCCACCATTTTTCTTCAAGAGTTCTTTGGATTATTAAGTTGTGTGGTGTCAAGCTGCTATGCCTCGCATTCCTCCTGGGGTCTTGACAAAAATTTTTCGTTTCATTCAGATAAAAATTTCAGTCTGATGGAACCCTTAATTATCCAAACAACCCTTGAAAAATTCTCCAAAAAACCCAAAGTGTACCAAGTAAAAAGAAGATGGTAAATGACTGAGATTCTGAGAAAGTGCAGTAATTTGGAGTGTGTACCACACACTTTAATACACCAATTAATACACAAAAGGGTTCTTGAAGGGTTCTTCATGCGTCCGCTAGATAACTGACACCTCTTAGCTACCTATAAGTTGTTCTCCTTGGAAGACTTTACGCAGAGAAACAAACCTTGAACAGTTCTAAGAGTGTATTTACTACTGTACTATTTATATTGAGCATACAGGGTTCTGTGACTATCCTACTGTGTTCGTCTGTCAGGTGTCATTTTCCTCATGAACAGTGAACATGTTACTGTGATGCTTAAACTCAAGCCACGTTCTCCACACAATGAGGATTAAGTGAGTTCTAGGAGATGCTTATGGACAAATCCTGAGCTCTTTTGTGCGCCGGTTCTCTGAAGTAAAAAGCGTCGAAGCGAGGACACTTCCAACTCCGGGAGTCCTCGGGTATCAACCCGGGAGGAAAACCAGCGACGGTGACTAACTCCGAGGTGAACATGTATTAGAACTGGCTTGTTTTTCACGTCTTATACATTTTACATTGTTTACTGAGTGGGATAAACTAATTAAAACATGATTTAATAATATATTGCAAAGAATATTTATTTTAAAAAAATTTAATGAATATAAAAAAAAAAACAGTGGCTGTAAGGTGAAAACTGTTACCAGGTAATGTTTAATAATATAATAAATAATAATTTAATATTTAATATAATCAATCGCTTCAGCATCTCTTTCTTTATTTTTATTTATATATTATAAAAAGTATTCACGGTAATAATTAAATACCATTGTAAAATGTCAAATTTATGCACTTCTTTCCCTTTTCGCGAAATAAAATTATCAATTAAATACTCATTATATAGAAAGACGTATATATTAAATCTAACAGTGAATTTAGAAGTTTTTATTTATGAAATGCAAATAAGCAAATAAATAAATAAAAAATAAAAATTCTTTGGCTACATTTGGACTATCTAAATTCCTTTTTTTTTTTATTTGTTTAATTTTTAAATAATAAGAATTAGTAAAGGGTACAGTGATTCAAATCAGGCTGAATTGTGTAAAAAGTTTGGAATTTATCCATCAAAGGAGAAATATATTAAAAAAAAAAAAAAAAAAAAAAAAAAAAAAAAAAAAAAAGAAAAAAAGGGGTGTAATCTGTGAAACCCAAACTGGGGCACTATGATTTGGCTTTGAATTTGGGACATGAGAAAGAAAAAAGAGTCCTGAAATAAATCGGACACACACATACACATACACACACACACACACACGCATGCGCGCACACACACTATAACCCTGAAAAAGCGAATGACATGTAATAAATTGATAGTGACTTATGAAGCCAGGAAATCCCCTTAACCACCCCACCAAAACTACCACCATGTTGCCCTTCTGCTGTCCTCAAGTGCGCAATAATAATAATAATAATAATAATAATAATAATAATAGGGTCATTTAAGACAGGACGGTAAGTCTATCCTTCAAGTGTGTAAACGTTGGCCGTTGTGCTCCATTGTCTCCATATTGCTGTTGTCCCTCGTCCCTTTCACGTCCCTCTCTCTGTATTTGGGTGGATTTCATTACTGGCACTTCCGCCTCCGGGCCACAGCCACGCCACAACAAAGGGCTTCTCGTTTTTCCTGTGTGATGGAGTGCTGAAATGGTGGAGTGGATCATTCAAAGATTCCGCTTGCACCGCTCACTCAAAGCTGGAGTAACAGAAACGAACCCGAGTCACAATCTGTATCTTGTTTATTCGTTTTATACAAAAATGAACTGAGAGGCAGAATACAGTCACAATATAGAGCTGAGCAGAGCGGAGTTAACAGCCTGTAATGATACTGCTACTAATACTACTACTATTACTGCTACTACTGCTACTACTGCTACTACTACTACTACTATTACTACTACTATTACTGCTACTACTGCTACTACTACTATTACTACTACTATTACTACTACTATTACTACTACTATTACTGCTACTACTGCTACTACTACTATTACTACTACTATTACTACTACTACTACTACTACTACTATTACTACTATTACTACTACTACTACTACTACTACTATTACTA
>JANDJT010000001.1:1403070-1420069 GCA_024331685.1 Stegophilus panzeri | reverse complement strand
CACACTTTCCCCCCTCCCACCTTTTCCCCTCACACACTTTTCCCCTCACACAGTTTTCTCCTCACACACTTTCCCCTCACACACTTTCCCCCCTCACACTTTTTCCCCTCACACACTTTTCCCCTCACACAGTTTTCTCCTCACACACTTTCCCCTCACACACTTTTCCCTCACACACTTTTCCCCTCACACTTTTCCCCCACACACTTTTCCCCTCACACACTTTTCCCCTCACACACTTTTCTCCTCACACACTTTCCCCTCACACACTTTTCCCCCCACACACTTTCCCCCTCACACACTTTCCCCCTCACACACTTTTCCCCTCACACACACTTTTCTCCTCACACAGTATCTTTAAAGTTGGCCTTATTTCTCTGTAGTTTATCTCTGTCTCTTAAGTTAACTAGCTTAACTTTATGTGATCTTAATGCACTGATCATACCTGATTAATCATACCTTCATGGTTTTAAAAAGTTGATAGCAGATATAGCAGATCATGATAAAGTTACCTGTTGCTCATTGTAGCATTTCTTTGCTAATCATCAGAAAATAGCTAATCTTTTACTCTACATTGTGTTGTGAATTAGCTGGTTAGCTAAGAGGCTATAACACATTTAAATGGTTGAACCAGTGCAAAATTCTGCAATCTGTTCACTTTTCTAGTGACTATTTTGTCACTCTGTGTTTTTATTTTCTCTTTTTCTCCACAATGGTTACTTGGTGAATTCAATTCAGCTAAAAGCACATATTAGCAATTGTGACATTTTAAACAGGTAACAAAGTACAGAGAAGCCTGAAAGAAGAATAACCCAGAGTTTCTGAATTTCTGACACATGTAGACACGCCACGAAAGGCTAAGGCACACAACTGGTTTAGAGCTCCTCGTGTGTTTATTTAAGTTTTTGAAAGCCGTCAAGCACTAATGTGCAGGAGTCAGCGTATTTAGCGGGAAATGGTGAATCAATTCTGAAAGCGGTGCGCAGTTAAAACAAATCAGACGTCAAAAAAATGGTGACGCTAATGAGGTAAAGAGGTGAAGTGAGTTTGGACAGGGCGATCTGCGTTATGTAAACTCCATAATGGCCCAAATGTGTGACATTTATTTGCGTTTTAGGTTAAATATCATAGCTGTGAGAAATGACGCACCTCGCCGCACCTCCAGCACAATATTGGTACACGACCCCTCGGAAGTTAGAAGCAGCAAGTCGACCGTCATGGCATTTCGAGCTCATGATGCAGCTTTCTTTAATAAATGCTACTCCAGGTGAGCTGTGTTAGCGTAAATAACGCTACTGTCCAACGTTGCATTCATCCACGCTGCTGCTGGACTCTGATTGGTCAGAAGGTGTTGATTAATTTTGTATAACAGCAGCTCTGACAGTAGAGCAGTTTAGTATGTTATCGTTTCCTGAAAACGCAAAATGTGTAACTGTTGATGTGGTGAAGTTTTCTGTAAAGAGAGGTTTATTTAACGTTTATGGAAGGAGTCTCCAGTGTCAGAGGTGAAACTGTAACTTCAGGACAGAGCAGTTTACGCTACACTGAAAGAATGGAAGAAGAAAAGAGGAAAGAAGGAAGGAGGGAAAAGAAATGAAGGAAGGACGGAAGAAGAAAAGAGGAAAAAAGGAAGGGAAAAGAGGAAAGAAGGAAGGAAGGAAGAAAGGAAAAAGAAAAAAGGAAGGACGGAAGAAGAAAAAAGAAAGAAGCAAGGAATGGAAGAGAAAGGAAGGAAGGGAGGGACAAGTAAGTAAGGAAGGAAAAAGAAAGGAAGGAAGGAAGAAAGGAAAAAGAAAAAAGGAAGGACGGAAGAAGAAAAAAGGAAAGAGGGAAGGAATGGAAAAGGAAGGAAGGAAGAAAGAAAGGAAGGAAAGGAAGAAAGGAAGGATGGAAGAAGAAAAGAAGAAAGAAAGAAGGAAGCAATGGAAAAGATGGGAACGAATGACGGAATAAGAAAAGACGAAAGAAGGAACGAAGGAAAAAGAAAGGACGGAAGAAGAAAAGAAGAAAGAAAGAAAGAAAGAAACAAGGGAAGGAAGGAAGAAGAAAAGAGGAAAGAAGGAAGGAATGGAAAAGAAAGGAATGAAGAAGAAAAGGGGAATGATGCACATTGCTGGATGTGCGGTTGTGAGAAGATGAAGGTCTTCAGGAAGGTGAGAGTGACTCTGTTCATCACTCCGCCGCGTTGTTGATTAGTTTCCTGTAACAGCGCCACACTGAGTGCTGCGCTGTGTATTGGGTTCTTCTCGGGATAACAAGTCCGGAGAACCGCTCGCTGTGGAAACTCACTGTGGCACTGGTGTAAAAGCGGAACGTGAGGTACACGCTGAGGTCCAGGCCACACATTTCTGTATTGTTATTTATATTATAATTATATTCCCATAACCTGTTTACCTTCTCCAACTCTGAGCTCCCAGTAATTACTGGGAAAAACACACACACATACACACACACACACACTCGTGATTTAAGTGTTAGTGACAGTTATGGCTATAATTTTGAGATGAAAGTGAAGCCAAATTTGTCTTCAAGAACTTTTGTTTCAACTGTTTAAGGACAGCAGACTGTGTGTGTGTGTGTGTGAGACCATAAATAATGCAGATGGCGGTTAACCAGGCCTCATCTGGCCTCCGTATGCTTTTCTAACTCCTTATGTGCTGCACCACGACTCACTGGAAGGGAATTTCTCCTGTTAAATCACTCCGTCACATCAAGTCCAAAATGATCATTATACACGTATCATCATATCATATATATAACTCACACACACACACAACGGGTTTCAGCGTCGTACCACTGGATGTCCTCCCGCTGGAAACTTCTCTACTAAAAGTAAAAAAAAAATAATAAAAAAGCAAAAACTTTGAAATTTTTCAAAGCTCTCTAAAGATAAACAGCTTTAAAGTGTTAATGTTCCTGAGCGAGTGAGGTGAATCAGACCGGCGTAAAGAAAAGAGGGGAAGGAAGAAAGAAAAAGAATAAAACAACTGAAGTCAATAAACTAAACTGAAAAAAGAAAAGAATTAGTGAGAGGAAGAAAGAAAGAAAGAGAGAATAGTGTAGAGGAATTAAAACAAACAAAATATTAAATAGAAAGAAAGAAAGGAAGTAAGAACGAAAGAGTAAGCCAAATAAAAATAAAACAACAAAGTAAAGAATGGAAACAAATATAAAGAATAATGAACATAATTACAATCTAAACTAGAAAATTTGCAAAACTATAAAAAAGTAAAGAACAGATAAGAAAGAATTAGAAAAATAATTCAAATCTAAACTCAGTAAACTAAACTAAAAAAAGAAAAGAATGGTGAAGAAAGAATAAAGTAGAGAAATAAAAAAACCAAAAAAATTAATGAATGAAAGAAAGAGTAAACCAAATAAAAATAAAGGAAAAAAAAAAAAAGTCAGCAATCTGGAAAAAAAAAGGTAAAGACTAAGAAGAAATAATTCAAAGCTAAACTAAAAAAGAGAAGAATGACAGAAAGAAAAACTAAACTAAAAAAGTAAACAGGTAAGGAAAAATTTGAACAAGGAAGAAAAACTAAACTCAGTAAACTAAAAAAGAAAAGAATGGGGGGAAAGAAAGGAAGAAAGAAAGAGGGAATGACAAAGAACAAACTAGAGAAATAAAAAAGCCAAAACATGAAAGAAGAAATAAACAAACCCCCAATAATTCAAGTAAAAAGGCAAGAACAAGGAATAAAGAAAGGAAAGAAAGCACAAAAGAAAAAGATGTTAAAAAGGGAAACCATGGGAAAGAGAAAGAAAGAATCATTTAAAGAGAAAGATAAGATCTGAAAGTAAATAGTGAGAAAGAACGAGTAAGAAACTATTTCTGCTAAATGAATAAATGTAAATGTATATTCATGAAGAGATAACACTTAATGCTGTACATTTGCAGTGTGTGTTAGTGGTGTGTGTGGGTTAACGGTGTGTGTGTGTGTGTGTGTTAGCAGTGTGTGTGTGTTAGCGGTGTGTGTGTTAGCGGTGTGTGTGTGTGTGTGTGTGTGTGTGTGTGTTAGTGGTGTGTGTGTGTGTGTGTGTGTGTTAGCTTTGAAGTGAATCTGAAGTAAAGTGCGGTACTCGGGATTAGTAGCAGGACTCTCACACGACTAAACCCTGGAAGAATCCACTGAGGGAGAGATCATTAGCATTAGCTGATAGTGTTGCTAGCAGTGCGCGTGTGTGTGTGTGTGTGTGTGTGGTCCTGCAGGTTGGGTGTGAAATATTTGCTTAGTGAATAACGTGTAAGATGAGGAGTTGGGGGGAAAAACACTGACATGAAGAAGAAAAAAAAAAACCAATAACGCTTAGCGGTCCGATAGTAATGCTAGCGTCGTGCCCTACTCGAGGCGCTACGTTATTCGTCGTCACCATCTGCCACCGTTATTGTCCAACACGTTCCTCGTGTCTTTCACTTTCGCAAAAACCTCGGCGTGTGTTCACTCGGCGTGTGGCGATAAGGAGAGAAGATTTATACGCTTGCTAACACGCCAACGATCGCTCACCGATCTGTCGAGGAAACAGGAAATGATCCGATGGCTATCTGACGCCCGGGCGGGAAAGATGACGCTTTAATAAACGCGAATTAGCTTCATCTGCTCCTCTGACTGCGACTGGGTTAATAAATAAAGACCGAAGCGAAGCGCCGATATCAGTGTGGCTAAACGACGTGATTGATGACTTTAAACGCAGACGATCCGTTACTGCGCCGCTGAGCTGCTGGCGTTCGGCGAAAACAAAAAAATACACGTCGTGTACGAATCCCGTACAGATTTGATTCTGATTGTTTGAGAAAAATAACAAATAAACACTAAAACACACAAAGCCGGTTGTCATGGGTTACCGGTCTCCGTGTACGTCGTGCTAATTGGTGGCCATTCACTTGTGGTTGCTGTTAGCATCATTAGCATTCTTGTCCCCTGCTAAAATTATTATTATTTTTTTTTTTACTATTTTACCTCAGAAAAATGTTTTTTTTTATTTTATTTTTTTTACTATTTTACCTTAGAATTTTTTTTTTACTATTCTATCTGAGAAAATGTTTTTTTTTTTTTTTTTACTATTTTACCTCAGAAATGTTTTTTTTTTACTATTTTACCTCAGAAAAATGTTTATTTTTACTATTTTACCTCAGAAAAATGTTTATTTTTACTATTTTACCTCAGAAAAATGTTTTTTCTTTTTACTATTTTACCTCAGAAAAATGTTTATTTTTACTATTTTACCTCAGAAAAATGTTTTTTTTCACTTATTTATTTTTTCTGTGAGTGAATATCGATGATTTTTATCACGTGATTAAGTAAAAGCAGCCGAATCGTGTTCAACACCGGTGTCTGTTGCGCACATGTGGGACGATGACACCCCGCATTCCCGAACTTCCCGTCAGCCGAATCTCAAAGCCGCGTGATGGCATGGCATCAGAGCGGAGCCAAGGAGGAGTGTGTGTGGACTGCATTTGATTTAGCGTTAACTTTAAACTCCACCACATCCACATGCTAAAAAAAAAACCCGTCTCACATCCTGGTAATTACCGGAGAAAAACAGCTTCCTTAAATACATCGTTAAATATAAACCTAAAGTTTCAAAGCGCAAGTTGATGATAAACGGAGTTGGTGGAAGGAGTCTCCAGTGTCAGTGCAGCGTACCTTGTGGAAGCTAACGAAACAAGCTGTGGGCTTTAACTGTGCACATGCAAGAAGGCTCACGTAGCTGCTGAGCGCAAACGTACACGTTACCAAAGTGATGGATATTTAGTGTGTGTCAGTGTGTTATTGTATTAGCGTGTGGTAGTCTGTGTGTGTGTGTGTGTGTGTGTGTGGGTACCTCAAAGCAATGACCTAATTACATACTCCGGCTGTGTTTATTGCTCATTACACAGTTGACTCTTAACGAGTCACTTGGTACACATTAATCACAATATTACTGAAATAAACACACAGAGAGAGGGGGAGAGAGAGAGGGAGAGATTTGATCAGTTTTTCATTACCATCATTCATCAGTCATTTCTGTATTTCATATGAATTCAGTTCTGTTTTACATGTGTTAGTGTGTGTTAGTATGTAAACGTGTATGTTAGTGTGTATTAGAGTGTATTTGTCTGCATTAGTATGTGCATTAGTGTGTTAGTGTGTACTAGTGTGTGTATTAGTGTGTATTTGATTGTGTTAGTAGGTATTAGTGTGTGTTAGTGTGTGCTAGAGCGCACTAGTGTGTATTAGAGTTAGGGCTGGGTGATATGATATAATGTCCATGCTGTTATAAATTATGCCACACTGCACTTTTTCGGAGATATCACAGGTATTATTTTTTAAACATTTTAAAAAGTTGATAATTTACAAAAAAAAACAAAAAAAAACCCTTCAGTGTTCGGATAATAAACTTCCTAAAAAAATAAATAAATCCATAAACTTCTTTATTTTCCCTTCCAGTTTAAAGTCGGTTATTGCTGTAGACATTTACGGTTCTAAATTGTGACAGGAACAATTCAGTGAACAGAAAATGTCTGATGATGAGTGCTGATCGGATCAGACGGTCTGAGAGTTTCAGTCTGTGGCTTTATATTTCAAAAGTTCTTCATTAAAAGGCATTAGAGAGCTCGGATTGGTAAAGTGGGACTAACGGACAGCTCTGCTCACTGTATTTAGTCTCTACATTCAGTGTGTGTGTGTGTGTGTGTGTGTGTGTGTGTGTGTGTGTGTGTGTATACACTTCATCATTACATCATCTACGTCCCTGAAAATCCACCCTGCCATCACCTCTGATAAGAAACCTCTATAAAACTCTCTCTCTCTCTCTCTCACACACACACACACACACACACACACACACACACACACACACACACACACACACACACACAGGAAAGATGAGCCAGAAATGTCTCTATAATTTGTTGACTTTATTATAGACAAAATATATGATCTGCACAAACTCCGTCAAGTCACTATTTACAGATTTGATGCTGCATTTACAGAAAAAAACAAACAAACAAACAAACAACCGAAAAAACCCCAAAAATAATTACAGGGAAAAATCATAAAAATGAATAAAAACACCAACACAGAGAGAGGAAGTCAAACCTACCCATTATCCCGGGATAAATTTAAGCGCTATTATTATTATTATTATTATTAATATTATTAATATTAATATTATATTTACAAAACTCCAAATATCCATACATATTTATTGATTTATTGATTGATTTATTTCATGTTTTAGAGTGTTTATGTGCAGCGATCAGGTCGTGACGACTCGATGCGGATTCCTGGGACTGAAAGAGAGAGACACAAAGAGAACTGTTTAAGCCTTCAGGGTAGAACAATATCTCGTACATCACTATCGCAATATTTCAGAGAAATATTCATTCCGGAATCTCTAACGGTCGTACGATATCGTTCTTGCGATATTTACAGCAATATTAATGGTTGTACAATATATTATTGTTGTTTTTTGTTTTGTTTTTTTGTGATATTTCTGAGCAATATTGATTCGTTAGTGTGACTCAGAGAAACCTATAACGGTTTGTACAATATATTGTTTAGTAATAATTATTGCGATATTACAGAGAAATGTTCATTCAGATGTTCAGAAGATCTTTCCGAACAATATTTATTCGTGACCCGTAGAAGTATGGTGGAATGATGTATATTGTTTTTCCATGATTGCGATATTTGTGTGCGATATTCATTAGTTAGTGTGACTTATACAACCCTGAATTGGTTGTACAATATATTGTTTATCATTATTGCGATATTTAAATTCATTCATTAGTGTGATTTATAGAAGTGTAAAATGGTTGTACGATATATTGCTTATCATTATTATTGCGATATTTCAAAGCAGTATTGAGTTAGAAGTGTGACTTATGGAAATCTATAACAGTTATTGTATGTCATTATTGCGATGTTTCCAACCTAAAACGGATGAACAATATGTTGTTTATTATCATTATTACGATATTTCCGATTAAAAGTGTTCGTGCGATTGACGGAAACCTGGAGTTGCTGTGGAATATATCGTTTATCATCATTAATGCTATAAAAAGTGGGGAAATATGTTTATGTATCGTATTGTACGGTTTATCATTAGAGCAACGTTTTATACAACGTTCCAACCAGAGGTGGGAAAAACTGGAATATTAAATTTCAGTGGAATGTTGAATCATATAAGGGGTGTGACTAATTTAAACCGAAGATGATTAAACTAATTGTTTAAACCTACAGAGCTTGTATAGTATTTTGTTTACTGTTATAATATTTTATAGTAAAATTCAACTATTGGTGCCTATTTAAAATTGTGAAGTGGCGATATGTTAGTTATGATAGTTATAGTTACGATAGTTAGAATAGTTATGATCGCTATGATGGTTATGATATAGTTACGATAGTTGGAATACTTATTATAATTATGCTAGCTATGATAGTTGGAAAAGTTATGATAGTTACTATAGCTATGATAGTTATGGTAGTTATAGTTATGATAGTTGGAATAGTTATTATAATTATGCTAGCTATGATATTTATAGCTACGATAGCTATGATAGTTATGATAGTTAAGATAACTAAAATAGTTATAATAGTTATAGTTACGATAGTTTGAATAGTTATGATAGTTACAATAGCTATGATAGCTACAGTATGATAGTTATAATAGTTATGATAGTTTGAATAGTTGTGATAGTTACGATGGCTACGATAGTTAATAGTTATACTTACTAGAGTTGGAATAGTTATGACATTTGTTAGTTACGACAGTTACTAATAGTTTACAACAGTTATGAAAGTTTTGATGATTATGATAGTTGATGGTTATAGTAGTTACAATAGTTCTGTTAGTTACAGTAGTATTTATAGTTACGATAGTTGTAAAATTATGAAAGTTATGATAGTTAAGTTATTTACATTAGTTATGAAAGTTGCAAAAGTTACATGAGTTATGAGAGTTTAAACAATTACGATTACAGTTACAATGATTACAAAAGTTATTATAGTTATGATAGTTACAATAGTTATGATGGTTATGACAAGAATGATGGTTAAAATAGTTTTTTGCATAGTTACATAACTAACATTAGTTATGATGGTTCTGACAGGTTCTAAAGTTCTAATAGTTATGACAGTTGCATTAACTGAGTGTCAGTAGTTACCTTAGTTATGATAGTTATGAGAGTTTCAATAATGATGTTAGTTATAATAGTTATGAGAGTTATAATATTTTTGACAGTCATGATAGTTACATTAGTTATGATGGTTATGATAATTAAGTTAGCTAGTTTAAATTTTAATTTCTGCAAACACAAACGTGACTGTTAGCTATAATGCACTGGATTCACTTATAATTATAAACAAACTCCACGTTCTGCTTAAATGCGCCGCCTGTCCGAGGAGCTGCTCTCCATTTCCAGCTCAGTATTTATAAGAAATGAGTGATGAGTGTAAAGCCTGGAGAAAAGAACATCGGGGAGGGTCGCGGTTAAAAAGGGGGCAAATTCTCCCCCGGGGGGCTTTATATACACACACACACACACACACACACACACACACACACACAGAGCCTCCCCTGAGATGGTGCAGGCGGGGGGTTTGACCTGCTTTGTCACACACTGTTTATCTTAAAGCACTAAACACTGAGCCAATAATAATAATAGTAATAATAATAATAATAATAGTAACTTTATTTTGTATCAGTTTTTAGTTGTATTTTATAAACTAGACTAAAAAGACATTTTTAATAAATACTTTGAGATAAATGTTTCTGTTTATATGTTGTGCTAATAAGGAATAAATAAATAAATGAATAATAATATAGAAAACGATCGTTTCTAAGGTTCGCGTTATTTTTACTCGCCGTTTATTTATTTCTCTTTTCAGTTCATTTTTCCTGCTTTCCTTTATTAGTTGTAAAAACAACGAAAAGACTCGACTTTCTTCGTCACATATAATATTTTATGATACTATATTAATGCTGGTAATATTTAATTATTTATTTGTTTAAATTTGACTAGTCATTTTAACTTATAATAGCACTCTCGTATTAATGGTGGAAATTATGACATACACAAATATGTTAGAAACTGCTTTGTGTGTGTGTGTGTGTGTGTGTGTGTGTGCGCGCATGTGTGTGTGTGTGTTTACCCGTCATGAAGAGGTCTGAACGAGGACTTTGTGATGGTGTGTGTGGGCAACTCGACTCCCCGCTCTGACAAATAAAAAATACAATCAATAATAAATGAGGTGATTATGGAGATGTGATCTGCACTGAATGGGTTAATAAATCTCTCTCACACACACACACACACACACGGTCCCACTTCTCATCATCACATTTATCACCACACTCGCACACACATAACGCAGTTATCTATTACCCTGACTCGACTGCAGTTGTGCTTTATTTTATTATTATTATTATGCAATATTACTGGGTTAAAAAGACATAAACATAAAGTGGTACTGAAAAAGAAAAGAAAAGGAAGAAATATACACAATAAAAAAAAATATTGTGTGTAAGGAGTCAGGAATTAAAGAAGAGTTCCAAAGATAAATAAATAAATACATAAATAAATAAATAAAGCAAACAATCACGTATCAAAAAATTTAAATGATTATACTATATTATGAAAATAATTAATTTATACATGTAAACAAATAAAATGTTTATTGAGCAACATAACTGAAAAATATATATGTTGAATTATAAATGATAGAAATATAATGTATAAACTAAACAAAGAGATGTAGTAGTGTGTTAAATAAATAAATACAGTTATAATGATGCATAAATAAATGTTTTGCTAATGATAGTTTAAGAAAAGTATTATTAAGAAAAGTTTTATTAAAAATATGTAAACGTTGTATAAAAAGTGGTTTATTAGTAATTAAATCCATCATGTTAATATATTAATATATTTAAAGATAAACAGCGAGAATGAAAGATGTGTATTACCTGTGTGTTTGGGGCTGAGCTGCTCTGGGCTTTTGTCCTTCTCCATTACACCCTGCTGCTGCGGTTGTTGTTGTTGTTGTTGTGTTTGATGATGATGATGATGATGATGATGATGGTTCTGATTTACTCCCACCAGCGAGCGGACGTTGAGCAGCGAGTTGTGGCTGAGGAAGGCGCTGTTGTTCCAGCTGTGGATCTTGCCGATGGGGCAGGTGTACAGTCTGTGGTTGGCGAGGAAGGCCGGATGTTGGACGCCAGCGTTTTTGGACACGTCCGGACTCGTGGCTGTCTCCGCTAGCGACCAGATCTTGGGTTTGCTGCTGACGGGGAGCTGGAGGCTCGGCGATGTCATGATGGTCATGTTTTTGTTAGCGTTAACGTGAGCGTTTGTATGTGTGTGCGCGTGTACATCGTCTTGCTCCTTGAGGAGCTTGCGTGCTCGTTTTTCCTCGTCCTCATCTTCTTCATCTTCGTCCTCCTCCTCCTCCTCCTCCTCGGCGTTGCTGCGATCCCCGTCGTTCTCGTCGATCTTATCGATGTCGATGCTCTCCAGGTCGATCTCCTCCTCGTCCTCGCGCTTGTCTTCGTTGTCGCTGCCGAATATTGCGCCGTCCTCGCCATCCTCCTTGGCGCGCGCGCCCCACGTCACTTTGTTCTCCTTCTTGAGTCTCCGCCTGGCGTTGGCGAACCACGTGGACACCTGCGTGAGCGTCATCTTGGTGATGATGGCCAGCATGATCTTCTCGCCCTTGGTGGGGTACGGGTTCTTGCGGTGCTCGTTCAGCCAGGCCTTCAGTGTGCTGGTGCTCTCGCGCGTGGCGTTCTTGGGCCTCGACGCGTCGCCATACTGGAACCCGGCGTAGGGGTAGAACGCGGCGGGGGACGCATGGGCGGCAAAACTGACGCCGGGGCTGTCCTTTAGATCGTACTGTGAACCCTGTACACACACACACACACACACACATAATATATTAACTTTCGATTCAACAGAGACCTAAAATCCTAATGCTCAGCTCTTCCTTAGAGTATTCAACTCACGCTGAAGAAAAAAAAAAAAAGTTTATAACTTTACGTCTACAAAACTCAGAGTGCTGGTGTTGAATCTCCATCTCAGAGGAGATATACGGGTCGCTTCGGCGAGTCAGTTCAACACCGTGCGTTGCGGTACTCGAGCTCAACCTTTAAATACCTGCGAAGTTGATTCCCCTAGGTGTTCATTTGTGCCTCTAGGATTTGGACGTGTTCGTGGTGGACAGTGTCACACGAGTACAACCGCACAACAGTAAGAGCGAACCAAACACTAAAGTCACTGAACACCGTGAGAATTCGCTATTCTCCGCAAAAGCGAACACTGTAGGTTAATTGAGTGCTGTAAGATTTGTTAACGCTGTAGTTAATTAAACACTGCAGGACAACTGAACACTGTAACAGTAAACACTGCACGTTAAATCAACACTCTACACGTTTAATTAAACTACATTAGTTTAACGAAACACTGCAAACTAAACACCGAACACTGTAGAGAGTTAACACTGTAGGTTTTATAAACACCACAACAGTGAACACTCTAAACAACGGAACAACTAACGCTAGTTGAATTAAACACTACAGTCTACCCTGACCACGTTAACACCGTCAGAGTTCAACACCGTTAAACGTAACCCAACATTCTACGAGTGAACTCAAAGCCCTGCAGGATCTCAGGCGTACTTTAAACACCGCACCGAACACAGAGAACGTTCAACACTATGGTAACTGAACGCTGACTACTGCTACAGCTAACTAAGCCGACGTTAACAACTGCGTCTGAACCGAACGCTTGGATTTCCCGAACGTCTTCCTGGCGTCCCTATAACGCGACTCACCAGCCGATGAACACTCCTTTAGAACGAACTCAACACTTCAGAGGTAAACGCAACACCATGTGAAACAACGTTTTCCCCCTGAACTTTAAACCAATCAGGAATTAAATGCAATAAATAAATAAATAAATAAATAAAAATCACAAATCCACACTGGTCACTCGATACATACTTAAACATATATAAATATATATATATATTTTTTACAGTGTTTACATGTAAAGAAAACGATCGATTATAAATCTAAGCGTTTAATCGAATACTCCACAGCTGTTTAGCCAAAAGTTGCTTTTAAAATGTAAACTATAAAGGGTTTATTCGATGCTAAGCTGACTTTTGTAGCCTCGATTAAAATCTTAATGAAATTAAATATATGTTTAGTGTGTCCCCATGATTTTATTTAACACTGCTGTGGTGGTGCGTTTTTTTTTTTTTTTTTTCCCCCCATTCATTCAGCCCATCAGTCTTAACCTTTGACCTTTAACGGCGGGACGTCTGCTATTGTGTGACGTGAGAAAATGACACGCAGGACGTCAGACTGAAACGGTGACGTGTGAAAGGTGAAAAATCTATCAAATGTGTTTACAAGTGTTGTGATTTTACATAACTGTATAGTATCGTGCGCTTATATTTATTTATTTATTTTAAGAAAAAAACATTAATAACTATTGGTTATTAAATTGTCCCCACATTTCGGGGGCTCAGAAAAAAAAGAAATACATTTAATTCATAAAATTAAATAATATATGCACTACTAATAATACTAATATATAATACTTCATTGTAATTTAACAAATTAAATCCAAGAACAATCTTTATCTCATCTCAAATCAGGACTTGGATTTTTTTTTATCTCGAATTAATTCAAGTTGCTATATTTTCCATAGTATGAACAATTTAGCGTGATTTTTGTTGTTGTTGTTGTAGTAAAAAAAAAAAATTTTAGTAATCAATCAAGAGAAAACTTATTTTGTAATCATCAATAAATTCATATGCAAATTTAACAACATCAATAAACCTTAACGTTTCTGTATTTCCGGGGTTTATTTGATTCTTTTTTGTATTATATATATACAGAGAAACATATATATATATAGGTTTCTGTGTG
This sequence comes from Stegophilus panzeri, assembly GCA_024331685.1. Lineage (NCBI taxonomy): Eukaryota > Metazoa > Chordata > Actinopteri > Siluriformes > Trichomycteridae > Stegophilus > Stegophilus panzeri. Next base: position 1,406,149 of record JANDJT010000001.1, on the reverse strand, counting down.
AGAGAAAAAAAGGAGACATCATCCATCTTTAATTCACAAAATCTAACACTGTGACGCAAATTTCCGTCAATAGCGTTTAACGATGAATGATTTAAAACAAATATTTATTCAGTCACAATCTAGCGATGAAATAAACTCGGGAAAATTTAGATTTACTCTTTTAACACCATGAAGCGATTTTCAGTCTGACTGATGCGCCGTTTTTTTTTTCCGTTAAATCCCTCAAGCGTGACGTTTTTTATTGTTGTTGTTGTTGTTGTTGTTGTTTTTTTTTTTTTTTTTTTAAACATTATGTACATTTTTTTAAAGCGTTTTATTAATTTGAAGAACCAACATTTTTCTTCATTCACGTTAATTTAACGCCGGAAATCATTCCAATCTGACAGGAAGCTGCTTTCCGATAAATACTTGAGTGAGATATAAATCGGATCTTTTCACTCGGGTTATTTAAAGATAAATAAAACACTGAGAAACGTTTATTAGTGTAAATTTAATATAAGATATGAAACGGAATAAAAAATAGAAATAAGAGAAATAGAAATAGAGTTCTCTCGGGAATTGATTGACACCCTTGTAACCGCGACAAAACGTCGAAAAATAGCAGGTTTAAAATAAAGAAATAAAGAAATAATTGAACTTTTTAGCTCGTTTTGCTTCATGTGTACGAAATTATTTTTTTAAATGCACGAATTAATTATGAAATATTATTAATAAAATCTGAGGATAAACATTTAGCATTCAGTGATGAGCCAAATATTTTTGTAAGGTAATATATTTATTTATTAACTATTTATAATAACACACGCACTTCTTGTTGTTTTTGTTGTTGTTTCTTGGTCTTTAAAATTTTTCAAGCTTACCATTTGGGAGAAGAGCGCGAGTTCGGCGGCGCTGGTGTACGGCAGGAACGCGCCGTAGCCGTACGGGTGCGCGTACACGCCACCGGCGCCGCCGGCTCCTGCCGCGAGCAGCGAGGTGACGGCGCACGCGCTCCCCGCCACGTCGCAGTTGGCCCCGCGCGAGGACGGCGGAGACGCGGGAGACACCGACGACGGCGCGAGGAGCTGCCGGTCAGCAGCCGCTCCGACACCGTACAGGTACTGCGGGTAGCCCAGCTGCGGGAACGACATGTCCGGGTAACGGAAAACACACACACACACACACACACACACACACGCGCGCGCGCGCGCGAGCGAGGAAGGAAAAAAAAAAAAACCCGGAGAGCCGAACTCTTTCAACCTCCCCCTCTCTCTCTCTCTCTCTCTCTCTCTCTCTCTCACTCTTTTTCTCTCTCGCGCGCGCTCCGTGTTTCCTCCGCAGAAGTCCGTGAAAGAATGCGCGCGAGCTGAACGCTGAGTTTGGAATGATGCGTTCTCCGCCTCCTCGCGCGCTCTGCTCTCCACCTCCTCCACCTCCTCCTCCTCCTCCTCTGTGTACAGCTCGCGCAAGATCTCGCCGTGCTAAACCTCTCACGTGCGCGGGGCTTCCACCGGAGTTCTGATGCCTTTGATTGGCGTTTGAGCCAAAAAAAAAAAAAAAAAAAACACACTTAGTGAACCGAGTCAGGCTCCTCCTCGCGCGAGCTTGTGGACCGGTTTTTTTTTTGAGAGCTCGAGCGCACAGGGAAACTTTTTTTTCTTTCCCACCGCATATAGATTATTATTATTATTATTATTATTATTATTATTATTATTATTATTTAATTGTTTTGTTACTGAATCCCAGTCCCGCTGTGAGTCTCGCGCACTGTATTTCTGGGATAAGCTCTGGATCCATAGAGTTTATCCTGCCCTGAGCAGGAAACACTTTTATCTAAATAAATAAATAAATCATCCGTTAATTTATTAATTTATTATATAGGATTATGTAAATTATATTATATAATATATATTAGATTATATTGTAGTAAAAATACAAATATTTTTAATCAAATGTACATGTGACATATTACAAAAAAAAAAAAATTAGGTCTCAATTTATTTCGAAACTTATTTTTTAAGGTGTAACATTCTATTAATTTGTTTGTTTGTTTGTTTTACGCCGAGCATCTAAACACAACAAACTAGGCTAGTTAAAATTCAGTTTTCCTTCACTATTACAAAAACCCCTAGTATTTATTATTTATTATAATTTAAAAGTACATTATGATTAAATTATAATAATTCTCAACATTGTATGTAAATTCTTTATTTTTGGCTTTAAAACGAACACTAAACTGTACGTCCTTTCAAACGCTCAAATAATAATAATAATAATAATAATAATAATAATAATAATAATAATAATAATAATAATAATATTAATAATAACAACAATAATAATAACACTAAACGGTTTGTTTACCTCATGCGACCGTTAATGATCGGAATGTGCGAGCGTGCTTCTACATGACGTCATCATCCTTATTGATATCAACGGGTTTTTAATGATTTTTTATCAGATACGTTTTTTGGAAGTCGTTGTTGTTGATTATGATTATATTTGAGTGTGTAAAAATGTTAGTTATGCAGAGTAGGTAATCAAAGTGTCTGTGTGTGTGTGTGACGCTGTTTAATACTCTGTAAAGAGATTGTTAAAAAAGCGCGCGCGTGCGCACACACACACACACACACACACACACACTGTTGTTAATGCGCGCTAATGATTTTTAAACTCGCTAACGACAAGACATAAATACACTCCCACCCACCGCGCGCGCACGAGAGAGAGACAGATAGAAATGTCTTCACTCATTCACACACTCACTCTCTCTCTCTCTCTCTCTCTCTCTCTCTCTCTCTCTCTCTCAAACACACACACACACATACTCACATAAACACACATTATCTCTCTCTCTCTTTGTGTGTGTATGCGCGAGGGTGTGTGTGTGAAGACATTTCTCCACACTGTAATGTAACTTTTCTCTCACACACTTCATCATTATAATAATAAGAATAATAATAATCATCATCATCATAATGTTGTTGCTATTGATGTTCTGTTGTGAGTGTTGTATTATAGTGTATTGTTGTTCTGTTGTGTGTGTTGTATTATAGTGTATTGTTGTTCTGTTGTGTGTGTTGTATTATAGTGTATTGTT
>JANDJT010000001.1:1377344-1389844 GCA_024331685.1 Stegophilus panzeri | reverse complement strand
GCTGATTTCCTTTCATTCTTTCTGTCTCACTTCTCTGTTGCTCTGTTTTTCTCTCTCTCTGTCTCCAATCCTATCTATCTGTCTGATTCCCTCAGTCTTTTATTCTTTCTCTCTCTCTCTGTGTCCTTCTCTTTCTCTGTCACCCAATTCATCTGTCTTCCCTCTCTCGCTCTCTCTCTCTCTGTCTCTATGTCTGTCTGTCTCAATGTCTCCCACTCCATCAGTCTGTCTGTCTGTCTGTCTGCTCAGACTGGATGGAAATCTGCAGCGTGTTTGTAATTCCGTGTTTGATATTCCGAGGAGCCAGTGAGACGATATCGTCCCCCTCCACGCCGGGTCGTGTGTTCAGGGGCCACACCGTGACCATCACCGTAATCTGATGTGACACACACACACACACACACATACACACACACACACACACACATATACACACGGAAAAAAAGGCGCTTAGGATGTTTGTGCGTTGCTGCTTTCCTCGAGCCTCTCCATGTCCCACGGTTACGGTTTCCGTGGCGATGAGGACATTACATGTGTCCAAAATGGCAAGGAAAAAAAACTCCCTGAAACTCCAGGGCTCATCATTTTTCCCGCTTTTGATGTCGCCTCGACTCTTCATGTCAAAAACGCTTAAGCTTCTGTGTTGAGAAAAAGAAAAAACGCTTTAACAACTGTAATTAAATCATTAAATTCTTGTCTACGCTTCACAGAGCGTGGAGAAAATTAACTCACCCCCCCCAACACACACACACACACACACACACACACACACGAGTCTGTTCTCTACTTGAACATGAAATAATGATTTGGGCTCGTATAATTACAAAGCCCAACATCTGATAGAGTCAGCATCCGGCGGGGGATTATCACACGCCAGAGCATTAGACCTCATTACCAGCTCCGGCTGCAGAATTATTACATCTTGTAATTGGACGGTGAGATTTATCCGCAGATCGCGAGGCCGCGAGATCGTAATTACAGGCTTCGCTGCGTCGCTACTTATCGTTGCCTCTGCGTTGGGGGGGTGAAGGGGGAGGAGGAGGGGGGTTGTTGTGTGTGTTGGGAAACAAAACGGCGCGAGCGTTTCATTAACCTATCCGGCTTATCGTGGGAAAACAGCCGTAACGCTCGTTCACGTTAGCGTTAGCATAAACAACGACGGCTCGTTTCTCCGTTTCTGTGGAGATCGAAACGTATCAGAAACACACATCTTATTTAACCTTCATAATCCACCGGCATTGGGAGAGGAACAAGCGAGTGTGTGTGTGAGTGAGTGTGTGTGTGTGAGTGAGTGTGTGTGTGTGAGTATGTGTGCGAGTGTGTGTGTGTGTGTGAGTGTGTGTGCGAGTGTGTGTGTGTGTTGTAATATGGATTAATGGAGACTCGAAATCTGACAAAGTGTGAAAGTGATCACTTCAACAACAAGAAAATATGTCACCCGGTCTCACTCTCTGTCTGTCTGTCTCACTCTCTGTCTGTCTGTCACCCGGTCTCACTCTCTGTATGTCTGTCACCCGGTCTCACTCTCTGTCTGTCTGTCTCACTCTCTGTCTGTCTGTCAACCGGTCTCACCCTCTGTATGTCTGTCTCACTCTATGTCTGTCTGTCACCCAGTCTCACTCTCTGTCTGTCTGTCACCCGGTCTCACTCTCTGTATGTCTGTCTCACTCTCTGTCTGTCTGTCACCCGGTCTCACTCTCTGTCTGTCTGTCACCCAGTCTCACTCTCTGTCTGTCTGTCTGTCACCCGGTCTCACTCTCTGTCTGTCTGTCACCCGGTCTCACTCTCTGTCTGTCTGTCTGTCACCCGGTCTCACTCTCTTTCTGTCTGTCTCTCTGTCTCTCTGTCTCTGTCTCTCTCTCACTCTCTCGGTCACCCTGTCTGTCTCTCAGACAAAAAGAAAACCAGAGGTAAATAACCTTCATTACACAACAACATTGCGGGATCGATCCTGATTTTCACACAAAGAGAGAGAGAGAGAGACAGACAGGGAGGGAGGGAGAGTGAGACAGGGAGAGGGGTGTGAAGAGGATTTGTTGGGGTTGAAATAAAATTGTTCAATTACAGAGCAAACAGCACTTCTTCTTGCTCTAACAGGGGATTTCACGGTGCTGCTCCATGTCGGGCCGGTCCACATGAGCACGGCTAATGCTAGCGTTAGCGCACTCCAATCATCCGCCTTGCTTCCTCCAAATGGAGTTGTTATTGAACTTCATTGTTCGCAGCCTGCAGTAGTTATTTATTTATTTATTTATTTTTCCGCATGGCCTGACTCGGAGCTCGAGGTCGCGACCTGTCGGGTCTCCGGCTGTCGGTTCGAGGGCGTCAGGGTCTAAGTGAACGTGACACGTCGGGTCTGAACGCGCTAACGCGCTTCATAGATGTTGACAGTTTAATAAGTGGAGGAGTTCGGCTCGGGCTCCGAGCGTGATGCGAGATGCTCACGGTTCAAATGTAACAGCAGCTGGAGTGCAGGGATCAATCTCTCTCAGTAATCTCAACACCATCTTTATTCTGGACACATCAGGAGTAAACAAAAATCATTCTAATATTGACAAACACAAATCCAGGAAGAAAAATAAAAAATCATTTATTAGAGAATATAACTGATAAGTTAAATTATAGTATACACTGTTTATATAATATTTATATTTATATCATTTATCAAGGATAATATTATAATTGACAGAATTTCTGAAATTATTTCAGATACTTTATCACGCTTTTATTTCATGATATGTTGAATTAATAAACGAACACCGGTGCTTTTTATCATTCGAGACAAAGACAATGTCCACTCGGTTTGAAGGATAAGCTGACCGAGCACTAGCCTGCTATGATTTACCATTAAGATGTCTCTGATGTTGTCCAAGCGAAAATAAATAAAGGATTTCGTACACTTTAAAGGCTAATAAATAATAAACAATGTTATTTATTATATATTTAAGCTCGATTTTTTTTCAGCATATTTACAGCCAGAACATACATTTTAGCGGGTCATGTCATGGTTACATCGCTTGAGCCGATAACACGCAAGAAAAGTGCACTTATGTCAAAGTACCTGAGATACGCCCCGTTTTTGATAAACTCCGCCCACACACCTCATGAGCAACTGTCCTCACGACCTCACGACGCACGCGTAACTCGACTCTTTACGAAGAATAGTGAAGTAGGCGGCCATTCTGTTTTGAATTCCTCACTACGCACATGTAACTCAACCCTACATGAAGAATTAGAAGAAGCCGGCCATTTTGTAGCGGAAAACGCCATTAAATATTTATTTTAGGCCTGATTTTTTTTTTAGGGCACAATTTATTATGGCTAGAAAATAGGTCAGAATATGTTTTCTTTTAAACAAAGGAATGCCTTTTTCACAATTAACAAATGATTAAATGATAAATGTTGACATGATGTCTCTATTTATACTCAGATTTAGTCTGACGTGCTCTTGAACTTCATCGTCTCAGAGCTAATAATCCAGTAAAGACACAATTCCTGAAGTTTAGCGTGGAGGATTTAGAGATTTTAGTGAGAACTCATTGTTGCTGTTGATTAGCCAGCGACGTTAAACAGCTCGAGAGTGCTGGCATTGTTCACCAAGAACGATAGGCGACATTTTTCCTCCCTCTTCAACCCGTCCACTCGGTGTCCCCTCATTGCCTGAGACAACATTTGGCCAACAATGTCAAATGGGTCGAGGGGGGGACGAAGAAAAAGAGCCCTCGAAACCCCCACGGGGGACGGCGAGGGAACAAAAGCCGCCCTTCTGCTAATTGACTGCAAAATTAGCCGAACTCTCTCTCGGGAGACGAATAAGACGGCACCAGATGGAGCCGGATGGAAAGGATGAGGGGACGAGTGGACGCAGAAGATGCCCGATATTACGGGTCACAACTTCCACCTGTTTAACAGGACGCGACCCGGTGGCAGGATTTAAAGGTCAGAAACCACCAGAGACTTTTTTTTTTTTCCACAGAATTCACTTTTTTTTATTAATATTTTTTAAAAATCATGGAACATATGATACATTTTAATAATTTATAACTTATCACTAAAAAAAACAACTTATACCACATTTTGAGACACATTATGATAACATTTTTTATTTTATTCATCTCTGTGTTTATTATGTATTAAATTCAACAGTTTGATGATTTTTTTTGGTGATTTTTGTTTTGTAAACATCCTTTTATCAGTTGTTTTTTTTCTTTTAGAAATATAATGAATTATTTATTATTTTAATTATTTATGAAACAACCTGAGAGGATTTAATATATATATATATATATATAAAATTAGATTTTAAATCTTACTCATAATAAACGCAAGTTTTTATTTGTTTGTTTGTTTGTTTGTTTAACTTTTTCAAGTGATGATGATGACATTGTGACAAAAAAATATATATATATCTTTTATTTAAATGATCACATAATAAGTATTGATTGATTGATTTTAAATCTACGGAATTATGACAAAATTTGATTTCCTGACATGATTATTAAAAAATCTTATTGTTATTATTATAATTATTTGTCTTCTTCTTCTTCTTCTTCTTCTTCTTCTTATTATTATTATTCGTATTCTTCTTCTTCTTATGATTCTTCTTCTTCTTCTTCTTATTATTATTATTATTCGTCTTCTTCTTATTATTACATTTTTTGTCTTCTTCTTCTTATTATTATTATTATGATTCTTCTTCTTATTATTATTATTCGTCTTCTTCTTCTTCTCCTTCTTCTTCTTATTATTATTCGTCTTCTTCTCCTTCTTCTTCTTCTCTTCTTCTTCTTATTATTATTATTACAGAGGAAAATATATCTTACTCTCTCTGTTTATAATATTTTTCTCTACAGATCGCTCTGTTGGTTTCAGTCTGCTGTTCTCGCCATGCCTTCACCTGTCTGGAGTAAATAAATATTTTCTTTTTTTTTCCTTTGCCCATAAACTATTCAGCGAAGGGGAGGAGAAATATTGTTTTTTTTTTTAATACATTTTTCTGCCACAGCAGTCTGTTCCATATAAACCCCCCTCAGCGCGCTCTGGTTTCTTATAGTGTCGAGTTACACTTGTATCGCTGTCGCTGGCATATGGCGTTTTAGGATGATAACATTTGGCCAAGCAAGTTTTGACAGAAGCTGTTACAAACACACACACACACACATGCACACACACACACACACACACACACACACACATCTCCAGTAAAGGCAGCCACCCGGGGCCCGACCAATCATGATGCCTTTTCACTCGTTAATGATGGCAGGGGCTGACTGTGTAAATAATTGTGTGTGTGTGTGTGTGTGGGTGTGTGTGTGTGTGTGTGAGAGCTCACTTTCCCTTCGCACTCCTTCACTTAATCACATCACTTAATTAAAGATTTCCTTTTAGCTTGATGATTAATGAGCTGAAGGTTGCAAGTTCAAAGCTCAGAGACCAGGGAAGGAGGCGTGGCCTCTGTGTAGTTACAGTGAAGGAGGTGTGGCCTGTGTGTATCGTTTACAGTGAAGGAGGCGGGACTTGTGTGTGCATCGGTTACAGTGAAGGAGGCGTGGCCTCTGTGTGGTTACAGTGAAGGAGGCATGGCCTCTGTGTACATCAGAAAAACAAGCCAGCCAATGCTAGGTAAATAATTTTATTGTATCATTTAGACCAATAATTGATATTTTAAACTAAGCTGTAAGTTCAGTCCTAAGATTTGTCTGATCAAATTTAGCTTAAGCTCCGCCCACGCTGACCCAGAGCCTCAAAACGACTTATTGAGCGTGATGTTCCGGGATGCGATGCTTGTGTGTGTGTGTGTGAAACCCTTCAACCTCTCACCGTTACATTTCATCCGACCCCTTTAGCACGCGACGCTAACTTTCCGAGTTTATTTCCTCGTTTTTGGACCCGACCTCTGTGAATTTTCTCATAACGGTCCTCATAATTGTGCGCAAGACTTCAATGCCCATTTCTCTGAGACACACACACACACACACACCCACACACACAGAGTGTCTGGGCCTCATGTATTTTGATGATATGAAAGTTGACCACATTTACATGCAAATCGAACTCCGAGATTAACGGAGGACGGAGGGAAAAAAGAGGAGATTGCATGGTAATATGCTATTAAGGCGTTTAAATACATTTACGCGTGTTTGGACGCCGAATTAGCGCGGTCCGAGCGCCAGGAAATCGTGTCGAGTCTGATTGCAATTTTGTTTCCCAATCGCTCGTACAATTTCATCAAGTTCTACTGTCATTTCTAATCACAACCCGAGTCCGAGCGCGAAAAATGTAGCATTCGGTCCATCTAAATGCTTCTTTTTCCCTCTCACACACACACACACACACACACACACCAATATCTCAGCTCGATATTTTATTTATGATTGACGTGCCAATAACGCACAAAATGACATTTTAATACTGATTTACTCCTCGTGTATTTATTTAACCACCCAAACTGTGGCGGCTTTTCCTCACGGATGCTAACTAACATGATGAAGCGTGGAAAGAAATATATACGTAAATATTCAATGCTTCAGCGAGTCAGCTAATGCTGCTAACAAAACCTGCTAAAAAACCTGCTAACAAAAACCCTGACCCTAACCCTAACCCTAAGACGATGTAGGCTGTTCAATAATGTTAATAACTTCTTTGATTGAGTTTGGCTAGTTGGCTAATAATGCTAACCATGCTAACACGTTTCGCATGTTAATCTTATTTCATTTTTTCTAACATTTTGTTTGATGTTTACACACACACAGACACACACACACACACACACACACACACACACACACATAAAACGACGAAGAAGGATAGATTTCAAAGCGAGAAGTGTGACAGTTTTGGCAACCGAATCAACCGCTAATTAGCTGATGTTGCTAATAAAAGAACTCGTTTGAGTCTTGCTAATTCTTAGCATATTTGTTTAATAGTGTACTGGCAAGTCAGGGAATTAACCGAGAAGTAGACTTTCAGTAGGAAATAGAGCTTTTCTGTACGAACCCCAATTGAAATCAGAAGTTTTGGCACCCTAACAGAGCATTAAAATCGACACGATTTTCAGCATTAGCATTCTCTTCGGCTAATCGGCTGACACGAACATTTATTAGCTAACGTGTTCTGTTAAAATAATATGACAGTGGATGAGCCCCAGAACACAAGATATTTGAAATAATCAGCTATTTTACAGGAACATTTAAAAGTTTTGGCACCCCAAGCGCAACCGCCGCTGCATTTGGCCATTTATTTGCTAGATTTATTAGCAAACATGTTTTGTTTTACAATATTGAAGACCTCAGAATGTAAGGACGTTTTCCTGAGAACTATTTTACAGGGACGTTAGGGTTCGAACAAAAGTTTTGGCACCACAAACACAGTTTTAGAATCTGCAGTACTTCCCAGTTTACTGTTTTCTTTGGCTAATCAACTAACGTGACATTCACAGTTTCATTAGCCAGCGTGTTTTTTTTTTGTTTGTTTAATAATGTTGATGAGCCCAGAACATAAGACATTTGAGATATTTAGATATTTTACAGGAACATTAGGGTTTGGGGAAAAAGTTTTGGCACCCCTAGCACTTACTATGTTCAGATCCATTGTACTTATCTGTAACATGGTTCGTTAAAAAATATTGATGAACCCAGAACATAAGATAGGTATAGAGAGATAAATGTTACAGGAATAATAGGCTTTGAAAAAGTTTTGGCGCCCCGCTCATGCAATAACGCATTAAAAATCAACAGGGATTTCAGTGTCTTTGGCTAATCAGCTAATCTATTAGCTAACATGTTTACCTAAGATATCTGAGGCATAGTAATAGAGCCATAAACGTCGCCGAAGCCCTCAAGCGGATTTATTACCGCCTTCCTCCCACGCACCCCCTCCCCCCTCCCCTTCCTGTCTGTCTTCCACAGAAGAATCCTCTACAATCAAACCACTGCAGAGCTTGTGATGTATAAACAACAATGCCTGTCGCAGAGGGCCTTTTGTTCCGGCCCTCGTCGCGGCAAAATGATCCGTTTGAATATTTCACGACGTAATCTCGGGCGTGAAATAATCTAGCAGAGATGAGAGCAGACAAGCTCTGCGAGCAAAATGTCAATCATCTCTCATCCGAAGCGATGCTGACAGCTAAACGCGGATCAGAGAGGAATTCATTACTGCTGAATAATAAATGGAGAAATAAATTGTCTAATCTTCTCGGGTATACAGCGCGGCGAGCGCCGGCTGTGATGAATGTCGATATTAAACCGGGTGTAAATCCGAGATGACTTTGAGGGATGATCGTTCAATCGGCTCGTGCTGTCCGTCGACGGCGTTACACGCCCGAGACGTTATTGTTTTTAAAAAAGAAAAAAAGAAAAGAAAAAGAGCAAGTCGTAAGTTTTGGCACCTTATCGTTACATTAACGTCGATATTATTCCGTTTTCAGGATGATGTAATTACTGAATACGTTTGCATATTATGATCTGTTTTCAAAAACCGACATTTAAAGCACTTGTGCTAATAATATTTCAAAAGTAAAGCTACAGCACACCTTTACTGGAGCACGGTGTTCAAAACGAACTAACTGGAGCGTTAAAAAATTTTAACTGACCAATCAGAAACCAGTTCCTGCTGCATCGCGGTTACCGTAACTACTGTACGAGATTCACGTCCTCGTACAACTACAACTTGTAAACTCGGAATTTCCTGTGAGCTCAAAATGGCGGCAGCAGTAAATTGTGGTTAAGTAGTAAAATCTCGTAATGTTTCTGCGTAATAATTTGACAGTCTTAATAATGCAAGATTCATCCGGAAATATGCGAACGAACGACGTACGATGCAGTTTAATGCCATTTTGCAGCTGTCGACATCACTGTCGAGTAGAACGCCGTCTAGTAATTACGGTAATTCCGACACGGCGTGAACGCAGCCTTGTATTTGCGTATGTAAATAATTCTCAAGTGTAATAAAACCTCCGACATTTCCCCGTGACTACACAAAGGCTAAACGCGTATAAATCGGTATTTCTGTATTCACTCTGCAGGTTACGAACTCTCCATTAACTCCTCACACGCCCCTTTGGGAACGCGGCCAGCGCACGACGGTCAACTCGATAGCCGCCGTAATTCGGCTTGCACGGGAGCGAGTGGCTTAGAGGGCCAAATGTTAGGACTCTGACATTCCGGATCGATCGGAGGAAAGGAAATGAGGGGAGGGGACGAGGATTTCGCTCATTAGCCGATCGGAAGGGAGCAGAGGTGCTAGCTCGGTCGTCCCGAGAGAACACACACACACACACACACACACACACAGTCACTTAGCTATTTACTCCGAGTCGGAGTGTTTAAGCACTTATAGGAGCAGTTCTGCTAAAAATCAAATGGGCAAAAAATGTCCCACCTGTACCAAATGTACAGCTGTATATTATCTTTAAACACAAGCGAAACTTCACTGAAGCGTGAGCAGGGCAGCCATCTTGGATTCCCCCTAATGTAACATGTTTTTATTCGGTTCCCTAGGCCACGCCCACATTTTACACAGCAGAAAGCTAAAAACGTTCGTTTGTAATCTCCAGCATAAACGTTCGTCCCCTCTGGCACTGGAGACTCCTTCCATGAACGTTAAACAAACACGTCTCCGTATGGAGTTTTCACGCCGTTTAAACGGACCGTGCTCGCTACACGTCCCTGTGAACGGAACGTGTTGTTGCTATAGAAACTAAGACGTTTGGACAAAAATGAAACAAAAAGCATTCTCTTAAAAAAAGAAAGAAACAAACAAAAAAAAACCCTCGATCTTTGGGGTAACAGGAAATCTCAAGAGGACGTCTTTTGTAGCTTCAGTCAGAGGACCGGGAGCTTGGAGTGTACTTCCTCTTGTAAGGAACGTAGTAATTGGACCTTAAGGACCATTTGCATTGTGGGTAAATTGGCGAACAGCGTGACAGTACGACGGTGCGTTTAGACCTTTTACACCTTACACAGCCTGAGCCTTTAGAGGTTAGACGCCATCGATGTTTCTCTCTGGAACCGGGAGCGTTTCTAATAAACCGGCAGGCCGGTCCCTCCTCAGTAATTAGCAGGACAGAAAAGCAATGATGCTAAGTTTTAAAAAGGACAAAACGGGCTGCTTTCGCTAACAAGCCTGAGATAATGAGACGCCCCACGTAATTCTGTTTGTTTATTTATTTATTTATTTATTTGGAGCTCACAGGCTTGCGTAATTAAGCTTCATCAGGAGCAGATCTTACCACTGTGGAGTTAATTTATTTTTTCTTTTCTACCACAGCAATTTATTCATTTTATTTATTAAAGGACTACCCATTTGACACGTTACGTACGTTATAGCCACTATATAAACCAGTCCATACAGGATTTTGCTGAGTTTTTTTTATTTATTTAAAAATTTGTGGTATTTTTTGATAATGAGTCTTTATTGATCACGTATACATTACACCACAGTGAAATTCTTTATTTCACATACCCCAGCATGTCAGGAAGTTGGGGTCAGAGTGCAGGGTCACACATGATACAGCACCCCCTGGAGCAGAGAGGGTTAAAGGCCTTGCTCAAGGGCCCAACAGTGGCAGCCTGGGGCTGCCCCCGAACCCCCGACCTTCCGAGCAGTAACCCAGAGCCTTAACCGCCAAGCCACCACTGCCCCATAGCCAAATTTCAACTCCAAGCATTACACGATGACTTGACTGACATTTGTACTGATGTGCGGAAAAACAAAGATGACGAACATTATGATAAAGCGAATAAGATGAATTAAAAACAAAGTTGAAGAAAAACCCCCCAAAAAAGTTGAAGGAAAGGGTGCGTGAACACGATATAGACATGGATTTAGTGTCACAAGTTGGGCGTTTAATCGCTCCGCATCATCGTTCCAGCATTCCAGAGCTAGTTTGTAATGCCGTGTGTTATCTTTGCAACGACTCGGCCCGAGCTGCGTGCGTTTACTCAAGCCGCAAAAATCCACCCAGGCCCCCAGAGCGAGCCTAATATGACACCCGAGTCCTAATCTCCTTAGCCCTTAGCCTAGCAAGGCTAAAAACGAGCATCCATCCGTTCCAGACTCAACCTCCGTCTCACTCCCCCACACGGCCGGAGAAAGGGAAACGGCTAATCTCCATATTTACCCCATCTGTACCGGGCGCGCGCCGTCTAGATCGAAAAGAAAAAAAAGATCAGATTAGGCGAGGATGAGGCCACTCCATGCGCAATCCACCGCTAAGCTAAGCTAATATGCTAAGCTAAGAGCTATAAGCCTGGTGTCTGAACCTGCTCCTCTTTGAGCTTTTCAGGGCTTAAACCAAGAACCGAGGAGGAGGAGTAGGAGGAGGAGGAGGGAGCTTGAAAAAACACGGACCTTTAGCATAACACGCAGCTCCCGCTAGTTTCTCTTCGAGGGGAAAACGCGTTCTGTTTAAACACTGCGCTAATCACACAGAGAACGATTTGCGCTAACGATAAATTTGCTAATTAGCTATAATTTGTCGATTGCTACACGCTGAAGAAGTAAATAAAGTTCTCATCACGGATGAATCTTTTATGAAAGTTTCAGACTACAATTTTGATTAGCCAGTTAGCATTACAGTGTCATAAATGCTAACTAATGTCCCTTTAAGTGATTTGATCTTATTTCTTATACATGATTAGAACTTGGTCTGGAAGTTGTCGTTATTAGCGGATTAGCATCATGGCTGACGGCTGGCTAACAGCTGCTTGTTTTGTTTACAGCATCAGTATAAAGTAGACTTAGAGAACTTTTAAAGCGACGCTTTTTTAAAGTGTTTAGCGCTTAACAAATGGATTCGCTGTGGAAAGTTTAAAACGCCGGCTAGTCGTGGCTAGCCGACACTGGAAATATATTATTAGCATGCCAGTATCGCTCGTGTCCGTCCTTGATTAGCCTCTTAGCCCGAACGCTAGAGTTTTAAGTGACTTTAATTCTTTTTTTAGACTCGATAAGTGTGCGATTACGCTGTTAGCGCTGAGCTGAAATAAACTGGCATTGTGGTGTGGAAACGTCACTCAGTTCTAGGACCTCATCACTTCGGATTAGTGACCGAGGGGAAAAAAGTGTTTGTTAATTGTGAGTAAAGCGGTCTGTACTGTCCACTCCAACATTGGCACACACACACACACACACACACATGCTGAGAGCGCTAAGTGCTGTTGGTGCAGTTTTTTATCGAGGGTCATTCGGTGGCTCAGGGGAGCAGCCCCTCCCCTCTCTTTCGCTCTGTCTCTCTCTCTGTTTCTCTCTCTCTCTCTGTTTCTCTCTCTCTGTTTCTCTCTCTCTCTGTCTCTCTCTCTCTCTCTCTCTTTCTCTCTCTCTCTCTCCCTTTCTCTCTCTCTTTCTCTCTGGCTCTCTCTCTCTCTCCCTTTCTCTTTCTCTCTCTCTTTCTCTCTGGCTCTCTCTCTCTCTCTCCCTTTCTCTTTCTCTCTCTCTTTCTCTCTGGCTCTCTCTCTCTCTCTCTCTCTCTCTCCCTTTCTCTTTCTCTCTCTCTCTCTCTC
>JANDJT010000001.1:1325001-1336389 GCA_024331685.1 Stegophilus panzeri | reverse complement strand
TTAGATTATCTCCCTTGTGCCCCCCCCCCCCCCACACACACACAAGCCTCTTTAACGCAACTTTAGCTCTAATGCGTGAAATTCATCCCTCTGTTCAAAAGCTATCAATGTTTCAAAGCCTTCATTATTCATTTCTTACTTTTTATTCTTGTTCTTTTTTTTTTTTTTTTTTTTTTTTTAAAGTGCCTGCTTCAACGTTCGATCGATCGTTCAACACTGAACGTAACTAAAAACGGATAAAAAGTACGACATGCTGTATGTTTTATCCGTTTATCGTTACATCTACTGTCGGTGAGTTAGTTCCTGTTCTCGCTTCCATTATAGCACCTTCTGTATAATCGGTCTTTCCTTCACCGGCGTCTATTTTCTATACGAATCATATGTTCATATCGTGATGTGATTCAGGAGTCAAATGTGAATCATACAGCAAGAGAACGCGAGCGTGGTGAGCGTTCTCGCTTTAAAGGGAAAAAATATTGCACCTTGCGGGTTGGGAAGTGCATTCTGGGAAATTCTGGAGTGTTTTGTTTTGGCGAAAAATTATGAATACTATATAATAATACTGTTTTATAACATTTGAATCATATTAGTGAATCAAATCAGTTTTTTATGAATTATAAATAAAAGTTTGGAAGGAAGGAAGTTCTGTCTTTAAAGTATGAAAATAAAACTACACCTTGAGTACTGTTAATGAAGTGAATTACGATTACTGAATAATAATAATAATAATAATAATAATAATAATAATAATAATGTTTTATATTGTGAATCATATGACATGTATGTGAATCAAATATTAGTGAATCAAATCGTTTTTTATGCATTATAAATAAAAGTTAGGATTATAAAATTAGAACGAAGAGGCAAAGTTTAAAGAAAGGTTCAGCACAGTGCATTGTGGGAAACTTTGGGTTGTGTGTGTGTGTGTTTTTTTTTAAACTTACGTCATACAACTAATTATGATTATGACTCAGGAGTCAAATGTGAATCATATAGCAAAGGAAAGCTAGCGTAAGGAACTTTAAAAGTATGAAATAAAACTGCACCTTGAGTAATGTTAGTGAAGTGCATCTTGGGAAATGTTTATGACTATTGAATAATAATAATAATAATAATAATAATAATAATAATAATAATAATCATGTTTTATAACGTGAATCATATGTATCTGAATCATATTAGTGAATCAAATCAGTTTTTATGAGTTATGAATAAAAGTTAGTATTTATAAATTATAGTTAAATGAAATGTCTATGTGCAAAGAAGAAGAAAACCCAGTGTGGTTTTAGCACAGTGCATTGTGGGAAATTATGGATTGTGTTTTGTTGACGATTTTTTTTCTTGCGTTATACAACTAATTATGATTATGACTCTGGAATCAAATGCGAATCATACAGCAAATAAAAGCTAGTTTAAACACCCTCTTCCTCTGAAGTGCGAAAGAGTGCATGTTACGGTCAGTGCAATGCATTGTGGGAGATTTGTTGCGCATTATATAAATTAAAAAAAAAGTTACGATTATCATGTTGTGATTCAGGAATCAAATGGGAATAGAAAGAAAAAGCAAGTTCCAGGATCTTGTCTCTGTAAAATGTGAAAAAAAAAAAAAAAAAAAAATGTGCACCTTGGGGTAGTGAATTACATTTTGGGGAAACTTTTGATGTTTTATTGTGTGTGTGTTTATATAAATAAAAATAACAATTTTTGTATAATAATAATAATAATCATTTATAACAAGTGAATCATTTGCTGTGCATGTGAATCATATTAGTGAATCAAATCAGGGAAAGGATGATAAAATTTAAATTAGGCGTGTCGAAGTGCAAAGACGCTAACGTAGGCTTGCTGTAAAGGAAAAAAAGTTTCAATAATAAACTGGGTCTGTAGGGGGTTTGGTGAAATGCATTGTGGGATGTGTGTACTGTAGATACGAGAAGGTTGTAGGATTGTGATTCCAAAGTCAACTCGTACAGAAAAGGGTGAGACTAATGTTCACTCCAGGGTCAGAGCAGAGCATTGTGGGAGATTTGGAGGCAGTGAGAGGGGATGATGTGTTTATTCGATGGCACGTTGCGCGGGTTTATTAGCCTGTCAGGCACTGATGCCTTCCGTCACTTCGCCTTCCGTCGCTCTGGTTCTTCTTCAATGATTTGGAATCCGAGTTTTACTTAAATCTGATCAAACATGCCGCTGAAAACGCATCTGTTCGTATAGATTATTCTGAAAGCATCCACACACGTCACGTCGAACATTCGATCAGCGCCCGATATTATTGAGCTGTCCGTCGTTATGAGCCGGGGTTATTTTTCCTCGCCGTCCATTGTTCATTTTGCGTCATATTCATATTCGACGCTGCCAAGATGGCTGACGTCTCCTAGGCTAATGAACCGCCGTCCCGAACAGACACGTAACAACCGGCGTGACATTTAGACAGACCGTCTGCCGAGAGATATGGCGGGAAAAATGCTGGAAAAACCTGCCTGGAGTCCACCGACTGACAGATTCCAGCCCTGCTTATTTATCAGCGTTCACGTTTTATCGAATCAACGTTTCGACAGCTCGGGACTCATAACGTGATCGGCATTATCGTATAGTGTTCCCTGTAGCGCGCCGCTGCTGAATTCTGGATTCTGATTGGTTAGAAGGTGTTGATGAATTATTGTGTCGTTTCTTTAAGTCGTTCACAGGGTCTTATTTATTTCACATTTATGGAAGGAGTCTCCAGTGCCAGAGTTTTTCATTTCCAGTCAGTTAACTTGAGCTCGGGGTGATTACGATGAAACAATTAAAGGAATCAGGTGTTGTGTACGCACTCTGGTATGTTACGCAGACGTTATAAACGGAAGAACGGTCAAGGTCACAGAGGTCAAAGGTGACGTCCACGTCCGCCGTCTCACCTCAAGCGAATAAACAGCGGCGGTCGGAGCGCATCTGGCGCAGCGCTTTGAGCCGACATGGCTGCCAGATCTGCGGCTAATTATGGAGCTGTTGGATGACCATCAGTGGCGTGTGTGTTGTGTGTGTGAAGGAGCTGAGCACTGGATCCCTCAACTCTCGAGTTTTGGAAGACCCGGACCTCCTCCGGGAGCCACTAATTCATCCTCCTCGCTCACAAAAAGCATTCCTACTGGGTTTATCCACACAATCAGGCTCTCTGGACAGATTTTTAAGCACTCTCTCTCTCTCTGTGTGTCTCTCTCTCTCTCTCTCTCTCTCTCTCTCTCTCTCTCTGACCGCTGCCAGTCCCTAATTAGCAATGCAGGCCTCTGTAATCCTCTCCCATTCCTGTGCTATAGGTCTTACGGATGTCAGCGTTCAACTTTTTCTGCTCGCTGCCACGGATTTAATGCAGTTTACTTTTAGAAAACAGCCCAAGTTTAGAAATTCTGACAGAGTGTCTTCCCCCCGTTTCTATTTTCTTTATGCATAATGTCTGTTTGTGACAGGCGGGCGCGGAAAAACGTGGTAAAAACGCGGCCGGTGTGACAGCGGGGGCAGCCGCGGTTGTTTACCCGACTTTATTTCTCCTTTATTTCTCTCGGATGAGCGAGAGAGATATAGAGAGAGGGAGAGAGAGAGAGAGGACACGGAGGGGAAATGTTGCAGCTCACTAATAAGACGCCCATCATGCTAGCTCGACTGCTGCCGCTCTCCGTCTCTCTCTCTTTGCCATGATTACGCTGTAAGAAGCCCTCAGTCCTCGCCAGCTGATCCTCATCTTGTTCGCTGGCATTAATGACACTTCAGTCACTTTTCAAGCCTCCCTTCCCTCCCTCTCCTCTCCTCTCCCCTCCCTCTCCCTCTCCTCCCAAACCTCCCCTTCCCCTCAGCGCCACTTTCCACTTCCCAGCGTCCCCTCTTTTTCAACCCAGAGCTGACATTTCCTGACATTTTCCCCAACTAATTACAGTACAAATAATTAACAGGGCGTCGGCGCGCGCTACAAACGAAGGCCCGAAAGCCGTCCGTCAGGCCTCGGCGTGATTGATGACATTCGCCGCGACTTTATCGGACGGGTCCCTGCCACAGCCGGCCGCTCGGGGAAACCGAGCAAATTTATTAGAACCAACAATGCAAATTTGGAAGTCATCTCATCCAGTTAGGCGCCCGGGCAATATCCGTGTCAAGGTGAACGTGACAATGAAAGCAAAATATTTGCATTTTTTTTTTTTCCCTCCCTGCCTGAAGAGCGAGGCGGAAAGGGGGGGGGGGGTGTTTGGGTGGGCGAGTTGGGGGGGCGGTGTAGGGAATCAGAGCTGGGGAAAGATGACAGGCCTAATTATTTCGGCTCACACAGGCCAAGACAGCTGTTTCTGCTGTCCTGAACAAGCCTGTCAACGCAGCCGAACCAAATAGGTCCATGCAATGAGTCACTAGCCGCCTGCCGCTAATGACCGATGCTAATGTCGCTGCCATGTCTCCCAGGAACTGTGGAGACACAAGAAGAAGAAGAAAAAAAAAAAGTGTCACGCCGCACTTTCTGCAAAGCCAGTCAACATTTTGCCTCCATAATTACGCGTTAGAGAATTAATTCCTGCCTGTCAAACCCTCGGTGGCGCATATCGACGAAGACGGATGACACCGAGTAACCGCGGTCGCGCGCTAAAATAATAATGCGCGAGCGAAAGATTAGGTGTGAAGTGTGTATGAATAGCTCACTCGCTTTAATTAGGTAAGGTGGCCTTGCCTTACCGGGTTTCTGGGTGACATACAGCTGTACGCACGCTCGCACGCACCACACAGGCTTAATTAACACCTAGCGCCTGATATTATGTAGCGCAAGATGACATGCTCACGCTCTGGGTTTCTCTGAAGGTTTAATATCAAACTCGAACGCATTAAACAAAAACGTTCGGGGTCAAACGGCGTCAAAGTTTGCTGTCAAAACCTTTAAAAAATTGTAAAAAACATAGCACAGCCGCTAGCTTTCGCTACGCTAACTGTGCAGACAGAATAAAAGTTTATCAAGCCCAAGTCACGATGAATTTAATAAATGATGGAAAGAAAAACAACTTAAAATGGAGGCTGCATCAGCGCTAGCTCATGCTAATACAACCAAGAAGCGACGATAGCGAATTAAAATATTGTAATTATTGGCAAACCGCTGTTGCAGGATGTTAACAAATCTGAATATTTATTTATTGCGAAATATTTCTTAATTATTCTTCTTAAGTCTTGTAAGACAGATTTCCCGCACGAACGGGCGCTATAGGTGGAAAAGCAGCCGCTCTTTTGTGCTAGCAGTTTTAGCAATATGTTGTGTGAGCGCTAAGTACTTGAGGGAATACAAAGGTCGTCTCCTGCGCCTACAATGAATCTTGGATGTGCACTGTGGGGCAGCTTTCGTGGGCCCGGGCGGTGCGGCTGGGAGGGGTCAAATCCTGCCGGGGATCAGAGGCCGCTGAACTCCCGCTGTACAACAGATGGACTACGGATCACACCGAGATCCAAAATGGCCGCCGTGTTGGAAGTGTGAAGGCTGCTTTTGTGTGGCTGGTAACTACAGACCCAGTGGGGTGATTGACGAGAAATAAAACCAGTTCTGACAGAGAGAGGGAGAGAGAGAGAGAGAGAGAGAGTGAGACAGGGAGAGAGATGTAAATTAACAGTTTGATTGAAAAAAGTCAACCTAAATGTGGATATCCGATTAGCTAGCAAAAGAATGTAAAAAGAATAAATAAATAAAAATAACAATTTAAAAATAAAAGTGGCCCAACATTATGCGGATATCTGATTAGCTAGCACAGAAAAGAAAAACAAAACAAACAAAAAAGAAAAAGAACGACATTTTACAAAATGGACCTACATATGAATAACTAGCATATACATTAGCTAGCTTTCAACGAACTGTTTAATTTAAAATAGGTGGACCTCCATCATGTGGATATCAGATTCGCTAACAGTAAAATAAAAAATAAACACAATTAAAGTAAAGGTAAATAAATTCATTGTTAGTTGTTTTTTTTTTTTTTTTTTGCGGATGTCATTAGCTATTATAGATTAGCCTAAACGACCCTCATGACAGAATCGTTACCGTTTCAGTAATTTATTTTATTGATTTTTATATTATATTATTGAATTATAAAGCTTCCGTATCGATTTTTACATGACATTATTATAACATCCTTAAGCTCTGAGCACCGTTGCATCCTAACAGCCGTGATAGTTATAATATTCGTAACAACAATCGTAAAAACGATTTCTGACAGGACCACATGGACGATAAAGCTGAAGTTTAAAGCTCCCAGATGAGCCATCATCTCACTCAATATGTTACTCAACATCTCAGCGGGCTAGGCTTCCTCGCAGCTTGACCTTCGACCTTCCTGAAACGCGAGACGCAGGCACGGTTATCTCTTCAGGACGGCCATCTTGCCCTCCAGGTGCAGAGGAAGCTCAGGATACAACAAGGCGCTGGAGATAATGTCGAGTTTGGGGAGGTGGAAAGATTAGGTGACATGAGACACACACACACACACACACACACACACACACACACACACACACACAGGGAAAATATGATGACTGAATGAT
Organism: Stegophilus panzeri; assembly: GCA_024331685.1. Lineage (NCBI taxonomy): Eukaryota > Metazoa > Chordata > Actinopteri > Siluriformes > Trichomycteridae > Stegophilus > Stegophilus panzeri. The sequence goes on along the minus strand of JANDJT010000001.1, from coordinate 1,329,855 downwards.
TAGATGCTAGCTTGTGTTAAATTAGCATGACAAACCACTAATGATAGCATGATTATACATTTTTAATACTCCCATGTTCATATCATGGGGAGTCCCCTACACCCTACACCCTAGACCCTTCTGCTGGAGTGTATACCATTGTTTACCAATTCTGTCACACTTGCTGAGCCCCTACACCCTTCCACAGGGCCAGTATCATTCTCACAGCTCATGGTAAGTCCCTTAAACCCTAGACCCTACTCCCTAAACCCTACTACAGTAGTGTACGCCATTGTTTACCAACCCTATACCTCCTAGCGGATCCCCTTAACCCTGTACCCTAAACCCTTTTACAGTAGTGTGTACCATTGTTTACTAACCCTGTACCACCTAGTGGGTCACCTTAACCCTGTACCCTAAACCCTTGTACAGGAGTGTATACCATTGTTAACCAACCCTGTACCTGCTAGAGGGTCCCCTATGCCCTGTACCCTAAACCCTTGTACAGGAGTGTGTACCATTGTTTAACAACTCTGTACATGGGTTTAGTGGACATGGGGAGTCCACAGACAACGTATGCCACCAATTTCCAATCGTGTAGCTCCTAGGCAATCCCCTAAACCCTACACCCTAAACCCTTGAACAGGTGTCGTACCATTCTGAGTTTCTCATCGCTCATGTTCACCCCGCTAAGCCCTATACACTAAACCAGGGGTCTTCAGGGCCGGTGTGGTGGCAGGCTTTTGTTCCAACCAAGCAGCTGATTTCACTTGTTTAATCAGTTCACCTCAGACTCCCATCAACTATCAAGTGTGCCTCCAATTTGGCTGTAACGAAAGCTTGCAGCCACACCTGCCCTTTGCTGATGAGATTGAAGAATAAACTTGACCTAAACTGTTCATCAGGAGTGGTACCATTTCTAAAATTCTCATAGCTCAAGGTGGGTCCTCTAAAATCTATACCGAAATGTGTACCACTCCAATCCTGTTTTCCAATCCTGTACCCTCTAGTGAGTCCCCTACACCCTAAACCCGAAACGTTAAATACTTTTACAGCATTTACCATTCAAGCCCCTTAAATCCTCCAGCCTTCATGCTAAAACCTACGACAGGCACAGGTATTGTTGTTTAACGGTGTTATAGCTCAGAGTGAGTCTCATCCTACACCTTAAACCCTTTTTCAGCACTGTGGACCATTATTTAACAATGTAGTAGCTCATAAGTTCATCATGGCATATTTCAAAGTGTCGTGCCACACCAGGAAATTTTCTCGTGATGTCATATTTCCGATTTCGTGATTACGGTATTCCGTCATTTCAGTATATCGCCACGTAGCTAACTGTTGACTTGCGCAACCACTCTGGACGAGCAGAAAAAAAAAGCCTCAATTCAAACCAGGTTTTGAGGTTTCATTTTTTTCTCCGCTCCTCCTGGATGGACGGATGAGTGTTTTTTTTTCCCCTCCACCATGAAACCTGACAATTTTCAGCCGAGAAAAACGCGACGCACAAGGCCGAGCCAAACTCTGCGTGTTCACCTCGCCACCTGTCTTCGTGTCGAGCAGAAGAAACCTGCCACGTTTTTTTTTTTTTTTCCTTTCCTGTAAAGACAGCGCCGTCAGCATCAAATGTCACCGGGCGAACGAGGCAGAGGGAGAGTGAGTGAGAGAGCGAGAGGAGAGCTTCACGCCGTCTCGGCTGACTCTTCACATTCAGACAAGACAATTAGGAATAAAACAAAAAGGCTGTCACAGGATTTAAAGGCGTAAAAAAAAGGTTTAAAATTTTCCCCATTATGAAGGCACCAGTGATCCTCCCGCCCTTGGGATGGGGCACTTTGTTCACCCGTCACACTGGGGTGGCTAATTTTGTCGATTTTCCTTTATTTTTACTTTTAACGTTGGCGTTTTTTTTTTTCCTGCTCTGGAGCACGTGTCAAAGAAATAAACATCGCCTAATACATTCAACTAGTTCTCAATTCTGATTGGTCAGAAGGTTTCCATAATGTTCTAATGCATTTGCGTTTCTTCATTAACAGCTCATCCACAAAGACTTGTATGGCGGGACGCTCCACGTAAACAGATAAATAAATAAATAAATAAACAAACGTGTCTAAAAGTCGGTTCGGAGAAGTTTTCTGTTTCTACTGACCGTTTGTGGAAGGAGTCTCCAGTGCGAGTGCTTTGTAACAGGACTCAGACGTGAAGTTTTTCCGACAAAACTTTGAGAAAGAAAAAAAGAAAAGAAAGAGAGGATGGTGAGGGAACGTCACAAGGAACAGGAACTTGTCTGGAAGTTGGTCCACCACGCAAAATGTAACTATAAATGGATAAAAAGTATAACGCGTCATCGTTTAAATAACGAAAATTTGTGATCGGTGGTTAAGTTCAGACAGCCTATTAAATTATTTACTAGATCATGTATATGCTCACTGACTAATTGTTATGCACCAAGTATTGCCTTGCCCCCCCCCCCCCCCCCCCATTATTTGGGTGGTGTTTCCTTTTCAGTACATAGTGCGAGTGTTTTTGTGGGAACAATATATAAATATATATTTTAAAATTCCTAGAAAATGTGTAGGCTTGAATGCTGCACAGAAGGAAATTATAGAGCATCCCTGTGGAAAGTGGAAGTCTTCAGTTAGCCAGATTGGTGTAATTGGTGACCAGGACCACACAGAAGAAGAAGGAGAAGAAGAAGGGAAGAGTGTCAGCTTTTAATTGTGGCTGTCTGAGCAAGCGGCGTGGTTTTAATATCCCGTATAGATCTGGATGTAATACACTTTAGTCGCAGGCGGCCCGGAGCGAGAATCGATTCGGCACAGGGATCCCGTCGCTTTTTGTTAAGAGCCAATCTCGTTTTAATGATGCATGAAGAAATATTCAAGCATTGACATTTTCCTGTCAGAGAGAGAGAGAGAGAGAGAAAGGGAAAAAAAATCAATTAAGGCGATCCCGCTTTCGCTTTGACCCAGTTATCCAGTTAATGCTTATTAGGAATGTAATATGATTTACTGTCAGCATAATATTTTCTTTCTTTCCTTCTTTTGCATCTCATCCCATTAGCGTGTGCATGTTTCATAGCGCAGCCGCGGCACTGACATTGATCTGGTGGAGAGGTTAAACACACCGCTGCGGGCCATTCTTCCTTTTTCTTTTTTCTTTTTTTCCTCCTCCCCTTTCACAGGTTTGCTTTTTATTCCTCCTCTGTTATTCCTTCTCTTCCTAATTCCACCTGTGACATTAACTAATTAATTAGTTTATTTACTTATTTAGAATTTTCAGTATGGCTCAGATCAGGCATGGATTATACACTTAATTTTTTTTTATTTTTTTTTTTAATAAACATTATTCATGTCAGAGTCACAAGAAGGTACCGTCCAGCTATCATTATAACTATAATATATATATAATGTTCATAATTATTTAAACCCGCTGTAATGCATGTGTAACGTATTGAACTTATTACATTATATTATCTACATATTTCATATTTAAATGATCGTATTTAATAATTATAGATGTTGTTTTTTTCGGTTTTATATTATAGATGATATTTGATCGACGATACACTTTAGACTTCGTGACATAAAGTATAATAATTTTTTATTTAAATAAACACAGAATAAGGTTGCTACTGTAATATTGAAAATATTTATGTGTAGCTACTGTATACTGTTTTCCCCAACACATGTATGTGTATAAAATATTAAATGTGTTAACCTTATATATTTACTTATTTTGTTTTATTAAAATAAATACATAGAGTATTGTGAATAAACACAAAAATAGTTTTGCATTCATTGACTTATGGGTATTATGTGTAATATTATTTTTATGTTTGATTACATAACAATCAAAATATATTTTTTAAAAATTCTAATAAAAATGGTATTATATTATTTATAAAGTTCATATTTAAATAATGATTATTAACCTGTAGATCTTTCAGTTTTATATTACAGATGAGTTTAGATAGATTATACAAGCTACATTATGTAATTATAATTAAATCCTATGTATCATATTTATTGGTACCCCTACCCCATCTGTCTATGAAATGGAACCACTTCTGACTTATTATCCATAATAATAAGTGATAAAAAGACCGAATGTTGCGATAAATAAGTTAAATATTTGACATGTCAGAACGTTTGGATAATTTTAGCTAAAAAACATTTGAGTTAAAAAGTCGTAATTTTGAGGCAGTCCATCACAATTTGAAATAGTAAGTCGAAGACATTTCAGTAAAGGCAGAATGTTGAGATATTATGTCTGAACTTTGATCTAATATGAACAACATTTAAGTCAATGAGTCAGAATGTTGAGATAAGCCAAAGTTTCTAGATAATGAGTCAGAATTTCTACATGCCGTCATTTTGAGATGAGTAAGGAGTTTTAGTTAATAAGGCAGAACTGTGAGATAATAAGTTAGAATGTTGAGATGAAGTCAGAATTTTGAGATAAGTCAATATTGTGAGAAATGGGAATTTTGAGAGAATAGCTCTGAATTGTGAGATAAGTCAGAGTTGTGAGATAACATGCCCTGGCTGATCAAATACGTTTCAGGGGAAAGGGCATTAGGATTATAAGTGATACTTGTGAGATAATAATTGAGAATTGTGAGATAATAATTGAGAATTGTGAGATAATAAGTCAAAGTTGTGAGACAATAAGTCAGAATTGTGAGATAATTGAGAATTGTGAGAAATAATTAAGAATTGAGATAATTGAGAATTGTGAGATAATTGAGAATTGTGAGATAATTGAGAATTGTGAGAAATAATTGAGAATTGTGAGATAAAAATTGAGAATTGTGAGATAATAGAATTGTGAGAAATAATTGAGAATTGTGAGAAATAATTGAGAATTGTGAGA
>JANDJT010000001.1:1264346-1309804 GCA_024331685.1 Stegophilus panzeri | reverse complement strand
CGCTAATAATGAAGGAAATTAAGAGGATACGCTACGTGTAAATGCTAACTACGCTAATAATGAAGGAAATTAAGAGGATATGCTGCGTGTAAACGCTAACTACACTAATAATGAAGGAAATTAAGAGAATACGCTATGTGTAAATGCTAACTACGCTAATAATGAAGGAAATTAAGAGAATACGCTACGTGTAAATGCTAACTACGCTAATAATGAAGGAAATAAAGAGGATACGCTACGTGTAAATGCTAACTACACTAATAATGAAGGAAATTAAGAGAATACGCCACATGCAAATGCTAATAATGAAGGAAATTAAGAGGATACGCTACATGTAAATGCTAACTACGCTAATAATGAAGGAAATTAAGAGAATACGCTATGTGTAAATGCAAACTGCGCTAGCTGATGGGGTAAGAGTAGATCTTGCTAGCGCTTGCTAGAGACGGGGATGTGACGCGACGGAGTGGGGATTTACGATTATGGCGTCGTGGTGGATAATCTCATATGGCGGAGCGGGATCGTGTTCTGCACTCGGGATGGCGATTTTATTAAAAATAAAACGTGCAGAGAAGGGCTTTAGTGTGCGCGCTCATGCAGCGGGGGCCGTAATGTACGCTGTTCTACAATGCAGTATTGCAATATTACATCATCATCATCATCATCATCATCATCATCGCTTTGAATCTCTCTCTCTCCCTCTCACACACACACACACACACACACACACATATATATATAATACTCAGGCCATAATATCTGCATGGCTGAGCGTTAAGGGCTTTTATAAATAATTGCATTTCTATTTCAATGCGCTGAGGACGGCTCATAAAGCTCTGTGTGTGTGTGAGAGAGAGAGAGAGGCTAATAAAGATCATCCGTACAATCGCTCTATTTCCACACAGCCATCATTTCAACCTGGCAGTGGCGTCGGATGAGAAATCACCCCGGTCACATGACCACAGGAATGATGCTTAAAATATCTGTGTGACTTTAACGCGACTTGTTTATTTAATAATTTATTTTTATTTTAAATGTAAATGTATTATTATTGTAAATAGCTACAGCGCTGTGGTATAACATTAATTGAATTACTATCTGAGGAAAAGAACAGAATTGTTGGCCGACTCTCTCTGAAAACGAATTGTAGACGAGAAAAAAAGACTTTAATTCGTATGAAATCTGTTTTTAAAAATCATTAGGTTTCATCAAAAAGCAATTGAATAATCGACAGGAAGATTTTGCCGGATCTAAGCTGGATCTGGGCTAATTTATATTTATATATATATATATATATGACTCTTGATGAACTGATGATCCGTTGCTAAATAATGAGCTAAAATGATCGATTGTGTCCTTAGTGCTGTAATATTTAATTTCATAATTCTGTATGTAATAAAAATAATTTTAGGTAAGATATAAAATATATATAAAAATGTCATATTTAACATAAAAATGCCGTATTATTATTATTATTAATATTATTATTATTATTATTGTAAATAGGTACAGCGCTGTGGTATAACTTTAACTTAATTAGTATCTGAGAAAAGCACAAAGCACAAAGTCTGGTACCAAAGAATTGTTGACCGACTCGCTCTGAAATTACTTTAATGCGAACAAAATCTGTTTTAAAAAAATTATTTATTAGCTGGTTAAAAAGCAATTAAATGGCCAGGAAGATTTTGCCTGATCTGAGCCGGATCTAGGCTAATTAAACATATATATATATAAATATATTCAGCCTCAGCTGTACACCTCTTGATTACCAGACGACCCGTTGCTAAACAATGGGCTAAAATGATCAAACGTGTCCTTAGCGCTGTAATGTTCTTTAGGTTTTCCACGTCTTATTTCTCGTTATTCCAGAGCGAGCTGTTCCTTTCCACACACGAAGACGCGAACCCGAACCTCAGTAATAATAGGCGCCGACTCGATTTCGCTATTTATCATTCATTTGGAGGAAAACGTGGGTCGGCGTGGCGGGGAAAAGTGTAGCCTGGCTGTTTGAAAAATAATCCGTCAGCGAGGGTTTAGCCGAGGTGATAAAAATCAATAGGCTGAATGGAGAATTGCCTGGAAGAAGTCGCACCGGTGGCGAGATAAGAAGAAAGATTAAGCACGTTGCTCTTTTTCTTTTTTTCTTCTTCTCTCTTTCTTTCTCGTTCCCCCCCCCCCCTCTCTCTCTCTGTATTCTGCTTTCGTTTTTTATGGTTCAGACAGGAACATCGCTCCTCGTGTTAGCGGCTAATTCCTGCCCTGGCGTGTGTCAATCATTGGACAGACGTCATTTTTTTTCTTTTTTTCTTTGCAACCGATAATCCATGAGTTGACCTTGGTTTTCGAAACATAAACATTTCCTGGGTGGATCAGAATGGTGACAAGGTGACCTCTGACCCCTGTTGTCTGAGACAAGATAAAAGGGCGTGTTCCGAATGCTAGCGTTTGAACAAGCAACGTCATAAATTTACTCAAAAAACCAACAACAACAACAACAACAACAAAAATCTAACATTATTCACACTATAGAAATTTCCACCTCGATGGAATGAGAATAAAATTCCACGACTACCATTACCACAAATTCGAAAAGTAACCGTAGCGACATGAAAACACTTTGCTAGATACAGCTTGTTAATTAGCGCTATTTGTAATGCCTTATAATGCCACTGTTTGTAGTACTGTAGATCGCAGATATAGCAGATAACAGGTTAAATTACAGGTTATTACAGTTCACGGCTAACTGGCTAATTAGCAATTAGCATATGAGATCAAACTGATCATTGTTACAGATGACGTAATTATTTTGATATATCAAAATACAATAAGCGGTTATCGTAATTAGCGAATAATGAGCTGATAACCTCGTTTGTTTGCTAGCAATCAGTTAGCTTAACTAGCAAGCTAGAGAGGTTTTCAAATGCTAATAACGATTTCGATACATTCTTTGCTTGCTAAATAGTTTGTCGTTTATTTTATTAATGAATCAAAGAATCTCACTAGCTAGCAAGGGAGTTGACTGCTCGTTAACCAGGCAGCTAAACTATCTAGAAATCTGTCTGAAACTAACATAACAATTGTCCAAATAGCTATTTTTCTCGATATTTATTGAGTAAGTAAGTAATTATAAATTATTATCAAAATATGAATTGATGTTTTTAATAAACAGTTTTAACTTGTTGAAGACTATAAACTTAGAGATGTTACATTTGTAAATAATGTAATGTCAACAAATGTTGCGGTGCATTATGGGTAACACGCCACAGCGTCTCGAGTGACGAAATAAAATCTGAAAATAGAATCTAATTCTGCGTTAAAGTGAAGGGAAAAAACCCACCCCAGCGTAGATAAACAACCGGAAACAAAACTGGTACAAAATTCAAACAAATCATTCCAGGCACTCGACGCGGGAGAAAAATAAAAACAGCAAACAAACAAACACAAACTCGTTAATTATTTACAGCATTTGCATATTCAGATGTGATTATTCACGGCAGTCAGGCAGGGAGAACCGGCGGAACAAAACGCGCACAAAGTGAATAATGCATCATGAAATGTTACCAGAAACAAAAAGTGTACACAAGATTCCTAATGGCGACATCGCCGCGCACGAGTTCGCTAAAAATAAATGCAGCTCTTCCGAGACATTGGCGCTCCTTTTGAGGACCGACAGAGATCTGAGACTGGAGAACTCTTGCGTTTGTTGTTGTTGTTGTTTTTAGATCTGTGCTAAGCGCTAGCATCGAGCTAGCATCGACGCTCAGAGGTCGACGACGCAGGTAGGTGCTAATATTTTCAAATCAGTCCTCATTTCGAACAATAACCACAGGTGAGAAGGTTTACACGAGAACAAGTAGCTAGCGAGGTCAAAAACCGGACTAGCGTAATCATTTAAAAAAGTTTTTCCTTGATTTCTGCTCTCTAATAAATGGATGACCTTGGCACTAACGATACTGTTACGGGGTTCTTCAAGGACGGGTGTTGTAAGAACTGTTGATCACAAGCATGTCATCATTGCTAGCCATGCTTGTTTTTAGCAGGTAGAGGCTAATAGTTAAATACTATAGTTAAACACCTTTTAGTCACTAATGCTAGTTCTTGAATTATTTATCATTTACTAAAATGCTAAAGCCAACTGTAGTATAGATAAATATAGATGGCTAAAGTTTATCATTTAAAGCTAACAAAATTACAGGAACCTAGCGGCTAGCCACACTGCTAAGCCGAATCTGCAATATTAGCATTACCTTTGAACTTATAATTAAAAGGATTAAAATATAATTTCAGAAGAAGTCGCTCGGACTTTAATTGCAGGAGGAGGAAGCCTTTTTATGCCATGTTTACTATAATGCTAGTGTGCGTGTTAGCCTTTTTATGCCATGTTTACTATAATGCTAGTTTTTGGGTTGGGCTGTTTAGTAGTAGTGCTAGTCATGGTGTTAACTAGTTTCTATAATACTAGCATTAGCCTGTTTATTTCTGAGCTATTGTGTTTGCTATAATGCTAGTTTGTCGGTTAGGCTGTTTAGTAGTAATGCTAGTTTTGGAGTTAACTACAGTAATTTGCTATAATGCTAGCTGTAAGGTTAGCCTTTTAACGAGACATTGTGCTAGTTTGTGGATTACTACAATGCTAGTTAGCTCGTTTACTGAAAGGCGAGTTTCATCCGTGGTCTGTTTCTGTACTTCAAAATACCGGCGTGGATCCGTAAAGCAGCCACCGGCCTGAAAGTAATCAGGAGCAGACGGTTTTATTGGCGTTCTTTCCTTTTCCCCGGTGTCCTTATTCCCTCCGCATGTGGTGAAAAGGAGTCTGAATCCATCCATCCGTCAGCGCGGCCTCTATAGAGACCAAACGTCTCCCTCTGTCCCTCTGGGAACGTGAGCGGAGCGGAGCGGCTCGGCGAAAAAATTCAAGTCAAGCTTCATTAGCTTCTCATTACCTTCTGCGGAACGTAAGAGAGAGAGCGAGAGAGAGAGAGCGGTAGAGAGAGAGAGGTTGTTAATGGTTAGGAGGCCATGGGAAAGCGAGACGAAATCCCCCTCGGAGCGTGTGCACACTGAAGCATGCAGATCGTCCTGCGGCCAGGGAATTAAAGTTTTATTTCCATCTCAGTAGCGCAATAATCCCGTCATTACGGGCATTGTTTAAAGTCGAATATGTTATCGCTTACCGCCGCCCGAGTCAATTTCCAGCCCTTCAACCGCAAGTGGCAAGTTTTATAAACCTGTCATGTCGCATTACGGCGCCTGAAATATATATCGCCTTTTTCACATTGGCCCTCTCTTTCTTGCGTGCTCTCTCTCACTCTCGCTCTCTAACGCTCTCTAACGCATGGTTTATTTGAATAATTCTCTCCGATCGTTCAGACTACCTGCATCTCCCCTTCTCTGAGGGATGGACGAGTGCCAACTAAGAAAAAAAAAACACAACCGTTCGCACACATTGTTCATGGAACCTGTCAACACGCCGGTGCAGTCCTTCAGCTTCTTCACCAGAGCTATGACGCTAACGTAGCTAACGAGTAATGGAAGCTTATAGCCTCCGGTTTAGCATGGCACACGGCATTGCGTCCTCGTCCACCCTATAAACTCGGACAGAAGGACATCCTGAAGCAAACTCAAACTCAAGTTTTCACCGCTAGGCAATGAATGAAATACGCGTTTTCATGACGTTTTCCCACGTGTGATGACGTTGTGTTACCATGCCAACATTGATTGTAGCCTACAGTCAGCGTAGCATAAAGTTTGAGCGTGAATTTTTTTTTAAATAATACTAAAAATTAGCTATTCCAGGTAGAAACAAGTGAATCATAAAAAACACGTGCAGACAAAAGAATCGTAAATAATCATGTGAAAATAAACAAATAATGCGAGAAATCACATAAATGTAAATAAATCGTGAAAACAAATCATAAGACAATGGATGAATCATAAAAAATGAATCACAGGAAAATGCATGTGAAAATAAGAGTCACGTGTCAATTAAATCAGGCAGGGGGAAACAGCATTCGAGTGAGAATAAAAGAATCATGTATAAAATTAATAGTGGGGGGGATCACATGTAAAATGAATCATGCGGTAGAATCACATGCGAGAATATATGAATCATGTGTAAAATGAATCAGGCGGTGGAATCACATGCGAGAATATATGAATCATGTGTAAAATGAATCATGCGGTGGAATCACGTGAGAATAAATGAATCACGTGTAAAATGAATCATGTGGTGGAATCACATGTGAGAATAAAAGTCTCATGTAAAATGAATCATGTGGTGGAATCACATATGAGAATAAATGAATCAGGTGTAAAATGAATGATGTGGTGGAATCACGTGAGAATAAACGAATCAGGTGTAAAATGAATCATGTGGTGGAATCACGTGAGAATAAACGAATCAGGTGTAAAATGAATCATAAGAAAATTCACGTGGAAAAAAAGAAACTAATATAATTAGTAATAGTTAGATAATTTTACTGAAAACTGTGTCAAACTTTTGTGAGATTGTTGTCTACGTTGGTTTTGTTTTGAGCGTATACACACTGAAGGATTCGATTTCAGACATCAGAAGTGATTAGTTCCACACAGAACCAATCATTTGATCTGATTCGATAAGTTTTAGATGAATACTTCTAAATTAGTAGATCATACTTCTGTACAATGTTATTGTTTAATAGCTGGTGAAATGTGGACATTTCTCGCAGTTTTGGCGAGAGGCATTAATTGGAGAAGGCCGTATGTGGCGGCCCAGCGAGGGAGCACCAAAACCGGATTATCTCCTTAAGATGATCTTCAATATGGCTGCCAATTCCTCACGGGTCAGCGGATATTCACACCCTCCGTCATCTGCTGCTCATCTCCACTGTGTGCGGTTCGTCCAACCGCCAATTAGCCAGACTGGAGCAATAAAGCATATGATTCAATTCTGCTGGAGCACTAAGGGTGAAATGAACACGGTACGAGTGTACAGAATCAGGCCAACAAACTTCACAAAGAAAATACTACAATGCATGCTACGTTGCTTCGCGTATAATAATCTGCTCTATCGTGTCATAAAATTGACCGCAACCTTAGCCAAGTTGTCTGTAACCAAGGTAACACGATTTAAGATGCTGCTGATTCATAGTAGTGCTCTGTAGCAGATGCTTATCACTAAGAAGATGATTACCTAGCAGACTGTTAGCTAAATCTTTTTTGACATTTAACGACTTTCTGTTCCAGCGACTATCTAAAATGGTAATGGTTAGCTAGCACGGTGTGAGACTAATTTTGATTAAAATGATGACATTTTCTGTCCTAGCGACTAAATCAGATCACAACTGCTAATAAGATGATTAGCTACAAGGCTGTTAGCTAGCAATTTTACCGAAAATGATGAAGTTTTCTGTTCTAGCGGCTATCTCAGATGATAATTGCTAACAAGCTAATTACATACAGGCTGTTAGCTAGGTATTTTATTGATTAGCAAAGTTATGACATCATCTGCTCTGTTCTGTTCTAGCGACTCTCTGGATTTGGTTCTTTTTTTTTCCGCTAATAATTTAATTTAAACATTACTGAGTGCTCACGTGGGTAACGTCAGGAGAACACTGTTGCTAGGCAACTGGGAAACACGGACTCCAAGCACAAGCTAGCTGAAGACTGAGAATAACAGTAATAACTAGCTGCCTCATAGCTGATACGTCTTTAAATAAGTACAAACACGATGACGGCGTAAATGAGACAACATGGTGGAGAATGTCAACATTTACCTCAGACATGTTGCTAAGAAAATACTCTGACTGACCAAAATGGCACAGTGATTACACTTAGCGTCGAATGCTAACCTAAATTCCATCGGCTCTGACATCATTTGAATGCATATAAAACGCGTATGACTGAATATGAATTTTACACAACATTAAAATGAAATATTACTGAAACTTTCTGCATTTGGTTTACATCATTACGCTTCTCTCAGTATTATAAACCTTTATTTAAGGGTCTCCGCAGATAAGTCGAGACGTTCCTCCGCGTCCCAGATCCTCACGTCAACCACACGTCAAGTGCCAGCTAGTTCTTCTTCTGCGTTTTTTTTTTATAAAAAAGCAGTCACGCTGATAAACATTTTCTTAGCACTCTGAAACGAGATGAAGTTATCTTCCTAGCTGTAAATCTACAAAAGGAAAGAAAAAAAAAACTTTATTATCCCCTTTGACTGATGATAAACAGACTCCATATTTGCATCAGCGCCAGAGAGCGGCTACTATCTGGAAGCCCGGCGTGATTAATGAAAGTGGGATAGCTCGGATAGCAAACTTCCCGATAAAAAGTCTTTCAAATAATAAATGTGAACGTAGCATCCAAGAAGAACAAGAAGAAGATGGTAATTCCGAGCACTGGTTAGTGTTAGCACTGGCGGCAGGTGGAGGTGCTACGTAGACATATCGTTCCGTATCGTGCCGTAGGCCGTGTTTGGCTGACCTCTTCTGTTCTGATTAGCCGCAGGATATAGAGAAAAAGAAAAAAAATGAGAGAGAGAGAGAGAGAGCGGTGGGGGCTCGTTCTCTTCAGCGTGGTGTAACAGGAGCTACTGTATTGCTATCACCTGCAGCCCGGCACTGAAAGCCGAAGGAAATTGAAATGCCCAGAGAAGCCCAGCGGTAATTAATCATTGCTCTGTGAAGCCTGTCAAGATTCCTCCAGACACCTCGATATTGCCGTCAGTTGCACCTCTGCCATCTGTAATTGTTTAAAACGGTAACCCGATCCTGGCGTGAGGTTCACGCAGACTTGAGAAGCTCACGCTAGCCGGCTGAAGACACCTACCTTACAGCCAGGCTTTCCAAAAAAAACCTGTTTTTCTCTGCAGCAAAAGCTATTTTAAGTATCAAAATAATTCAAAATTTTCAATGTATTTGCAATAACTATTGCTTGTAGTTTCACAGATTTTGTTAGCAAGTTGGCTAATACAAGCAACCTGACAGGATGCGAGAGGATTTTTAATTCATACGACTGTTTCATTAACCTTCACTGCTAATGCTAGCTAGCAAACGTGAACTAACCTGACAGGAGTTCTGAGAGGATTTCAATTTGTGTAACTGTGCATAATCTTTACGGCTAACGCTAGTCAGCTAACAAACACGAGGCTGACATTATTTCTGAGAGGATTTTAATTTGTATAAGTGTTTATAATCGTCACTAGTCAGCTAGCAGACGTGAACTAACCTGACAGGATTTCTGAGAGGATTTTAATTTGTATAACAATTGATTATCGTCACTGCTAATGCTAGTCAGCTGGTGAAGCTACTGTAAGCTAACTGTGAGTACAATCATAAAAGTACTTCTGATGGTCTGTGTTTACTCGGGATGCATGTGGGGCATGGCTTCTATCAATCCTACTGAAAGAGGTGTGGCCTCTTTGCCTTTCAGTTTAAGTGAAGGAGGTGTGGTTGTGTCCATCAGTCCCAGTAAAGGAGGAATGGCCTGTGTCCATCAGTCCCAGTGAAGGAGGTGTGGCCTGTGGCCTTCAGTCCCAGTGAAGGAGGTGTGGCATGTGGCCTTCAGTCCCAGTGAAGGAGGTGTGGCATGTGTCCTTCAGTCCTAGAGAAAGAGGTGTGGCCTGTGTCCTTCAGTCCCAGTGAAAGAGGCATGGCCTTTGTGTATCAGTTCCAGTGAAGGAGGTGTGGCATGTGTCCTTCAGTCCCAGAGAAAGAGGTGTGGCCTGTGTCCTTCAGTCCCAGTGAAAGAGGTATGGCCTTTGTGTATCAGTCCCAGTGAAGGAGGTGTGGCCTGTGTTCATCAGTCCCAGTGAAGGTGCGGCTTGTGCCCACCAGTCTTACTGGATTCCCAGTTAAGAAGGCATGGCTTATGGCTTTCAGTCCCTGTGAAAGAGGCGTGGCCTTTGTCAATCCCATTCATGAAGGTGCGTCCTCCATGTGCCTAAAATCTGCATCTGTGTTCTGGTTGAACCTGAAGTTTTCTGGACCAGAAAATTCCAGACAGACACTTTAAATGAAGAAACGACCAAAATCCACTGCATGGAAATATTGCAAATCATATTTTTAATTGTGTATCTTTCAAAAATATGTAATTGTTACAGATTTTGGAATATTTTTAAAATGACAAACTGCACCTTAATAACAGACCACGTTTCTGCCATCTGTAAATGTATTCTATGTTCATTTATTTCTTACAAGAAGCTCAGTCTCAGGCCAGGTTTCTCAATAGCGGGCCCCGTGAGACCCCTCGCGTAATTTCCATTAACCGGCTCAATGCAAATCTTTCACTTTTAGTCCACTGGGACATTGGCACTGACGGGCATTCGCTTACAGGAACAGATGTCCAAGAAATATCATCTCCTCCAGCGGGCCAAACGATGACAAGCCGAGACGTTTCTGCTGGGTCTTTTCTTTTTTTTTGTTCTCCGTGATTTTTGTTATTTCTTTCTGTTCCATGGAAGATTCATTTGCGATTTTATTGTGCGTGAATTTGTCCTGTTTGTTCAGCTGGTTCCCTAAAATAAACAGGATTATAAAAAAAAATATGGTAAAAATATATGCATTATCTGAGTAGTTATGGACTTTGTGATGTGTTAAAGCCACTTTATTTGGTGAACGAGATCTATTGGTTGCTACACAAAGGCTGCGGAAAGCGTCTCCTCCTGCTAATGAGCTATTTCGGAGGCTTGTCTTGTGTCGCTAGAGAGAGAGAGAGAGAGAGATAGACGACTCTCGCTCTCCCTCCTCTCTGCGCCGCTGAGATTAACAACAAAGGCGCTCAATTAATCCGTTTGAAGTGACACGGAATTTGAATACAAAAAAAAAAAAAAGACAAAGAGGGGACGACAAACGACGTTTTTATTTGGCTGTGCGGGGGAAAAAGATATAGAGGGAGAGCGAAATTAATTGACCTCGCTGTTTGCAATTAAGTGCAAAAAAATAAGCAATAAGACATTCTGGCAGGGTGAAAGATGAAGTCAAAAGAGAGAGAGAGAGAGAGAGAGTGAGCGTGAGGGAGACGACATCGCCCTGGAGCGCTACATGCTAATCAACAAATTCTATTTGTTTATTTCCTGACAGCTACGTCCCCATATGTTAATCACTGCCTGTTTAAAGCAGTAAAAGAAAACGATGCTCGAGCGCTAATGCTCACTAATTCACTTACTTTCTGAATGAATGCTGGGCAACAGAGATTAGCCATAGCAGCAGAACTAGCAAAAGAAAACGAACAAGAAAAAGACAAAAACGCCTGCAGTATTGCATGCTAATCAATGTTATGCTATTCGTTTATTTTCTGAAAGCTTTGCCATGCTAGCTCATAGCTTAGACGGGGGAAAGAAAAACAAATGCCAAAGCATTTACTAGCCCCCGGTAATTTATTTCATTCAAATCTAATCACAGCTAGCATTGCAAACTAGCATGTTTACTCAGGAGCATTACGTGCTAACGTTCAAATCACTCAGAATCATTACCTGTTCCGGCGAGTCCAAAAGAAATAATAATCTAAACAGTTAAAGTTTGGCTGAAATTACCGCCGGCATGACTGGAAGATTAGCCGTATTTTAGCTAGCGCAGGATCGTTTCTCACAGGAAAACGCTGACTTGTTGTCTCTTTTGAACTTGTGTACAAACTCGTCCCGAGAGTTACAACTGCACTTCTGGTACATTCTGAAGTAAGCGTGGGACGAAAATGACACACAGGTTAGCTATTAGCATCAGAGTCACGGTTAGTCCTGGCAGCCGTGACGCAGGAATCGTCCTCCGTTTACCAAAGTGAAAAGTTATAATTGTTTAAATGAATTTGAAATAAATAAGACAGTTTAGTGTAACAAAAGTATGCCAACTAAACAATAAATGGTATAGCTAAACTGCAGGGTTGTCAGTGAATTAGCTAAACTTACAGTAATGGTGCAGTTATTAATTTAAAGGTGCAGTCTGTCATTTTAAAAAAGTGTTTCTAGACCTGTAATAATGACAATGTTTCAAATATACATTAAAAATATATAAATAACAGTGATTTTTCACAGAGTTTTATTCATTTAAAGCATCTGTCTGCATTTTTCTGGCCCGGAAATGACATTAAAACAAAACACACAGCTCTACTAATTCTGCTACATTTATATATATTAAAAAAAAATTAGTAACTGTTAGATGAAATTTTGCACGAGCCAATATGGTGTGAGGTTTTCTGAAACATTCTCCATTTAAAGCATCTGTCTGCATTTTTCTGGCCCGGAAAGTAGGTTCATCCCAACCAGAACACAGCTTCACATTTTTAAAAAGAAATTATTTAAAAAATGATAGACTCGCATCAACGCCGTGATTCTAAATACCGATAGAGATTAGCCATAGCTGTGTTAGCCTTAGTTCTGTCCGTGTTTTTTTTTAAAAAAAAGAGAGAGAGAGAGAGAGAAAGGCTGCACAGCTTTGTTTAGATAAATAATTACCAGCTTGAGACGGGAGCAGAGATGAAAAGCGGCCGGCGTACCTCCCACGTTTTCCACTTTGTCTGTTCCTGCAGTGACATGAGTGTACTTCTCAGGATCACATCGAGACGCTAATCCACCTTTAGCCTTAAATACACTGCAGGACGTTTTAATGACTGTTTGCCGGAGACGTAAAGCCCGTGTGCAGCTCTGAGTCGAGCTGGAGATTAAACTTGGACGTCCATCAAGGAACGCGTGCGTTTCATCTCGGCATTAGCGTGTGTATGATGCGAACAAATCCTCGATGGGAAAAGATGGCGGTGCAAGCTGGAGCACTTTGTTCTTTCTCAGAAGTGGGTTTGTTCCACATTTCAGCTCTTCAATGCGGCGAGCCAAAAATGTCGCAAGATTCTTATTTTAATGATACCTAAAGACATTGCCGTCATATCTATCACAGTTAGCGTTGCTAAGGTGCTGCTAACAGTAAACAGTACTTCCCTTATTTATACAATAACAAGTTCTAAGCCAGGAATGTGGTCCGTTTATTAAAGGTGCCGTTCGTCATTTAAAAACCTGTAATATGTGCATAGTTCAAACACCTGTAATATGTGCATAGTTTCTTCCTTTAAAGTGTCCGTCTGCAGTTTTCCAGCCCAGAAACTACATTCAACCAGAACTTGAAGGAATATCAAGCTAAACTAATCAGTTTTTTCTGAAGATAAATTGATCAGTTCTACAGCTAGCATAGTACTTATCTGTTTGAACAATATAAAAATGATGCTAGCTACAATACTTAATAATGCATGCTGGCTATCAGTGGTGGCGGAAATGATGGGTCGCATGACACACGGATTAGCTGTTAACATCGCAACTTCCTTAGCAAAGGAAGGAAGAACGAGGAAGAACTATTCGACATGCTAATCAACAATGTATTGATGATCAGCAATGCTAAACCAGCACTAGCATGCTTATTTAGTTACATTATGGCTAACGTTGATGATTACTGTCTTGACTATTTAGCTAACTGGTGAAGTTTTGGACCCCGCATCAGAGGTTTACATGGAATCGGGACGTTTTTGTCCTGCCGTTTATTCGCCGTCTCTAATGAGTCCCTGATGGACAGAGTCAAAAACGTCCTAACAGAATCGTCACGAGCACCTCAGGTGAGTTAATTATTCTCTTCACCCACTCGGCTGCACATCCATAATGATTATTAACAAGCTTAAAACACTCGAGGACCTCAGGGAGCTTTTCGGGGTAACAACCCGCAGCATGAGAGAGACGGAAGAGAGAGAGGGATGAGGAGGGAGGAGAGACGAGATGGGGGAAATCATTATGCTAATGACGGTGCAATAATGTTTGCAGTGGCGCAGTGGCCGGAGCTCTCCGGTGGGAACCAGAGGGTCACGCTGTCTCTCTCTCAGCTGGAAAGCTCGGAGGAGGAGAGCAGCCGATTGAAGATGATTAAAGAACACTGATGCATGGATCCCCCTGCTCCTTTTGAGAGCCTAACGACGGGGATAATGCCAAATTTAGCACAATCTGCTCCACGCATTTTTCCTCTTCACAGAATTTTGAATGAACAGATTAAAACCACTTGAACAATATGACGTAGTGTTTTCTGCTATTTTCCCCTACAGCAGGTAACGTGAGCTGTTTACTGGCTGCATTATCTCACTGTACCTAGTTTATATGTTTCCTGGCCCTTGTATTCCCAGGGACTAATGTCCCTAGGTCTGTAGGAATCAGAATGATCTCAATCTTAAGGCTGTATATTCCCTGGGCTACACATTCCCAGAGACCCAATAATCCCAGAACCCTATACTCCTGGGGCACTATTTTCCTACGCCAGTATGCTCTCAGGGATCTGTGTTCATTGAGCCATATAATCCCAGGACCCCATATTTGCAAGGCCCTATATTTCCAAGGACATATCCATCCAGAGCCCTATCTTCCCCAATCCCTATGATTCCAAGGCTCTACGTTCCTGGGGCACTATATTTACAGGGCCATGAATTTCTGAAGGCATATGAGTTCAAGACCTTATATTCCTAGGTCTATATGTTCCAAGGGCTAGACATACACAGATCTTTATCTTCCCAAGGCTACACATTCCCAGAGACCTAATAATCCCAGGACCCTATATTCCTGGGGCACTATTTTCCTACACCAGTAAGCTCTCAGGGTTCTGTGTTCATTGGGTCATATGATCCCAGGACCCCATATTTCCAAGGCCCTATATTTTGATATACTTCCAGAGCCCTATCTTCCCCAAGCCCTATGATTCCAAGGCTCTATGTTCCTGGGGCATTACATTTATAGGGCCATAAATTCCAAATATGATTTCAAGACCTTATATTCCTAGGTCTACATGTTCCAAGGGCTACACATACACAGATATCTATCTTCCATTGACCCTATATTCCCAGTCTTCTATGTTCCCAGGTCCTATACATTCCCAGGTCTGAATTTTCCCAAGTGAGCCATGTTCCTGGGACCCTGCATTCCTATTCTATCTTTCCAGGCCTGTACATACCCAGGTCTCTATTGTTCCCCAGGGATACACATTAACAGGATGCTATATGATCCCGAGGACTATACATTCCCAGGTCTCTATTTTCCCAAGGGATACACGTACCTAGAACCCTATAATCCAAGTCCTCTTTATTCCCAATGGGTACACATTTCCAGGTCTACATTTTCTCAAGTGATACTCATCCCCAGGACTCTACAGGGGCTGCACATGCCAGATCTCTATCTTCCCAAGGTTACACATGACCAATACGCTATATTCCCAGGTATGTTTCCTAAGCAATACACATTCCCAGATCTCTCTGTTCCCAACAGCTACACATTCCCAGGCCTATATCTTCCCAAAGACTACACATTCCCAGGCCTTTATCTTCTCAATGGCTACACATTCTCAGGCCCCTATTCAAAAGCCCTATATACCACTGGACACCAACCTGTTCCTGGAGATCTACCTTCCTGAAGACTTTAGCTCCAACCATAATCATGCCCACCTGACCATCTAATCATTGCCTTAAGCAGTTCTTGATCGACTAAAACAGGTGTGTTAGATTTTGGTTGGAGATGAAACCAGCAGGAAGGTAGAGAGAGATCTCAAGGAAGAGAGTTGATGACCACTGCCCTATAACATATCCCCCCAGTTCCCCTATATTTGCATGGCCTGATATTCCCAAAGCCCTACACTCCCAGTCTTGGGGCCATGCATTCTTAATACCCCATATTCCCCAGGCCATGTGCTCCTAGAGTCCGATATTCCCAAAGCCTAAATGATCCTTAAGTGCAATGTTCTCTCGGGATGATACATAAAATGACGTTTTGAAAGGGTTCCTAAGGTCATGTGCTTAGCTGCGGTCATGTCACACTTTAAAACACTGGTAACTATTATGCATTTTCCTTTTCACATCTGTAGATATTTCGATCTGTGATCTAACAAATTTAGCTAATACAATTTTAGTAATGGTTTACGATTCTAATAATATTATTTTCAGGTTAAAGGAACATAGGAGCGAGGCAACATGGGGAAATACTGGCATATCAAACAGTGTAAAGGCTGTTTAATTTTATTACCTCTAGCTGAAGACTTCCTCTAGCTCTCTGTATTGCACACACACACACACACACACACACACCGTCTGTGTGGCCTATAATCATTATTACACCGTGAGTAATTATCTAATAACCCCCTGTAAAGAAGCGTAACTTTCTAATCTGCTCATAATTAGCATTTCAATGATCCTGGTGCTAATGGCCGACCTTCAGCAACTCTGGCCCGATCTTAATTAAGCCCTAATATCGCCATTATCACTACGCACGAAACTAGGCATGACCGAACGCAACGGGTCTCAGGTACGCTAATTTGGGGAGCAATTATCTCTTTGTGTTGAGAGATTTAGCCGATTAACCGCACGATTTCACCCAGTTTCAAGAAATTCCGCTGTAGAAAGCAGACTTCAATCACTTTCCAGTTCTACCTCCTTGAATAAAAAGAGAGAGAGAGAGAGAGGGAGAGCAAAAGAGCATGCAGGAGGGCTGAGTGCCAAAACGATCTCCTGTTTTCTGCATTAGCGCAATATTCCGTACGTTTTCCTGCATTCCAGGACTATCACAGATTTACCTGCGGTTGAATTCCCTGCTCAGGGATACAATAACGAGTATTACACCGCAGCGCTGCTGAGTTCTGGATGCCGATTGGTCCAAAGGTGTCGATTCGTTTTCTGTAACAGCATGCTCTGGCAGTAGCGTACAGGTCCTAACACGTCATCGTTTCTATAGTAACAGCTCGTTCGCGTAAGCGGATTTTTAAATCATCGTTGAGTTTTCTTCGGGTAACATAACGTATGTGGAAGGAGTCTCCAGTGTCAGAGGTGCAACTTTAAAGCTTGTTAACGTTTTCACATTATTACAAATACTGCATTGTGTGTTATATGGAGTAATTTAGGGTGATGTTTAATATTTGAGCTGCATACCGCACAAACCGTCGCCCGGCTTCAGATTCCCGAGGGAAATATGCGTCCCAGTGTGTCTGCGATGATTTTGGACGTCTTTTGATCTCGTCGTGACATCATTATTATTAATATAATCCTATATGAAGCCCTTTAGCCCTGGCACTTTCATTTCAGCGATAACGGTCCGCTTCCTTTTGGTAGCTTTTTTCGAAATCTTTCGTTCCGTTTCTCCTAAACATTAGCAGTTACGACGTGTGCGTACGTTTATGGTTCGATATTAGCAATAGACACTTCGATATATATTGCGATGTTTTTTTAAAAATAATAAAAATTCATAAATAAAAGCTTTTTCAACTAGCTATTATTCGTTTTTCCTGCACGGAGAAGAGGTTATATTTAAATGAAGGAACCTTTTCACACACACAGACACAGAGGAGGCTATAATGGCGAGCTTAGCATAACTTCCACCTGATTTCCAATGCAAATATTAGCGAGCGGCTCGGCGTGCGGCGCTAGATTACGCCTTATCCCTCTTGCGCACCGTGCGATTCTTTACGCTCTGGAAAAATTTTAGCTTATCAGCGAGACGCAACGATCAACACTCCACATCCTTGGTCCCCCAGAGACTTCAAGAGGAGTCACATCAACACTCATTCTCTCTCTCTTTCACACACACACACACAGAGAGACGTTCACGCTCGACTAAACTTTAGCCACCCGTGCTTTGCGCCACATACAGCGCTAAATCTGTAAATTAAACAGTGTAATTGCTGTAAATGTACCCGTCATACGGCGAATTACAAAGGACCCATAAATGCACTGTGTCTCTTAATAACACATTATGTGGCTTTGTTTTGGTAATGAAAAACAGAGGATGAAAAAATATTACTTAGCATAATAATTTCCTGTTCGGTTCGTTTTTTCCTCAAGCGCTAATCTGCTTCAGTATCGTCCAAGCAGCAGCAGCAGCTTGTGCACAAGATATTCACTTGATGATGATTATTTATTATTTATTTATTTATTTATTTATTTATTTATTATTTATTTATTTTATGTTTACCCGAAATTAGCTACATAGCTAAAAACAAACAAACCTGGGATTTTCCTTATTTAAAAAAATTAAAAAATTAAAAAATTCAGTTAAACACTTTCACACACACAAGAAACACTTATTATATGATTAAATAAAATGTAAATTATAGATATTATAACTTAATCCTAACAAAAAACTACAGTCGAGTCTCTTCGACAAACAAAAAAACAAAACACTTTTCCAAATCAAATTGCAATCTTTTTCTCTGATATCCACTGACATAACGTCAAAAAACTTCCAATGTTTGTCATTTAAGGAATAATGGAATGTTCAGTCAGAGAAACGTGTGTGTGTGTGTGTGTGTGTGTGTGTCTGTGTGTAAGTGTGAGTCAGGTGTATTGCCTTTCCTTTAGGGAAATAGGACTTCCACTCATCTGGCTTTAAAAACAGCAGGTGCGTCACGTCTCCTTCCTCATCCCCGCCTCAGGATGTGAGTGTATGTGTGTGTGTGTGTGTGTGTGTGTGTGTGTGTGTGTGTGCCAGCTTATAAATAGGGTTCAGTAACCCCCAGAATTGCACATATGGGCCCAGTTTTACAGCCATCACGCAAAACTAAACACACAATCCTGTACTGTACCATGATGATCAAGTTTAAAGTTAAACAGAACGTTTACGGTACAATACCAGTGTTATAACACATAAACAGCTAGGGCTAATGTTATCGATACAAATGTTAAAATACCAACATGTTTGGCAACTCGTTCAGCATAAAATACATCAAACCACCCCGGAAAATGAATCCACGCTCAACCAGTCATGGCGAATATGATTCAGTAGCTAGCTATGACATAAACAAAAGAAGGCCACAGTGACACAGTGTCGATGTTTTTCAATGCACCTATTTTAATTCATGCTAAGTGTAATTACTGTCTATTTTTAGTCCTGCTGAGCTTTTTATTAGTGTTTTTCCATCACATCTGAGGTAAATGTCGACGTTCCCGATAGTTCTGTCACATTTTCAGTGTCACTGTGCCTTCAAACTGTCTGTATAAGAGGCTAAATAGCTATGCGCTAGCTAGCTGAATCATAATTTTAGTCATATAGTCTGTCCTTAGTATTTTCTTATCATTTCACCATCACATCTGAGGTAAATGGTGACGTTTCCAATGGTTCTGTCTTGTTTCCATGGACACTGTGTCCTCAAACTGTCTGTATAAGAGGCTAAACAGCTATGCGCTAGCTAGCTGAATCATATTTTTAGTCATATAGTCTGTCCTTAGTATTTCCCTACCATTTCACTGTCAAATCCGAGGTAAATGTCGACATACTACATAGTTCCGTTTTGTTTCCATGGTTACTGTATCGTTACGCTGTCTGCGTGAGATTTAATGGCTACGTGCTAGCTAGCCAAATAAAAAATTTTTACTCATATAATCTTTATTCGTTTGTCAGATGTGCTTTACGAACACATCTGAGGTAAATGTTGAGGTTGTCTTGTTTCCATGTTCACTGTGTCTTTATATTGCCTATATAAAAGATTTAATGTACATAATAGGTGGCTAAATCGTCATTTTAGTCCTGTTGTACTTTCTTAACATTTTTCGAGTGTTTTGCCAACACATCTGAGGTAAATGCTAATATTCCTGAAAGTTCTAGCACATTTTCATTGTGTTTTTGCACTGCCTCTATGAGAGCACATTTGGCTACATTTTAGCGTTAATCATAATTTAACTCATACAGTAAATGTTTTTGGACTGTTTTACTAATATATCTGAGGTAAATGTAGACGTTTCCTTCAGTTTTGTCTTGTTTTCACTGTCACTTTATCTTTATACTGTCTGTATATTTAAGAGATTTAATCGCTGCTCGCCAGCTGACTAAATCATAATTTCTATCATATTGGTTTTTCTTAGCGTTATTTTAGCATTTGACCAGGTAAATGTTGATATTCCTGAAGGCTATTATATTTTCACTGTCACTAGGCCTTTTTTTTTTTTTTTTAGTATTTTAACAACATATCTGAGGTAAATGAGCTAAATCTGAGCTAAATCGTTATCGTTAGACATTAGCTAGCTTATGCTCAGTGTATATATTTTCAGGTACCAAGCAACAGTGTTCTCTCAATTTTAAACTTTGATTGTGTAACCAAACCGGACTATTAAGACTGTTTTGTTTTGATGTTGTTGTTGTTGTTGTTGTTTTAAATGGCTGATGTTCTACTAACACTAGCTTGTCTCAAATCCTAGCGTTATGGACACAGCTTTCATCCCAGGCGTTTCTAAAAGCTTTATCTTTAAAAGCTACGCCATGTGGTTGACGTATGAGCTTTTTCACTTTTAATATGACTTTCCCCTTCTGCTTTTATTTTTGTTTTGCAGCTTTTATAGAGCGTAGCGAATCTTTAAGTGTGTGTTGTCAGAAGGAGAGACGTATTACACTTCCTTTATTTTTAGCCATGGCGCCACCAGTACTGTTTACACGCCACTGTCAGATGAACGCTTAACGAAAGTGTGTGTGTGTGTGTGTGTGTGTGTCAAGCCAATAAGTACTTCTTCCAGGTGTGAGGTGTTTCCTACTCCCTGAGTCCGCCTCCGGTTTAGCTCACGGCAAACACACACACGTTTAGACAATAAAGCATCCGTCATTTATGTTTATCTGCGAAACTTCAGCTCTTTGTACCGAGTGCCGTTTGTGTTTTTTACACAGCCTGTTATTTAAAAAAATGTAAAATTAAAAATGACCAAAAGGTTGAACTTGCCCTAAACTTGCTGCATTGTTAGCTACAGTGCTTTTCATGTAAAATAAATAAATAAATAAATAATTGTACAGTAATTTTGATATTTATCATTTATAAAATACATTTTCACAGTAAGGTGGCAAAATTGATACTAGTGTTAAGGACACAAATGCTACATGCTAATGCTTTACTAGGCCACCATGTAGCTAATAAGACAAACTGCTCAGTGCTGTCGGTTTATTTAAAAAACAAAAACAAAAACAAAAACAAAAAAAACAACAACAAAAAGTAATCTAATGCAGCGTATGACGTGTCAGAAATGATTCCTTTTATTTCCAAGACGGTCCCGTGAGCTGCGCTTTTGTCTTCCTCAGCTCGCTCAACAAACCTAACCCTAGGTCAGCCGGAGGTCAGAGAGACAGAGAGAGAAAGAAAGTGTGTGAGACACTTTCTGCTTCATTGTTAAAGACAGAGGCTTAAACAAGCAAATAAAGATGTAGCTGAACTTCGTAAAATGCTAATGGAAAAAAATGATTCGCGTAAAATCCGTAAAATTACGTTGCGTTTTTGTTATTTTTGGCATACAGAACTTTTAAAAAAGTAAATAACATACAAGTTAGCTATACAGTAATAACGCAGGCTTCAGTATTAGCGTTGTTTAGTTGCCTATATAGTTC
Source organism: Stegophilus panzeri (assembly GCA_024331685.1). Taxonomy (NCBI): domain Eukaryota; kingdom Metazoa; phylum Chordata; class Actinopteri; order Siluriformes; family Trichomycteridae; genus Stegophilus; species Stegophilus panzeri. Next base: position 1,288,473 of record JANDJT010000001.1, on the reverse strand, counting down.
GCTATTCAGTTTAATTCTATAAACACGTTATAAAATAAAATACAGTTGATCTGCGACAAAAACAAATTCATACTAGCACAACTTGGCTTTTGACTTGGATGGCTAGCAAAAGAAATGTGTAAAGTTAGCCTACTACATCAAGGTAAATTGTTCATTTTTAGATTTTAGCTAGCTAGCTAGATTATCTAGAAATATATCTGCTTAAAGTAGCAAATAAAGATGTTTCAGGAGTTTGTGAAACCAAACAAAAAAAAAAAAAAAAAAACGGGAAAAAAAATATATATTAGCGAAATCCGTAATGCTATTTTGGATGAATGTTTGTGATGGTTAAAATGTTAGAGTTGTCTAGAATAAACTAGAATCAACAACAAAGTTATACTAGAAACCAATTTGCTTTGGATGCAAAAGGCTAGCAAAAAAATAGATGAAAGCTAATGATTTTGTTATGTTCGTTCACTACAAGGTAAATTTACTCTGAGGAAATGTACAGTAATGTGATCTTTAAACATTAGCTATCTAGCTAATTGGCACTGTTATGCTAATATAAATGTCATACCATAAACGTTAGTTACCGTTTACTTTACCCTCGTAGTTGCTGATTAGAAATGTAATCTTTTTCCTTTGTTACATGATGCAGTCGATGCTAATTAGCGAATTTGCTATTGCTACAAACGACTAGCAAAGAAATAGGCAAAAGCTTAAGATTCTGTTAAGTTAATATACTTCTTTAAAATAAACTTGCTCTGAGGAAATGTACTGCAATTAGTGACTAGCTAAGTGGCACTGTTATGCTAATATAAATGTTACTACATAAATGTTTGCTATAGATTTAGCTTTCCCTTTGTAGTTGTTGACATATTTTACAATTTGGATATTTTCTCGACACGCAGTTGATGCAAACTAGCAAATCTGCGGATGCTATTAATCGTAGTACGTGTTAAGGAACTGAATGTAAACAAACTAGCTTAGCCGCATGTGCAAATGTCTCATGCAAATAACGAATTGTTGCTAGGAACATGATACAGGCTGATTAAAAGGCTTTAGCAATACTTGATTTCTTCGAGTAGTGAGAGATTTGGCCCATTTAGCCAAATTAGCGAATTAGCCTAGAAGAAAACGAAGGAAAAGTTTACGCTAACTCTTTAGAAGTGTGATGGGATGCTCCGAAAAAAAAAGTGAACACGTCCCCAGATATGTTCTGTTTTTTTTGGGTTTTTTTTTTACATTTTTTAAATTATCTTTCCTCTGCGTCAAACGTAGACAGTTGCTCGCCTCGCCGTCTCTGGAATGAAAGGAATGAAAACAAAGCGGGAGAGAGCGTCGGCTCGCTAGCTTTCATCTTGTAGGTTTCAGGGCCGTGCGTTTATCGTTTCCGCTGCCGACTCGAAAGGAAACTGAAACTTAATATTTTTGATTTCTGCACCGTTAGCCATCTGTTACTGTACATCTGACTACTGCGTCGCAATTCTCAGACGTGGCCGCTTTGCCCGATTTTCTCTCTCGTTGTTTTTTCCGCAGTCAGTCGTGAAAACGTGGCTCCTTCGTAGCGCGAGAGCTTCATCACAGCACTTGAGCGAGTGCTATTCCGCCACGCTAGCAGCCGTTTAAAGCTGCGTTTCGACTGAATGAACCTTAAAAGGAGGCCGTTTTTGCATTTAAAAGGACAGTGAATATATTTTGCACCCTAAAAGAAGAAAAAAACCATCCCAGGATTTGGACAGCAGCCACATGAATGATATGAAGCCGAGCGCTAATAAATCACACGGCCTTCAGTTTAGCCTCTTTCGCTCTAAACGCCTGGCATTACCACAAATAAATATTGCTCTGAATATATAGCCTGTCATTCCCCTATATTATGGTTATGAGCTCAGGAATAATTGAATGGCTGGCGATTAGCATTGGAGCAACCGTTTAGTGTGTGTGTGTGTCTGTGTGTGTGTGTGTGTGTGTGTGTGTGTGTGTGTCTGTTTATGTGTGTGCGCGCGCTCATAGGAGCCACTTATTTTGATGAGCAATAGCTCAAAAAAGTCCTTAAAATGTCCTTAGCAAATGCTGAGAGAAACCCAATTCATAATCCTTTCACCTTTCGAACAAAATGAGCTAATGCTAATGCTATAAAGGGACAGAACAGCATAGCACATTAGCAATTCTGTGGTAAAAAGTTATTAAATAATATTATACGATTGTTTTCTTAGTATTTATTTAGTATATAAACGACACTTTTGAGATAAATGTTGATGTTCCTGGTGGTTCTGTCTTGTTTCCATGGTTACTCTGCCTTCACACTGTCTGTATAAGAGATTTAACGACTATGTCCTAGCTAGCTAAATCATAATTTTATTACTATCACCTTTCTTTGTTTGTTTTTTTGTATGTACCCAACACATCTGAGGTAAATGTTGATGTTCCTGAAGTTTTTTTTTCCTCTCTCATTTTAACCATCACTGTCTTTATACTTTCTGAGAGATGTAATGGCTTCGTGCTAGCAAACTAAACCATTTAAGTTTAGCCGTAATTTCTTCTCTGGGTAACTCTCCAACATATCTGAGTATAAATTTTTGATGTTGCCGATTGTTCTGTCTTGTTTTCGCATCCTGTTATGCTGTCTGTCCAAGTGATGTTACGGCAAAATGGTAAAAATTGTAATTTGTCATATAGAGTCCTTTATTAGTATTTTCTTAGCAATTTACCGACACATCTGAAGTAAATATTGATGGTTCTGTCTCATTTCCATGGTCACTGTGCTTTTGCACTGCCTGTTTAAGTGTTTAAACTGCTACGTGCTTGCTAAATCAAAATTTAAGTAATGTTGAGCCCTTTATTAGTCATTTTTAGCATTTTATCCATACATCTGAGGTAAATGTTGATGTTTCCAATGATTATTTCTTATTTCCACTGATAAAAGTATGATATAATGTTGATTTTGAAGTTTTCTGGTAAAAAAAAAAAAAAAAAACCAAAAATACTATGATGCTAATTCTGGTGGTCTTTCCTTTAATAAATGACATTTTAGTAAGAGTTTTAGTGCTAATATCTGGATGATCTGCTAAGCCATTAATGCTAATGCTAATACGAGACTTCTGTTATGATTTCAAAGCTGACGGAGAGTTCGTGCAGATTTCTCGTCCAAGTTATGACTAGGTTTTACGTGACCTTAGCGCTATTCCTTCTCCAGTTCATTGCTAACTCTGGGTTTTTTCTTTCTTTCTTTATTTTTTCCTCCTCGTGAAAGACTCCAGGCTTTCTGTCTCTGAACAAAACTCAGCAAATTGGTTCCCGAGGTTCATCCCTCTTTTTTTGAAGCTCCCTCACCTGGGACGAGAGGAAGAATTGCCTTGCAGGCTCAAACTGCAAGCTGCGCTTTCTTTCTCACTTCCATATGATCTGCTAGCACGCTCTCATGCGATTCGAACCGACTTTTCCCTTAACGTCAAGAAAAAGAAAACATGAGCGAGAAAACATGCAGCATTCCTCATGCATTTGTTTGTTTTAAACTCGGGCCGAATTCCCACGTTCCGATCGTGCTTTCGTCACTTGTTATGTGGTTGTTTTGTAAAACACGTTGCGACACATTAGCGTCATTTCTCTGTGATTTCAGCACTAGGCAAATGCCACTGTCGGCTAGCGTAAACTGACTCTACAATCAATAATTCATTACCACAGTGCAGAAATCGACAAAAAATACGCACATGTGGAAATGTCAAGTCAGGAGTTTGAGTCTGAGAAATAGTTTTCTTTCTAGAATTTTATGCTAATCATAGATGTATGAAGGAAGAGTGATAAAGATTTCTTTTGCAGATTAGCAACAAATGCTAATTTGCTAACGCTGACGTAGTCCTGAAATTTTTCCATTACAGACATCCATGCCATTTATATCTTAAATGTAAAAGTTGGTAATGCTACGGAGAATTAGCGTCTATTTCTCAGGCCATTTTTCAGAGTAAACATCATTGTTAGCTAGATACGATGCTAGGTTAGATACTTTAATTTTCTGTTTATAGGTCACATTAATATTGAAATTACCTTAATATTAGAAGTTCCAGGTTTTTTTAATATCTGCTAAACTACTAGGATCTAAGCTAGCTAGCTAGCTAGCTAACTAACTACGTATCTAGCTAGAATGTATCCATTATGTCTTTTATTGAGAATATGTTCAGGCAGAATGACATTGGAAACAGGATAAAACTTTAAAGAATTTCATCAGTGTTTCATCAGTAATTTTTAAGCAACTTTGTACGATATAAAATTACGATTTATCTAGCTAGCATATAAGCAGTATGTGTTTTATAGCTACAGTGTAAGGGATCAGTGACATTACAATCAGGACCAGAAAAGGTCCTTCTGGAATATCAATATTTTCCTCAGATGTGTTGGTGAATTATGACGTAAGGACTTCGTATGATTAAAATTACAATTCAGCTAGCTAGCTGATTACAGAAAATGTCAAGACAGTTACGATAGAAATGAAACAGATCCTTCTGGAATATCAACATTTTCCTCAGGTATGTTGATGAATTACTAAGTAAAGACTTCTTACGATTAAATTTGCGATTTAGCTAGCTAGCACTTTAAAGAAAACGCAATGACATTTATGTTAGAAATGAGACAGATCTTTCTGGAATGTCAACGTTTTCCTCAGGTACGTTGCCGGATTACAATGTATAGACTTCATCCGATTGAAAAAAAAAGAGATTTAGCTAGCTAGCTAGCTAGAACATAGCCGTTATGTCTTTTATAAAGACATGGTAAAGGCACAGTACCAGTGGAATAAACACAGAACCTTCTGGAATATCAACATTTCTTAAAAGCGCTCTAAAAATAATGTTACAGAGCGAAAATAGTTCGGATATAGTCTAACCGAACTTCCGCACCGAACCATCGTGTCAACTATCCAAGTTGTAAACTCGACAAGAGCGAGCTGTCCACGTGGGATCTTCTCGCAGACACGTACACGCCGAACATGTGGCCACGTAGCCACATCCTGCGGTTTTCTTTTCCCTCTCGAACTTCCTGGAAGTAGCAACTCAGACTGTTTGTACAAACTTTGACAGGCGAGAGGAGGAAAAATGGGATATGATCTCGTTATATTTTGGCTTCTCACAACCCTGACCACGCAAGTTAGAGTCTGTGCAGCGAAAGTCGGTGATGGCGAATGCAAGGAGATTGCGAGACGTCCTGGAAGGAAGGAGGCAAGTAGGCCGAGGAAAGCTTTCCAGCAACCGAAATTTTTAATCTCGCAACTTTGAATGCTTAAGCTCTCTGACAGATTATGGCATTGTGTAACTCTAAAAGAGGAAGATGGAGGAAAGAAAGGACACGTTTTATGCCGCAATTGGGACGTCGCACATCGTAGTGCGGAGAAGAAAAAAAAAAGTAGAAAAGTTACACAGCCTACTTTCACGTAATTAAAGCAGAATGCCTCAGAGCTTAGCTCAGCTTTTTTTTCTTCTTCTTCTTTCCCGTCGCACTTTTCCTACACACTTCAAACTGATTTTGACTCCATGAGCTTTTTGAGTGCTCCCGTAGAAGCGGCGTTGAGGCTCGAGTAACGCTCGGTGTGTGACATTTCAGAAAACAAATGTCACATCCGTGTCGCTCGGAAAAAAAATGAAAGTTTTGGAATCTGAGACTTGATGGAGATTTTCACCTTCCGCCATTTTCCCGTCCAACGTTTATTTTATTTTCAGAAATACGGAATGATTCGGATAGCGCTCATCAAAACAAGTGTCTAAGTTCTTTATAGCGGAAGGCTGGCGAGGGAACGGCGGGGACATTCCGTGCTTGACTCTTTAATTAATAAAAAGTCATTTTTGGTACATTGCTGTGGTAAATGGAAAAACAGTCAACTTCGGGGAGGTAACAGTGACTCCACTGATTGATGATTTTCCTGTTACAGCACAACATACGCATGATGTCATCACGAAATTCCTTTTTATTAGAATTTCAATCCTCGTTATTTATTTATTTAAACAAAGTTCATTTGAGAAATTGTGGCTAAACACAGATTTTTTTTTCTCCAGATTGTTAAACTTAAAAAAAAAAAAAAAAGAAAAAAGAAGTAACTCTTACTGTTCAATATTAATAAAAAAAAAAAAAAAACAATTCAAAAAACAATTTTAAAAAACCCCCCCAGATATAGAACATATGATCTCTTTTTAAAAAGCAAACAAAAGTATTTGGAAATAATGTATTCATAGATCCTAATAAAATTAAAAAAAAGATGTTATAAATAAAAATAAAAAATAGAATGAAGAAAATAACGCTAATTAAAATAAAAATATACCAATATTAAAAATTTAAATAACTGACTAGTATAAAGAACAATATATATTAAAAAAAAAAATCCTACTACAATAAATAAACATAAATTAAGAAGAATTACAATGGAATAAATAAATCGTAAAAAGTTAAATGCTTAAAAATATAATCAATGAGAAATGTAAACCAAATAAATAAATAAATAAATAAATAAATAAATGATTTATTTCTTGCCAAAGAGGCCATTTCATGAAAGAGAACAAAAAAAGCGACTTTATTGTTTCGCTGCCAACTGTTTGAACACAAATCGATCTCATTGATTGGTTGCGCCGCTCCTGTTTTCTCTCCTCATTAATCACCCCCCCCACACACACTTTTCCCACTTCCTTTTCCTCTATGTGGCGTTTTTTTCCCCCCAAACGTAAGTGTTTGATAGAAGAGTTCTTATCAGGGTTCCATCCTATTTCATGGACAGTAGAAGTGACCAGTGTGGCCTTGTTTCTAGTCAGCAGCTAGTCTTTATTAACAATTAGCATTAAGACCTGCTAGCTAACGTTCATCCTTTACATCCTCGTAAAGATATCAGCAGCTGCGTGATGTTCCTTCCTCCGTCGTGAACTTGATTCGTCACGCTCTCGTGTTAAAACCACGTTAAAACCAAACTTGTCTCCCGAGACCGTTAAAGACGACGGCGGCCATATTTTCCCCTCGATGGGCCTTTAAACGCCGCCGCTGCGGTTTGGACGCCTGTGTCTGTCAGTCCAAACTGCTTTATAACCCAAATAAATGCTGCTGGAGAACTCCACGTAGGAGGCTTCCACATCCGAAACGCTTTATCTTCTTGGGGTTTTTGTGTGTGTGTGTGTGTGTGTGTGTGTGTGTGTGTGTGTGTGTTTTCAGCAGGCCAGAGTGATTACGTTTTTTACATTTTCTATTTTAACGACGCTCAGATAAATGCGTAATAAACCCGAGTGTAGAAATATGTGAAACATTATATTGCACACTGACTCACTAGTAGCTTCAAATTGTTTTATTTTTTGGGGGGATTAGACGCCTGTTTCTGTCAATCTGGGAGGGTAACGTCCCAAATATACACTCCATGTAGGGTAATTGTTTCCATCCCTAAAAAGAGTTTTTTAAAACTGTGAAAATAATAATAATAATAATAATAATAATAATAATAATAATAATAATAATAAGTACAAAAGCAGTATAATAATACAATCTACAATCTTAATGAAAAAATAATAATAATACTAATAATGATGTGTTTATATATTGTATTATATATACGTACATAGAAGACATGTTTAAATAAAGTATTTATTGCAAATGTGCAGATTTATGAAAATAACTTATACAAAGAGTGTTGCAATTCATACAAATCATAACGAATATTTTAAAATAATATCAATAGTCTAGCTTAAACAAAATTTTTATGATATTCATGTAGCACTTTTTTTTTTAAGTTGCATTAAAACAAATTATAATAAACACAGGAAAGAAAATGAAACAGAATGAAATGCTGTATGAAGTTGATCGAAATATGAAGATAATTTAAATAATAATAATAATAATGATAATAAAATAGGTTTTATTAGCTAATTAATTCGTATTTGTTTCTCTCTTTTGTTTACATTTTGTTTCGAGTTTTCGCATTGTTGGAAAACGTAAGTATAAGGAAACAGATGAAACATTTATATTTATGTGGAAGGAGTTAACTTAAAAAAAACAAGTGAGTTAACGTTAAAAAGATTTTTTTTTAATAATAATAATAATAATAATAATAATAATAATAATAATAATAATAACACAAAAATAGGCTTGTCATAAATAAATAAATAAATTTGTAGTTATTGTTGTATTAGATTTCTAAAAGATATTATTATATTTATATTTATTTTCCTTTCCCTATGTCCATACTGGGTTTTTTTTTTCCAATCAATTTCCATGTTATTAATGTTTATTAAAATGTAATAGCAAACTGTATGTCGGGTTAACTCAGAAAACGAGCTATGGAGGAAAAAAAAGAAAAGAAATAAACAATAACAGATAAATAAGCCCCAGAAAGCAGAGAACCAGACTTACCCCCCCCAACACCAACCCAAACGCCCCCCCTCCCTCGCTCACTTTCCCCCTCAGTAATGGCGAATCCATCAGCACTGACTGGATCAATAGCTGTGTTTTGGCCTAAATCTCCCACGAGCGATGGCACGTCATCAGTGACAGACGAATATCACAGCGAGAGCCTGCGTTTTCTTATCGATCGCCTCCGAACGAGGCATACATCAGGCTTAAATAAAGAGCTCGGGGCGAGGCACGGCTCCTGTTTATGACTTCAGAATGAGAGAAAATGTCCCAGCGCTGAGTTTCCTGAGGAGAAAGAGACGTGATTATCTGCTGGGTGAAGGAAATAGGTGTCAGAGTCAGTTATGTGATATGTACCCCGTGTGTGTGTGTGTCTGTGGGGTGCTTTTAGAGGAAAATCATTTTAAAACCATTTTAAGACACGTCGTTCTAGGAAAATAATCAACTTCGGGTGGTGGGTGGGTGGGGGGGGGGTAAAGTCAACATTCGGCAATATTAGCGTTAAAACACACATCGGAAATTTCTTCGTAAGTCGGTTCACTCTTTGCTACAAGAGCTAATTTGTATGTTTATTAAAATCCCCCCTGAAAAGAACAAATACAAAAACAAAAACACTTTACAGGACATGTGAAAGGAAAATAATCAACTTCAGGCTAGCAGTAGCTTAATTCGGTAATATTAGCGTTAAAATATTTTCTTCGTAAGTTGGTTCTCTCTTTACTACAACCAGTAATTTATAAAATTGCACGTTCATAAAATCCCCTCGCCTTAATAAGAACAAATTAAAACACGTAAACATAAGAATACGTAGTGCTGTTCGTTGTCGTCGTTGTTGTTGTTTGTGTTTTTTTTTAACGAGCGACTAGCGCGCATTTGCATAATTCACGAGCAGCGAAAACAAAAAACGCGCAGACGATAGCCGTGAGGCGCCATCTTATTTTTCAAAAGCCGGAACACGGGTCCGAAATGAATCGGCTCGCCTGAACGACGAGAAGGAAAAGCCGAATTATTTCACTTCTGCTGCAGCTGATAAAAAAAAAAAAGTAAAATAAAACAGGCCTCTGGGTTCGTTAAGAGGATTGTTCAGCAGAGATCCAGGGGCTTTTTCCTAAATGAAGCTGCCAGCTGGGCTCCGGCCGCCATGTTGGCATCTGTTTGGGCCCAGACACGACAACACACACACACACACACACACACACACATGCTTTCAGAGCAAGCCAAAGTCACATTTTTGCAGTGTGTAAGCGCTCAAATCACGACACCTGCATCTCCAACAAAGCCACATTCATGATTTACAGTGTGTTAGCAAGTCCAAAGTCACCATCTTTGTTCTTTTTTTTTTTTTTTTTGTTAAATCATAGTGGTCCTTAAATAAACAAATACATTCGTCCGTGCACATTTTTACCTGTAAATTTTGTTCTTGCTTTTGAATATATGTATATATATATAATTTATTTAGAAAAATAGTGCTTGGACCCCTAATGATTGCTGCTTTCTGGCATGTATTCATTATTATTTTTACAAGGCACTAATAAGATGAGAACGTTAATTTTGCATTCAAGAAGCTCATATGGAATTATATAATATTGGAAAATGTATTCATCAGTACTAAAAAAAAATGTTGTTGTTATTATTAATTAATTAATTAATTAATTAATTTATTTATTTATGCATTTATCTGTTACAGGTCTTGAATATTAAGATTACGCATTCTCCTCTTTTAGCGTCAAATAATATTTGTTCCCTTTTGTGTGTGTGTGTGTGTGTGTGTGTGTGTGTGTGTTATTTGTTTGCATTCCATTTGTGAAGCTAAAAATACTATCCAACTAGTGAGTGCTTGGGCCCCTGCTGATCTGATCGCTGCTCAGTGTCATATATTCATTATTATCTAAAACATTTTAATTTATTTATTTTTTGGCACAGAGTGTAAACACTCACATCAGGACATGATAAACCCGGAGCAGATCACAAACCCGCTGTACTGTCATCACCTGATCATATCTTCCCCTGAGGTCAAAGCGTGCTGCCATGGCAACAGACAAGGTCACGTGATCAGTGAGATGAGGCTCTCGCCCCACCCGCTTTCCCGTGAGGTCATGCTATCAAATGATACGCTTCTGAAAACTCTGTCGACCTCTGACTCGTACGTGCACGTGAATGTGCGCGCTCACACACACACACACACACACACACACACACACAGCAGAACAGAGAGCAACATAACATACAGCAATCAAGCCATAATAGTAATCAACACACACACACACACTTATAGAACCAGGTCTTAAAGTAATATTACTTGATTGAAGGTGAGTTGTGTATCTGTTTGCTGTGTTTGTGTGTATTAGAAAAACACAAACACACAACTTTGGAAACATTTTCTCGAGAACGGATAAACGTACACCATGAAGCATTTTATTACTGAAAAAAAGAAAAAAGAGCGACATGTGTGAGCGACATGTGTGAGCGACATGTGTTCCTCACACTACTCATGGAGAGCAGCCAACACCCTGTTACCACACACACACACACACACACACACACACACACACACTCACACACACATATCCCACTTTCCAAAATGAACACTGTTGACTGATAAATTATTCACACTCACGTTAAGAATAAACACAACAAATCTGGCAGATATTTACACACGCTCGGTGTGATCCGAACGAAATAACTCGTAAATGAAAAAGAAGGAAATCAAATATGACTCGTCGTTATAACATCGTATTTCCTAAATTTCAGCTCGTTAGCTAACATTTTATAGCTAGTTTTAGCAGAAGATGAATCGACACTTTTTTCCCGACCAATCAGAATCGAGATTTCATCAGCGCTGTCGTACGACCGTGTACGAGTCGAACGCGCTAGCTCTCTCTTGAAGCAGGTTTTATTTCGTTGTTTGTTTACGTACTTTTTTTCCCGTATTGCGGCTGAAACGACACGTTTTTAGCCGTTTGGGATATTGCTGTTCGTTTACAACGCACGCCGACGCAAAAATGACAAACGTACAACTGTTTCTAACAAACACAGGCGCCATTTATTTCCACGCTAAGAGTCGATACCTCAATGTACTGACACCGAGTGGAATTTATCACTCCTCGTGCCTCGCGGCGTGACCCGTAAATGCCTCGGAGTGTGTAAATGGCCTCTATCCAGACCTGGATCGCGGATCAATGAGCGCTTGCTCTTGACATTTAGCATCGGTGAGGCTTGTCGTCTACGAGGACAAACACTGAATTAACAGTGTGATATTGAGCGCTACGAGTGGCTAACCTCACCGCGCGCGGGGATAACTGAGGAGGAAAAGGGTACGCAGTATAATTACAGCTTACACGCCCTGAATAATGCTGTTACGGTTCTCTGCGAGTGACCGGAAGATGTGTACAATGTGCGCAGAGGGAAGAAAAAAAATAAAATAAAATACTCGGTGTGCTTGGATCTTGGCTCCTGCAGCACATATCAACGACAAAGTTCCTGCCAAAGACCTTGAGCTTCCTGCCAATTTGTGCCCGAGAGCAAGAAGCGGAATGTGTGTAAAGTCCTGCCAGCGAGGCCCGGCCTTCACAATCCCGCTCTCCATTCAAAGGACACTTTGTAGTGGCCGAGGGTTCGACTGCCACTTGACTGCCATCTTTAGTCTTTATCCGTTGGCTGGATTGACACCAGAAAGGTCGAATTTAAAACGTATCGATGCTTTTGCAGCCGTTGAAAGGGTTTAGTTGTTTCAAAGTGAATAATAAGAATAAGAAGAAGAAGAATACACGTTGACATTCAGGAATTAATACAAATATAATTTAAGTGGCCTGAACGTAGTACTGACGTTCTGTTTAACGTTTCATCCCAATACAGCCATCCAAACACAAAGCGGACTATCACAGCCTAATATTCCCAGTGTCCTATACGAGAGCCTTATATCTCAAAGTGTCCTACATTCCAAGGGCCCTATTTATTCCGAGCGCTCTACGTTCCTCTAAGAACTATCTTTCCAGAGATATAACCTGGGACCCTTTGTTAACATGGCCCTGTATCTCAAAGGGCATTAGAGTCAATATATTCCTATGGTCCTTTATTCCAAGAGTTCTACGTTACTAGGGTCCTATGGTTCCTCAGATGTATGTTCCTAGAGTCCTATAGTTCTCATAGCCCTGTATTCCCAATGCCCCCTGTTCCTTCTAAATTTTCCTATGGATCCTATAATCTCAAAACCATATATTCCCAAAGCCCTTTATTCCCAGGGATCCTATAATCTCAGAGCCTGACATTCCTAATGTCCTATAAGGTGCATACATTCCTTTGGTATTACATCCCGAGGGCCTATATAGTTCCAAAAATACATCCCAGGGTCCTAAACTCATAGATTTTCCAGGCCCTAAACTCACTATTTTCCAATCCCCTTTGTTCCCTGATTCCTATGTTCCTGGTGTCTTGTATTCGTTGGGGCCATATATTCCAGAGCCCATCACTTCCCAGACACATATAATCCCAGAACGTTATATTCCCAGAGATCTTGATTTGCATAAGCGATGCCTATAAGAGGCATTTATTCCTACGACCGTACATGTCCAACAGCGCCTATACTTTCAGGGATAGTCCTGAGACTATCTGAGGCACTATACCAGGCCCCTATATTTCAAGGGTCTTGCATTCCCAGGGTGCTAAGCTCATAGGAGCGTATATTCCCAGACTCCATATATTCCAGAGGCTCTGGTGTTTCCAGGACCAGTAATGATGTTCAGGGTCATGGGTTCACCACACGTGTGACTAACTTCCATGTTTTAGAAAGTGATTTAACTAAACACACTTTAGTTAACATGTGTGAGTGTCAAACAATGCTTTATCACATCTTATCTTTTCCCAAACCTCAGAAAACAGGAAACTCTGTGTTTATTTCCAGGCATCTCTTCAAACGTGATGATGTTTGACGTTCCCGTTCATCTATTTTTTATTATTATTTTTTTTTATATATATTCGTCGTAGAAATTTACATAAGCCGAGAGGATGGAGGTTGCGATGAAGGAAATGTCAGCACGGCTCTGAGGTGACTCTGCAGAAATAAAGCTTCAGTTGTCTCCTTTGAGGACGTGACTGAGGAAACGACACATTTCATCAGTTAAAGGCAAAACCGTTTATCAGGACCAGAAACCCGTGGCTACGCATTTCCATTTTGATTTTGTAAAACGTGAGGCTTTGATTGGTTCTCTGCCGTCTCTCTGCGTCTTCGGCGATATGCCACAGCTTCCTCAGCTTCAAAGTTTGTTTCGAAAGCGACAAAACCGCGTAGCAACACTCGTGGCATTTTCGTGTCTGCCACCCTTACATTTCATCACATCGGGATTTTCTTTCAAGTCAGCGAAACACTCCCCACTCCGCCGGCTGACCTTTTGAACCCCCGCGCTACAAACACACCTTTTCCCGAGCCACTTTAAATGTCACCTTGCTCGCGCTCAAACTCTGTTTATTTCCAGTCCCAGACACGCAACCTGATAACTCGGCCGAAACACGCCGATGTGTCGGGATCGCTGTAGGGTTTTTTTTCCGCTCGTCCGGATTGTACAAAAACATCCTCGTTCGAGGTCAGTGCGGATTAGCCGCTAGTAACCCTATCAGCTCCCGCACAATGCCTACAAAGTCGACTGACACTAGCTGTCGACGGGTTCTTTCTAGGGGAACTCGATCCGCCCTTGACCCCTCGGTTATGGGCCGAGCTGAAAGGAGGGGGTAGCGATTTCAAATTGGCTCTCATTGTGACTCCTTTGATTTCAGGTGACTCATTTGGCTCGTCACTCATGACCGTCTGCACCGAGGAGATCCGTCCAGCGCATACACGATTCCTATAATTTGTGGGGTTTTTTGTCCTTGTGTACTTTGTCCTTTGTAGTCACCTTTCTCCAAGAGGAAGATGAATAACAAAAGCAGCTTACGTGACACGGATCTGAATCACTTGCGATTTGATTCTTTTAATGTGGAAATAGGGCAAAATCATTTGAATCAGTTGTGCTTGTGAATTGATTCTTTTAGTGTGTAGGTGTGTGTGTGTTTGTGGGTGGGAGGGGAATCATTTGATTAATTTGTGCTTGCAATTTGATTCTTTTAAATCGTTTGACTCTTTCGTGCTTGTGATGTGATTCGTTTAGTGTGTAAACAAAAAGAAATCATTTGACTCAGTCATGCTCATGGTTTGTTTCTTTAAGTGTGTTGGTGAAAAAGAATCGTTTAATTGATTTGTGTTTCTGAACCGATTCTCTTAAATCGTTTGATTCATTTTAGTGTATAGGTGAGATGAAAACTGATTCATTTGTGATTATGATTTGAATCTTTAAAGTCATTCGGTTCAGTTGTGCTTACAGTGTGATTCTTTTGATTCTGTATAGATGAAAAATAAAATCATTAAATTTTTCTTGGTAATTTTAATTTTAATTTTACTGTGTAGTTAAAAAAACAAAACATTTGATTCATTTGTGCTCATGATTTGTTTCTTTTAATGTGTAAAAATGACTCGTTTGTCCATATGAATTATTTTATTATCATGATTATTATTATTTGTTTAATTATTATTATTTTAATGTGTCGATTTGAAACGTCATTTGATTCATTGTGCTTGCAATTTGATTCTTTTAGTGTGTTGAGTGAAAAACAAAAGCACTATTTGATTCGTTTATGCTTGCGGTTTGATTCTTTTAGTGTATAGATGAATAGGAGGGAAAACTTTTGATTCTTGATTTTTTATTTGATTCATTTGTGCTTGTGAATTGATTCTCTTAAATCATCCGATTGATTTCTGCTCACGGTTTTATTCATTTAGTTTGTACATGGAGAAAAATCATTTGCTTCGTTTATGCTGGTGATTCGATTCTTACAGTGTGTCGAGTGTGTGTGTGTGTCGGGGGGGGGTCATCTGAATCATTTACGCTTGCGGTTTGATTCATTTACTGTCTAGATGGAGAAAGATCATTTGATTCATTTGTGCTAGTCATATCCCTAGTTATAGGATGTGACACAAACATCAACAAAGCCTTGAAGAAAGGACATGAAATTGGGCTCGAATGTCAGAAGTGGTGTACTCGAGGAAAAATCTTTCTGAGCTTAGCGTCTGTTCGCTAGCTTATTAAGACTTTGTCTTAATGCACGTTTTGTTTATCTCCTCCTAAGACCGGATTGCTAACAGTAAGCACTGTCGTCTCAGGAACACCTGGTTTAGTCCATCAAGTCCTAAGTGAGGCATTTAATGAATGAGCTCAGGTGTGTCAGAGCAAAAAACCCAGCTGCTTGGATTAGCAAGGTTTAGCGTAAGCCCCAGGTTTAGCATCTAAGGGGGTTGATTAGCGCTGAGCTAGTGTCTGATCAGTGATAACTGACAGCTGTTTTCGCCTATTTAAGTCGACTCCGTCGTTCAGCCGACACGTGGGAACGATTCACAGATTTGCCTTTCCGCTACACGCTAGCGCCGTTTGCTAGTCCTTGTTTGAACTGTGCTACTTAGCAGGCAGGTCATATGGTTTTCATAAACCTCAGTTTTACCTCAGTGTCAAATGGCGCTCGTGTTTTTTTAATTGATTGATTAAGCACGCCGAGGCCGACGCTAGCGGATCGTTTTAAATCATTAAAACGCAGTATGTCAGCAAACCTAGCGTAGCCGTGAATCCTGGTAAATATTTGACAATAATTATTCTCCGTCGCCACACGCTTTTTTTTTTTTTTTTTTTTTTAAATCCTTTTCTTCGGGGGCGGCGCGGATGAGACGTCCAATCCAAACATTTTAACGTCTGCTAAGGTAAAGTGCAAGTGGAAACGATTAGAGCGGGAGCTCGGCTTGCTAAATATATATAGAAGAGGATGGTGAAAACTGCATTACACGCATTTGTGACACTGTGCAAATCGTGGCCGTCTAAAGATATACACATATAACGTAAAAAAGCGAAAAAAACGTTTTTTTGTGTGTGTAATACTTCGTGCTAATGAGAAAGGAAGCAGCTGCAGAATATCTGGAAAAGAACATTTTTTCAAAACCTCATTTTTCCTGAAATACGTTGCACTGAAACGTGCGTAGCTATCTGCGGCGTGTTTAGCCAAATTGGAACTGTGTGCTAGTGACTCCACTCCATGCAAAAACACAGCCTTTGAGTTCCTTTCCTCGCTTTTCTCTCTCTCCCTCACACACACACTCTCACACACACAAACACACTCGCCCAGAGGGACCGATTGGAAACCCCCTTGGCTGCCAAGCGCATGGACGCCTGCTGATTACACACACTGGCACTCCTTTTTTTTCCGCAGGGCTCGTTACTGAGAACCGAAAGAACCAAAAGACGTTTTCTTTCCCTCAGAAAACGCATCAGATCGCCTCGAACCACGCGGTGGTATCTCCGCATTGCACCGGGATCTCTGAAAATCCATGAATTACCACGCTGACAAAATTGGGAACAGTGTGTTGTGTTTATCTGCAGTTCCAAACAGATCACAAGCGAAATAGTGATACGGCACACTTTTGTCATGTGACTCGTTTGAACTACGGGTTTCAGTGAGTCGATCTGGGTGAGGGGTGAATTGTTTGATTCACGTTTAGATTCATTTTGTTTGATTTGATTCAGATTTAGATTCACATTTGTTGGATTCCCATTTAGATTCCCATTTGTTTCACTGACATTTAGATTCACGTTTGTTTGATTCACATTGCGATTCACATTGTTTTGATTCACCTTTAGGTTTGCATTGTTTTATTTGATTCAGATTTAGATTCACATTTGTTTCACTGACATTTAGATTCACGTTTGTTTGATTCACATTCATTTGATTCACATTGGTTTGATTCACATTAACATTCATAATCATTTGATTCACACTTGTCTCATTGGCATTTAGATTCACGTTTGTTTGATTCACATTGAGATCCACATTGTTTTGGTTCACCTTTAGAGTCACGTGGTTTTGATTCACATTTAGTTCCACATTGTTTTATTTGATTCAGATTTAGATTCTCATTTGTTTCACTGACATATAGTCACGTTTGTTTATTTCACATTGTTTTGATTCACCTTTAGATTCACATAGGTTTGATTCACATTTATATTCCCATACTTATGATTCACATTCAGATTCATATTAAGATGATTTGCATGTTCATTCATGTTGGTTCACACTGATGTTCAAATTTGTTTGGTTCACATTTTACATTTACAATGGTTTAGATTCACCTCCGTTTGATTCACTTTTAGAGTCACATTTCTTTGGTTAATTTTTTTAGATTCATATTGGTTGAAGTCTCGTTTAGATTCACGTTTGTTTATTCATATTTAGATTCACATTTATTATATTCGATTCACATTCACTTGATTCACATTTGTTTGAACATGAATTTAGATTCATGGTCATTTGATACACATTTAAACTCAAGCTCATTTGATTCATGTGTAGATTCACATTATGATTGACATTTGTTTGATTCACCTTGAGACTCATGTTTGTTTATATTAAATTCACTTTCATTTGATTCAGTTTGATTCTTTTATTGTGTAGATGGAGGAAAAATCATTTGATTCATTTGTGCTTTCGATTTGATTCTTTAATATTTTGATTCACATTGAGATCCACATTCGCTGAATTCCCCTTTGTTTGAACATGAATTTAGATTCACACTCATTTGATTCACATTTAGACTCATGATCATTCGCTTCATCTGTAGATTCACATTCAGTCGATTCCCATTTTAGGTTCACGTTCGATTCACGTTACGATTTACATACTAGATGAATGATGAATGATTTGATTCATTTGCGCTTTCTATTTGATTCTTTAAAAGTAGTCGTTCAGAACAAAAAAATATTTTTTCACAAAATGTATAAAATTAAACATAAGTGCATTTTAGACGGATTTCATATGAATGGTGTCGTAGGAAAGCGGTGACCGCTAAGAACCAAAAAAAACTGAAAGGAATTTCTAAAAAAACAAAAGAAAACCACTAATGATCTATTTTACATCACTAATCCACCTTTAAATTTTAAGAGGTGGCACCAGGGGGCGGAGTCATACCGAACTGTGTTTAAAAAAGTGATTTAAAAAAAAAAAGAAGATGGCTGCCTCTATAACGTTCCAGTGTTTTATCCTAAATGACTTCAAGATCTGACAATGTCGATCCGAGTCATTAGCTACGTAGGTTTGTTAGCTACGGTAGCATCGTAGCTCCATTTCCAAAGATGGAAACTTTAACGAAATGTGTTTTTGAACGCAACGAGTTAACGATGTACGATTTGGGATGGGTTTTGTTCTCTCTCACTCTCACTCTTTTGTTCGTTTTTGCTGAAGGGATAGACGTGAAAACTGTTAAGATGCCTACAGACACACACACACACATACACACACACACACACACACACACGAGTGTATCCTCTATGGCATTCCTCACTACATTTCGGGATTCAAAGCTAAAGTTCAAAGCAAATGTTTGCCGTGTTCAAAGAACATGTAAACTAATACAGGGCATTTTCGCAACCTTATATTCTCTCCCGAAGGCCCTCGTGCGCCGAGCCCAGCCGATAAAAAGAGACAGAACACAGGTTGGACGCCGAAGTGTCTGGAATTTGTAATGCCCCCTTGATTCAATCCCCTCGTGGTTTTTTTTTTTTTTTTTTTTTTTTTTTTTTGGAGTGTCACTGCATTTCAATTCACAACGACCTACAGCGTCTGACCTCCGCTAGTTCTGCTAGCATGCTTTCGCTAGTCTTTTTCTGAAACTTGTTTCTCACACAGCGATAAACATGAGGCTCAAACAGAAACGTCCACTTTATCTAAAGAATTCTTCTTTTGAAGGTTTACCATGATCATGAACATGACTTGCAAATACCAGCCTTCGCTAGTTATGCTAGTACATCGTTGCAAGTACATTTGTTTGTTTGTTTGTTTGTTTTATCACAGAAAGGTGAGGCTGTAACGGAAATTCAGCGAGCGAATTCACTCTGTTTGAGGACTTTGTGTTGCTTTGAAGGTGTGAATTTCATTATGAACTACAGAGTCCGATCTCTGCTAATTCTGCTAGCATGTTTTTGCTAGTCTTTAGCTAAAAGTTCTCTCACGTACAGATAAACATGGGACAGAAATGTCCACATTATCTAAAGAATTTTGAGGATGTTCTTCTTTGGAAGGTTTAGCATGACTTGTTAAAATACTAGACTTCGCTAGTTATGCTAGCTATTTTAATAGCTATATTTTAATGGAAACGTGGCTTCAGTGAGCGAATTTCATTATGAACTACCGAGCCTGGTGTCTCTTAGTTTTGCTAGCATTTTTCTCCGAAAATGAATTATGAGGCACGAGCAGAACTTTTGAGGCAGTTTGAAAGTTTAAAATTGACAAATATTAGCCTTTGCTAGTTATGCTAGTACATATTTGCTGGTTTTTGTACCAAATAAAGGGTTGTCGTTTAAAACTTTGATTGAAACTGTATTCCTTTTCAGGAAGTCATTATGTTTCGAAGGTGTAAAATTCATTATGATATACAAAGTCGGACCACTGCTAGTTTTGCAAGCATGTCTTTGCTAGTTTTTTTTTTTTTAACATAACATTCTCACAGATAGAAAAGTTTTCACTTGATTCAAAGCGTCACCTTGATGTCATTTAGGGAGTCGTTCTTCTAGCATATTTTTGCTAGGTTTCATCTTCAAATTGAAATAGTCACCTGCTAATTTGCTAGCACGTATCATCAAGAAGTTAGCTGGATACTAAATAGGCTGCAGAAGAAGAAATCTACATCTAACGTTCGCTAGTTTTCAGGCTTTAACGTGTCAACTTGTTTCAGTTTAACTGAGCGATGTAACATATCCAGAGGTCGTTTGTTTTAGCGTCCATGTCTCCTCTCGCATAACTGTACGATCTGCTACTTCCCTGATTAGCCCAACGGCTATTATCAAGCTACCAAATAGGATTTTTTCAGTGGTGCAAATTTACACCTTTTTGTTTTCTAGCCAATCGATTTTCTCGCTTTTTGTTTCGTTTTTTTTTCTATTTTTTAGGTTTCAAATGAAGAACACCTACACCATCTCAGCATGGCTAGCTTTGCTAGCATGTCTACGGTAGGCAAAACATGCGGCGCTAACACAATTGTTTCTCTGAGCTGAATAACGTGTTTTAAAAGACCTCGTTGTGTTTCGAAGGTTTGAAATTCGCGGTGACCTACGAATTCTATTGCTAGTATGTCAACTGCGACGTTATCTGTAACGTGATATAGGTCGCGTAGCTAAGATTAGACTGCTAATATATATATATATATATTTTTTACTGCTAATTAGCATGTAATCGCTTAGCATACAGACTTGTAGCTAGCTTGTGAGTAACCTGTAGTCACTCGTATATCATATTCTTTATGATATTATGTTGCAGTATTATTTATTTATTTATTTATTTATTTATTTTAAACAAGGAAACATTTGCATTTGGGACACAGCCCTCGTCAATTTTAGGACCCTTCTTCGATTGTATAAACGTTGGGGTTTTTTTTCTCTCTGTCTCAGTTTTTAGGAAAATAAACAGTGTTTAGCGGTGGTTGTGAACCCCATTTCACTTCAACACACACACACACACACACACAGAGACAGAGGCATCATGCATTCTCGCCAAAGAGAATCAGGCCTGCGAGAAATAAGTTAATAAAACGAATCCCCGCCCTCCGGAAGGCCTCAGCCCCGATTTTCACATTTTTGAGAGCTTCAGAAATCTAAAAATCAATAATCATTTAGTCAGAAGGGCAAATGAAGCGACGTGACATCAAAGCGTTGCCGTCGGCCACCGAGCAATTTGTCTCATCAGAAGTGAGGGGTAATAATCCCTTTCCCTTTACACACACACACACACACACACACACACACACACAGGGCCACTGGAGGATCCAGAGTAAACAAGTTTGGGGGAAAAATATGAAAAATCAATAGCTGTTTCTTGCCTTCTATCAGACTCGATGGCGTGCATCATAAATCTGACTCTGTAAGGAGCCGTGTGTGTGTGTGTGTGTGTGTGTGTGTGTGTGTGTGTGTGTGTGAGCTCTTGGCCCCAATTTAATCAGCTTTATTGAGCATAAGGACTCATATAATCACGGAATTTGTCAGGAAAATTTGATCAATGGTCTAATGAGTGAACACACTGTTGGGAAACGTGCGTGAGTGTATTGCCTTTTTATAATCTGGAGAGGGGGAAAACACACACACACACACACACACACACACAACGCCCCCTTGGACCTGCAGTATTGCGTTGCGTTCTGCCGAGCGTTTATCGAGCGAGACGGGGAGAACTTTTCACTTAAACTTTGTCACTGTCACAGGTTTACGTCAAAGCCCTAGGTCTAATATGTTACCGTTTCTATAGTAACAGCTCGCACACGGGCGACTCGTACACAAAAACGGACGTTCACATTTATAAAACGTTATGGTGGGGGGGTGGGGGTCGAGCGGAGAGACGGTTCGTATCTGCCGTAAAGGAACCGACATGTTCCGAAACATTCAACGTAGCTACAAACGGATAAAAAGTACAACATGGTGCTCTAGAGAGTCGAGAGTTACCTAGCTGTATATAATCGTCTGCGAAGTGTTTGGAATAAAAAACGCGCTATTCATTTGTCCAACAGCGCCAAACAATATCTAATAAATAAATCAGACATCTATTTTAAAAAATGATACATCATTTTATTATTATGTATCATGTACGTGTAAATGAACATATTTGCATATTTTATTTGCATATTTATTATATATTATACGTGCACGTATTTCGTTTTATTAATGAAGATGCTGTAGGTATGAAGTGTGTGTATTTTATATAAACAGTAAATATGTGTTTGAGTAATAAACGTAGAAACATCACGTCCTTACACTTATAACCATGATAATTCATTCAAAATAAAAAAAAGATGTTTCCACATTTGCAAACGTAACAAATTTAGAACCCTACAAATATTGTTCCTGTCACGAAGGCGTCCAAGTGGAACCATTTCCGGAAGCTAAGAGCCCTTTAAAGAACCCCTTTTTTTGGTTCTACGAAAGCGTACCGAGCTAAATGTTAAACAGGTTCTGTGTGTGTGTGTTAAAGATGTATACACACACACACACACACACACACACACACACAAGGGTTCTTGATTAATGGGCTTTGTTTTAGGGTTCTCTATAGTACCTTTTAAGGGTCCCACAGTAGGGACAGCTGAAGAACTGTGTAGGATTTTTTTTGGAAACAGAGTCGGTTAATAACGTTTCGCGTTTCTAAAAACTCCACAGATGGAACATTTTATCTTTTGGTTCTCGGGATGCTCGTAGAGGGTTCTTTACGCTTTTAAAGCTTGAAGCAGTATCTGAAGGGGGGAAATGTGCAGAACTCCAAATTACTACTCTAGAACCTGTCAGGAGTTTAACACTTAGCTGAAAAAAAATGGTTCTCTCTCTTTTTTTTTTTTTTTTTTTTTTTTTTTGATATTTAAGGGTTCTTCGTCTCTTGAAAAGGGTTCTCGGGTTCTCATAGGAACCCGATCTGATAGGGATACACTGCGTTGTAGGGTTCTGCATAGAATCCAATGAACCCTTAAAGAAGCCTTGAATTATTTGCCTTTGTTTGTTTGTTTGTTTGTTTGTTCTGAACACACAGAACGTGTCAGGCTTGGTGCGCTCTACGAAAAAAGTTTATTTCTTCAAGGGTAAATTGGTTAATTAAGGGTTCTACTTGGAATCCTTTCTGATATTAAACTCTCTACTATAGGGTTCCGAATAGAACCTTCACGGGTTCTAACATATTCTGTGCTTTCTTACTTCAAGTTAAACTCCTTTATACTCGGCTACTCGAAACAGATTTTTTTTATTACTGTAATTCTGAAGGTGTGTGTGTGTGTGTGTGTGTGTGTGTGTGTCTGTGAGTGAGAAACCTGCCCCCCCTCTTGGCTCCTACTGCCCCCTGCTGTTTAATTCACACACTTCTGTTCTTTTCGGTAAATAAGCCACTGACAAATCAATCCACTTTACAAATTTCTCCCCACGGAGGTCTCAATAATCACACACACACACACACACACACACACACACACACACACACACACACACAGAGAAAATAAATTTCAATTCCTCAACAATAATACTAAGAATATAGTTTTTTTCTGCTTGTTCACACAGATGCAGGCTATTTATTGTTAACTCATTTAAATACTCATTTAAATATTCATATCTATTTGTTTATATCTTTCTATTCTCTGTATCTATTTCTATGGAAAGATTAATATAAAACACTGCATGAACGTGAGCCGTGATAACGGACTAATTCACTCGCTTCCGGTCCGGATTTCATCCGCTTTAAATTTTAATCCGAAATATCGTGCCACATCAGGACACTTCATTTTAAAGAACTTATGAATATTCGCTCATTAGCATATTCATTAGCATATTCACGTATACAACGTCGGCGTTAGGTGAGAAAAGAAATCCACCTGTGTTTTAAATTATTCATCCTTTTTATTTAGAATTTACATCGGAGCATAATAATGCAAATCTTTGAGATTATAAAATGCATAACATTTATTCAAGAAAATTTAAGTGGCATTCCAATGTGATGACGTCACGAACGTAAACGTGATTAATAGTAATATGTTTTTATGAATTAATAACAATCAAAATAAACAAACACACAGTACTGTTTATTTTATTATTACACAGTTTGCCTTGTTGTCTGTAGCGTGTGTGTGTGTGTGTGTGTGTGTGTGAGAGAGAGAGAATGTGTGTTAGTGTGTGAGTACTTGTGTTAGTGTGTGTGTGTG
>JANDJT010000001.1:1252263-1264092 GCA_024331685.1 Stegophilus panzeri | reverse complement strand
CACACACACACACACACACACACACACACACACACACACACACACACACACACACACACTCTCTCTCTCACACACACTCTCTCTCTCTCTCTCTCTCTCTCTCTCTCTCTCTCTCTCTAATACAAGACTGGGAAACATTAACACATGCCTCCACTGATCCCCTACACACACACACGACATTGAGAGGGCGATTCACACCTCCCACTGGCTGACCCGTGCACTGCTCCTACACACACACACACACACACACACACACACATGGCCTTATTCAGCTGAGTGGAACTGGTTGCGCTGTTGTTGTGGCCTTATCCTAATCTTATTACTGCTAAAAGAGATGTGTTAGCTCCACTAACCTCTCTCTCTCTCTCTCTCTCTCTCTCTCTCTCTCTCTCTCTCTCACACACACACACACACACACACACACACTCTACACTTCACAGGGTTGTGTGTTCAGTTGTACTGATTAAAAATACCTTGAAATGAACTCAATTTTCACTTAAACCTGTAGATGTTATTTTAATACTTTTTTAAATTCTGTTTCTGTTCTGGGTTTTTTTTTTTTATTTAAAATCAGAAATAAATAAAGTTTTGTGTGTGTGTGTGTGTGTGTGTGTGTGTGTGAGAGAGAGAGAGAGAAATTGTGTGTGTGAGAATGTGTGTTGGTGTGTGTTAGTACATGCCGAGGTAAAGCAGACACACACACACACACACACACACACACACACACACATTAACACACTCTACTACACACACCTTGAGTTGATTTAACACTTATGACTTTTTTTTCTCATTCATTCATCTTGCGGAGTTCAGGGTCGCGGTGCATTGTGGGACACCATTTCCCTGCACGAGACGCGATTCCATCGCAGTTAATTAATGCGGTGTTTCTATTAAAAATACTTGTTTTTATTTATCGCGCGTGTACCGCTGCATAAAAACACCCGTGTGCAAGCGAGCGTCATCCTGCGTGCGTGTGTGAATGTGTGTGTTTGTGTTTGTGTGTGTGTGTGTGTGTGTGTGAGTTTCCCAGCGCGAGGGGCGGAGATGGGATATTCAGATCCGCGCGCACTGACTGACAGCCTCCAAATGCGCCGAGAAACTCTGCTGCTGCTCGTGCTGCACTCCTCACAGCCCTCTACACACACACACACACACACACGCACGCGTGCACACACACGCGCGCGCGCGCACATACACCCATGCAGCTCTCGCGCACGCACGCGGCGCTGAAGCTCTCTCGCTCTCTCCCTCTTTCTGCGCGTGTTCGCGTTTTATTTCTATTTATGCGACATTTTATCAGCTTTAATTAGTCTCTATCTTAGCGGAAGAACTAGCGAGGCGCGTGCCAGGTATTTCTATTCCAGCACTTCTTCTTTTCTTTTCTTTTTTTTTTGGGGGGGGAGGAAAGAAAATCATTTTCGAAGAAGAAGAAGAAGAAGAAGAAGAGATACCGCGCGACTCGTTTGTGTTTTCAGGTTCGCGCTCCTTTTTTTCTCTTTTTTTTTTTTTGGAAAAAAGACTGGATGCATTTGTAAACAAGACGTTTTTTATTATTATTATTTTGTCCTCTTTGTCTTTTCTGTCTTTAATACATTATTTTTGTCCATTTTTTGGGGGGAAGAAAACACACCGGATCTGTTAAATGCATTAGAAGAAGAAAAAGAAGAAAACGAAGCAGAAGCGGCGCGCGACTTCACTTGTGCATTTTTACTTCTTTTTTTTTATTATTTATAAATTATTTTAAAAGGAAGATCTCACATCAGATGCATCACCAGAAGACGAGTGTTTTTTAAAATTATTGTGCGCATTTTATTTTTAGAAGAAAATACACATCGGACTTCATGCATTAGGAGAAGGCACCAGAAACAGTCGCGCGACTCATCTTTTTCTCTTTCCTCCCTTATTCATTTCCCCTCTACACATGCATTAAGCACGGTGTGTATTTTGGACCCTTCAGACTCATGCATTAGCGCCGTGCGCGGTGTGATGTTTTTATTTTGATTTTTCTTTTTAATATCTACATATTTTGGAGTTGTTTTTGTTTCCCGGCGCGATGTCGTATCCTCAGGGTTACCTGTACCAGCCCGGCCCGGGCTCTCTGGCTCTCTACCCGCTCAGGAGTGAAGAGCTCGAGCTGGCCGCGCGCTGCTCATCTTCCTCCTCGTCGTCGTCTTCCTCTTCCTCATCCTCCTCGTCCACGGGTTCCGCGTTCACTCCGTATCCCGCGTCCGCCGCTTTCACCGCCTCCGCCGCGGGCGGCTTCGCGAGCGCGCTGAGCTACCACACCGACCCGGCCACCGGCTTCCCCTCCTACATGGTAAACACTTTCACAATCTACATCCGGTTCTCACCGTGCACGCGGGCTTTTTTTTTTTATCTTCTTCTCCTTTTCTTTAAATTTACCGACAACTCGTGTGTGTGTGTGTGTGTGTGTGTGTGTGTGTTGGGAAGTGATAGGCTAGATGCGCTCGTGCCATGATTGTACAGCTTAATTGTTTTTTGGTTTTTTTGTACATCATTATGACAACATGACCTCATATAGTGCATATTTATTATCAAATTTGTTTGTTTGTTTGTTTGTTTGTTTGTTTTATATGCAACATGCAAAAAAAAAAAAAAACCTCATGTACTTTACAGAAACCACCTTTACAATTAACGTGAAACTGTAACGGAATAAAAAAAATAATTAATAATACTAATAATAATAATAAGAAGAAGATTTATTAATATAAGAGCTCTTCCTGAGTACAAAGTGCGCGTGCGTAGTGTGTATAAACAGGCCATAATGCATTTATAATCGTATTTACAGGCTACCACACACACACACACACACACACACACACACACACAAATAAATGCGCGTTCTCTCTAGGGACCTTTTCTTATTTAAATGACTTAAATTAAGCTTCACTGATGTTCACATTAGTTCCAGGAACCATGTTGTTTTTAGTGTCTCAGCTCGAACACTGTTACTCATTACTGATGTTCCACGCATGAATCTTTATCTTTATATTCAGATTTTATTTATTTGTTGTTGTTGCATTTTTATGCACGCTACGTCACGCCGTCATCTCGTTATTGGACTTTAGCGCGAGCCTGTTCGGCTTCCTGAAATGGACGCGTTGTGGGCCACAGGCTGTGAAACGGTGGTAAGTTTTATACGTTTAGATGATTGTTGCGTCACGTGACATTTCCTTCTCTTGCTCCCGAGGCTCCTTGGTTATTTTGGGAAGTCCTCGGAGCTCGACGAGATCACGCTCACATATTTATACCCGTTATCAAGATTATATTTAAATATAGGCTATCTATAGGCGTATCTTAATAATAATAATAATAATAATAATAATAATAATAATATATCTTGTTGTGACCGCGTGCACCATTTTTTTCTGCTAGGGAGTGAATTTAATGCATGCATGACACGTGGTATTATTTCAATCGTTATTGTTTTACAGATTATTTCCTCCCTGATGTAACAAAATGCACGCGTTAAACTCGCTCGGTTTTATTCTTCGCGTGAGAGTTATCAGGTTGAAATCACGTGCGCGAGCTCCTGTTTCCCAGACAGAGATGCATAGGTCCTGTACCAAGTTAGAACTATTATTATTATTATTATTATTATTATTATTATTATTATTATTATTTCTTTATGTGAATGTGAGAAAGTCGCGCGTGATTTATTGCACAACATTTATTTGAGATTTGGTTTTCCAACCAAGGCCTTTTCCGCGAGCGCTTTATTTTTCACTTCTTCATATGACTTTAGAGCATTCTGCTGCGTGGAATAAGCCTCTGGGGCATTATTTACCGGAATGCCTTATTATTATTATTATTATTATTATTATTATTATTATTATTATTATTATTATTCACTCTGGGAGTCAAACTTATACTAGAAGGAAAAAAAAAAAACCTTACAAGTAGAGCTCAATGAACACAATCAGCACAATTAGCACACGCGCTCACTGGCTTGTGTAAAGTGTTTAGTTGTTTTCTTGCCCCGTATGAAGAGGGAAAAGGAAAAATACCCTTTTAAAACAAAAATGAACACAAAATACACCAACACACTGCCTCACCACTTAATATAATCAAAATAATACGAATAAAATCCAAATAAAACAAAGCAAAACCCCTACACACAGCAGTTTTAATGAAACACGCACAACTTTAAATCGTTTTAAATCGAGTTTTTTTTCCTCCTAAAACTTTCCTCTAAACGATTAGTGAAGGTTCATTGTTCGACGCACACGCACGCACGCGCTCGTTATTTATTCGATGCAATAAAAATGAAATAAATGTCGCGAGCAGTTCGCATAAAGCCAATTTGAATAAACGGGTTGATTTTGTTGTTATTATTATTATTATTATTATTATTATTATTATTATTCGTTTCATTTCTGAAAGGCGTTTTTAAGTGAAAATGAACACATATGTAGAAGTGATATTGGGTTAAAGGGGATGATTGTTGGTGATTATTTATTATATTATTTATAACATACTGTATAATCCGTGTTATTTACGGTGTAGAGGAATCGCATAATATTTTACTTATCAAAGTCGTTGCTGTTAATAAACACATAAATAAGGGGAGAGAGAGAGAGAGAGAGAGAGAGAGAGAGAGAGATGTATGTGTGTATCGTGGTTGGCTTCAACTTTAAAATAGAGAATGTTTAAAAAAAGATTTTAACCCTAAACTTAAAACTCAAGGTGTGTAACAACAACAAAACAACAACAACAACAACAACAACAACAATACTCTAAAGCACGCGCATTCATTTCTAGAGACGATTGTATTATTTTCCCGACGTGATCGGAAACCAGCTTTTACAAGTGGTGTCGAAATGAAACGCTCGCTCTCGTGAACAGGAATAATAATTAAAAAAAAAAAAAAAAAACCGATTTAACAGGCTGGAAATAAAGTGCAGTTCAATTTGCGCAGCTGGAAGCCGGGAATAAAAACCGAATTAGGACGCAAATGACACGGATTAAAAAAAACAAAAAAAAAAAAACGGCTCCATAATGCTTAATAGGATTTAATGTAATGCTGCGGTTCAGCGACGGGGCCAAACACACACACACACACACACACACACACACACACACACACACACACACACCTCACTTTCACCCGAAAACACACACACACACACACACACACACACACACACACACACACACACACGGAAGTAGGATGATGTTGACTTTAATGTGTTCATTACTGAACCGATTATCACTTTATAATATATACTCAATACAACCTCATCTATTATTATTATTATTATTATTATTATTATTATTATTATTATTCCACTTGTACTAATAGGAGCCTAATAATTTACCATTTTAAAAGTTAAGATAATAATTGAAATAATTTAGATCACATATATTAGCTATATAGAACTCTTTTATTTATTTATTTATTATTTATTTATTTATTATTTATAAACCCATGTTCACTGAAGTGTAGGCTACATTTACTTATAGAAATTCCACCTTTTATGGAAAATCACCTTCATTAATAAACAACATAAACAACAATAACAAACAATTTTAACAGTGTTTTATTTTAGAAAAATCAAATTGTTCAGTTATTTCTTTATTTAGATGTTCCGATTTACCAGCATAATAATAATAATAATAATAATAATAATAATAATACAAGCTTTAAAAACGCATTGGTTAGATTTTATTTATTTCTTCTTCTTCTTCTTCTTCTTCTTCTTCTTCTTCTATCTCTTGTTATTATTATTTGAAATGGAATTTGCATAACGATTTTCTACTGTGTGTGTGTGTGTGTGTGTGTGTGTGTGTGTGTGTGTTGTGTGTGTGTGTGTGTCTCTGTCTCAGGCCTCCCCGTATGATCCCCCTCCCTCGGCCATGGCGGCTCCGCTCGGTTTCCCGCCATACGGCGGGGCGGGATTCCCTCCGTCCCCGTACCAGCTCAACGACCCCGCGTACCGGAAGAACGCCACACGCGATGCCACCAGCACGCTGAAGGCCTGGCTGAACGAGCACCGCAAGAACCCGTACCCCACCAAGGGCGAGAAGATTATGCTGGCCATCATCACCAAGATGACGCTCACGCAGGTGTCCACGTGGTTCGCCAACGCCAGGCGGAGACTCAAGAAAGAGAACAAAGTGACGTGGGGCGCGCGCGCCAAGAGCGAGGACGAGGATGAGGAGGAAGGAGTGCGTGCCGAGCGGAAGGACGAGGAGGACGAAGAGGACGACAAGCATGCGGACAACGGAGATGCGTCTGCAGAGGATGAGGGTAAATCCATCATCATTTCAACAACAACAACAACGATAACAACAAATAAATGATGAAATACTTCAAAGCAAAAAACAAACTTTAAAAAAAATTGGATTCCCATAATTGTAAAGAAATTAGATACAATAATTAGATTAGATATATTCATATTATGTATATAAATGTATAAATTCTGTTGAATTTGATTCATTTCTAGCATCCAAAGGAAAGCACAAATAAAGTTTACAAATAAACATGAGCTTCACATCCACAAAGCCAGTGAAGAGTAAATAAAAATTGTAAAAAAAAATGTAAACGAAGTCAGCTAAGAAAAAGCTACAGGTTAGGAATTCTCATCACTACAGAATGTTCAAAATCAAGGACGTTTCAAGGTCAGGTGCGAGGGTCAAGACGATCGATGACGTTCGCTCCAAACGATGTTTTGAATATGTCTCAGACGTGTCGTTTATGACCACGTTTTACATATAAAACGTATTTTTTTCCCTTCAAATTGAAGCGCTTTATAAGAACTTCTTTTGCAAAAGTAGTGCGTACAAAAACGTAAACAAAAACGTTCCGTTTACATTCCTCACAACAATAAGCTTGCAAAATGTATAAGGATAAATTATTGTTGTTTTTGTTCGTCGTTATGAATGCGTTTAGCAAACGGACGTCATGGTGACAAGAAACGTATACAAAATGTTTGTCATGTTTAACACGGTTTAAAAAAAAATAAAAATAACCAATGAACAATTATCTATAATCACGTGACAGTTTAGAAAAGTTTCGTCTGTTTTTTATTTATTTTAGTATTGTTCGTTTGGAAAAACAAAACAGCAAATACGCTCTAATTTGTAAAAATCGCTGTACAATTTTTTTTTCCCCCGCCTAAAATGATTCTAACTTTATACGTTACGTTAACGTACTACAAGAAACGCCGCTAATTGTTTTTAACTTAAAGATGCGTGACATAAGATTCGTCTTTTATGTATTTATTTATTTATTTATTCCTTTTCTTTCAACATTAAACTCTAACATTAGAATCTTGGCCTGTTCCTGCCCATGTTCACGAAGCTCCGCCCCCCCACCGGGACCTTCACCGGTCTGTAGAGTAAAACGTCTAAACGTCATTCCGGCTCGGAAGTTCAGAAGTTTTCCGAACGGGATTTTTCAGCTACTTAATAAAACGTCTTCTAACGTCACGGCTTTTATCCGTTCTTTACATTCTTTTCATCATGCTCTGCGTATCTTCCGGGTTATTTGTACGAGTGATTAATTAATTATTTATTTATTTTTAAAGTCAGTGACTGCACCTTTAATTTCGATCGAATGGCTTCATAAATGCGCCAGAATGGTTGTTATGAACACCGAACACGTTGACGGAAAGTCATGAAGGAATGTTGAAGTGAAGGAATTAGGAAATAGAGATTACAGACGGTTTATCGACTGCAAGATGAGTCGCAAAAAAACAACAAAAAAAACCCAGGAAGGGCGTTACGTTATGTTACAGTGTTTACATTAACGCATTAGAGTTTCTGGAGGCTTGTGTGTCGGGGACGGTGAAGTCCATACACTATATAAATATGCCAATCAACATTTTACCTCCTTTTTTATTTATTTTTTTGGTAAATAAATACACTTAAAAATCTAACATTATTACTTCTTTCTTTAAAAACATAGGTTTATTGTTTCCTGGCACTGTGTTAGCAAACATATCATATGGAGAGCTAGATAATATAATATAATATAATATAATATAATATAATATAATATAATATAATAAGCCAGATGTTAAAACACCCATAATTCCCTTCACCAGCTGTTTGTCCAATAGAAATTATTCATACTGTTTAGCTAAAATTTGATATTTAAATAAATAAATAAAGTCTTATTATTCTGACGCAGCTTTATCTTTGTTATGTTCTCCCCAGGCATCAGCCTCCACGTGGACTCTCTGACCGATCACTCGGCCGAGTCGGATGGAGAGAAAGTCCTCTGCAGGATAGACGACTTCTCCTGCAAGCCTGCTCCCGAAGCGAAAGAGAAACGCTCTGAGATCGACCTGACCTCGGGTCACGGGGGTCACGGAGGTCTGTCACCCAAACCCATGACCTCGTCGCCTCTGACCGGGGTGGAGGCGCCGCTCTTGGACGCGCACCGCGACAAAAACAAGACCTCCGCAGACGTCCAGAGTCAAAACACCAAGCCCAAGCTCTGGTCATTGGCCGAGATCGCCACTTCTGACCCCAAACAGCCGCTCCAGAGCCAGAACTGCCCCTCAGGGGGCGGGATTTGGACCTCCGGCCAATCGAGCGTGGCTCCCTCAGCGTCCATCTTGGCCAGGCCGATTTATTACACTTCCCCTTTTTACGGCAATTACGCCAATTACGGGAACTTCGGGCAAGGGATCCTGCGCTACGGCTCGCTTCATAAACACGCTCCCGAGACGCCGATGCTAAAGGCTAATCACGCTAACCATGTCCAGACGGAGCAGCACTTCAGGGCCTTGAGCGCGGAGGCCAAGAAAGGTGAACGAGCAAGAAGTTTCACAAGATATAAATTATAGCCTTCGCAACGAAGCCCAACGTTAAACCGCTGACGTAATAATAATCATAATTATTGCTTATTAGCATATTATTTATCTTATGCAAATTAGATTAGGTTATGTAAATAACTTTCAATCATGTCGAATCCACTGTATATCAAGAGCTCGGGATTACAATTCTTGATATAAATTAACATATTAATGAACACAATAAGTAACATCACGTCAAATATTTAGCATATGCAAATTCACATTTGCATACAATAAATTGTAATCGACTAATTATAAATCGCAAACGTTACCATGATGCACAAAACTCCTCAAAACTAGGAATTTACCGATGCTGCATTTCTGACACAATATTTAGTAACATTTTACGCTTTACAACATCATAACGATATTCTACTAATATTATGACATCACGCATAACAATAATAATCGTAAATTCAACACTCCCCATCCCCCCCCTTAAATTACCATTATCTCATGTTTGTATTTTCCAGCAGACTCCGGTGACGTGTGCACACTCGGACCTCAGTCTTACCTCTCCAGCTAAAGACGAAGACGACGAGCAAGTACGTCATCGATAACGATTTTAAAAAAAAAAAAAAAAAAAAAAAAAAAAACATCGGTATTTTCCCAGAATCCCTTTCTCTAGAATCGAGTCTTCATTCTGTCATTAGTAGTAAATTAAAAGCTATTCTTTTGGTCAAATGGACAACTTTCGGGAGAAATTTGCTTCATTATTGTTATATAATAACACCCTTTAGCCTTGTTGTGGCTGGTAATTAGCATAGCAATGAATATTAAACATATTGTCATTAGCATCCTGATTAATATGACGTTCCTGTCCACAGAGAGATGATACAGTTCATGAATTTAAATATTTAAATTGATTTGTGTGTGTGCGTGTGTGTGTGTGTGTGTGTGGTTTGATGTGTCCTTATTGTTATGGAGCAATATTATAATTATGGCATTTTAATATTAATTAACATATCATCTCATTATAATTCTGCAATAATGTGGAGTTTGGGATCTTTTTGGGGATTTTTTGGGGTCATTATTAAAGTATAATGCTAACAAAAGATTCATTATGAATTATAGTCATAGTATCGATCAAATTTCTCATCGGCTAGACTATATTTTACGGATGCCGATTAACAGAAATCATGAATATGCTAATTAGCAGGATGAACTGTTATATCATTATAACCTGTAAATTCATTTAAGTTTTTTTTCCCCTTCTTTCTTTCTGGTTTGCAGGTAAGCGTCCTCGAGCGAGCCATCCTCCTCCTCCTCCTCCTCCTCCTCCTCCTCCCACGCAGGCGTTAAATCATTTCCCCGTACACCGGATCATATTTGGTGTCACCTACAGTTATGAAATTTCTGATAAATAAGGACCAAAACGGACTGAAGGTGTGTTACTGGACAAGACGTGTGCGTTTTATTGATTAAAGTAATTATCTAACCCGTAAATAAGGACACGGTTTCTCAGGATCCCTAACTCTAAGGTTTCGCTTCATTGCCACCCCGACGGTACGCGGTAAACGTGGGACGTTCATTGAAAGACCCCCCCTTTTTTTTTTCATTTGAGACATGGAAACGCAGGAAGACGACACGGCGCCGGTGAAGAGTGGAATATTTGATATTTATTTTTGTAAATGAAGGCGAGTCGCCTGTATAATTTATGCAAGTTGTATTGCAACGACACACACACACACACACACACACACACACACACACAAAAACCCCCGACATTTTGTTTGTTTGTTTGTTTGTTTGTTTGTTTGTTTGTAAATAGATGACGGTCGGTTTTTATTTAAAAAACAAAAAAAAGAAGGAAAAAACAGGCGGAAACGAAAATGTTGTTACACGAGAAGACTTTTACTAATTTATATCTTGGATTGTAAATAAAAAGAGATGTGCTAACGTGCACTGGCTAATTTCGGCGGCGAGCTTTGTGTGTGTTTTTTTGTTTTAGATCGACGTGAAAAAATTTTCTTTCTTTTTTTTTCTTTTCTTTTTTTTCTTGGTTGTTGTTCTCGAGAACATTATGCAAATTTAAGTGCAACGATTGAGACCAATTAAACGTTTTGTAAGCCGGACACGACGGAGCCTGCCGTAGTTATTAATATAATATAATAAGTTACAAAATTGTCGTTTAATGTCACTGTTTTTTCTTTTTATTTCTTGGAAAGCTGCTACGGCTGCACTGCGGGACGGATCGGTAGAGAACTAAGGACAGGGTGCCGATATTTTTGTAGCAAATTGCTCTTTGTACGACGTTATAAAGGGTGTAGGAGACGTGTGTTAATATTCCACACGTTTCTATTTTATCGTCAGAAAGTGGAGCTGGAGGGAAAACACACACACACACACACACACACACACACACACACCTACTGTATACACTCCTCCTATACACACTCCTGCTACACACACTCCTACACACACTCCTGCTACACACACTCCTCCTATACACACTCCTGCTACACACACTCCTCCTATACACACTCCTGCTACACACACTCCTGCTACACACACTCTCACTATACACACTCCTCCTATACACACTCCCGCTATACATACTCCCGCTACACACACTCCCGCTACACACACTCCTGCTACACACACTCCCGCTACACACACTCCTGCTACACACACTCCCACTACACACACTCCTGCTACACACACTCTCACTATACACACTCCTCCTATACACACTCTCACTATACACACTCCTCCTATACACACTCTCACTATACACACTCTCACTACACACACTCTCACTATACACACTCCTCCTATACACACTCTCACTATACACACTCTCACTATACACACTCTCACTATACACACTCCTGCTACACACACTCTCACTATACACACTCCTCCTGTACACACTTCCAGTATACACACTCCTGCTACACACACTCCTGCTACACACACTCCTCCTGTACACACTCTCACTATACACACTCTCACTATACACACTCCTGCTACACACACTCTCACTATACACACTCCTCCTGTA
>JANDJT010000001.1:1232524-1244160 GCA_024331685.1 Stegophilus panzeri | reverse complement strand
CTTTCAGAGTATCACCGTTGCCTCGGACAAGACAAACACTCTCTCCCCCTTTTCACCTCGGGAAGATTACCATCTACAGACGAAAAAAAAAACCTTTTTTCCTTTGAAGCTCCTGTTGAGTTGCTTAGACAGAAGTTTGCACGGTTAAGTCGGGGTTTTGACACGACTTTCATCGCCTCGAGCTCTCATGCGAGGAGAAACTACACCCAGCACCCAGAACCCCTCAGAGTCCTGAGCAGGGTTTCTGCTCTTAGTCTGCTTTTTGTTGGTTGACCTGAAACCTATTAAAAACGACACAAATCTCAATTCAGCCAAACAATAAATTAATAGTTAAAAAAAACAAAAAACGAACCGGTTTACACAGGAAACGACAACGCAGGAAATTCGTAAATCGATCCCGCCAGGATTGTGCGATCAATAAATCAAGGAAACGCCACAACGTTCGCAGGAGCTTGCAATTTTTCAACATTTTCCGATTTTACATAGATTTGTGCCGTGTGACGTGTTTACCAACAAACAACGAAAGAGCGTGCAAAACAATTTCGTGCCGGTGCAGTTTCACAAGTTAAAGTAGTTTTCAAATTTTGCGAAAAAGATGCGGCGAAATCAAGCGTTTCTGGCTGCAACGATCACCGAATAACTCCGCAACATCCTGCACAGACTGATTAATTATTCGTAGGTTCGATAAACATTCGACGTTCGTATTAACAAACTAACAAACCGCAACGATGCGAAAGTTTAACCGCAAACTTTAATTACGAGATAAAACGCCGTATCGTGCTACTATGGGAAAATAATCAACGTGATGAAGCGGAGTTACACATAAAGTGTTTTATTTTCTCTTATGTTACAGCTTTATTTATTTATTCGATATCGACACGCGGTACTTTTTGTCCGTTTTCCGACGTTGTGGGACGTCCGCGAAACAATTGGCTACTCTCTTGAAGTTAATACAATTTTTTTTTTTTTTTTTTAAAGCGTCGGGAAAATGTAAAGCTGTACTTCTGACCGTTCTGTAAACGTTCGCTTTGAACAGAAAACATCAGCGTATCGACACGTTTTATAATGACGCTTTAATTGTGTGCTGTTACTATAGAAACAGTAACGTATTAGGACGTAACATAAACCTGCAATTCGCAGCTGTGCTACTGTTGGAAAACGAATCGACGACATCTGACCAATCGGAATCCAGAATT
This sequence comes from Stegophilus panzeri, assembly GCA_024331685.1. Lineage (NCBI taxonomy): Eukaryota > Metazoa > Chordata > Actinopteri > Siluriformes > Trichomycteridae > Stegophilus > Stegophilus panzeri. Next base: position 1,242,964 of record JANDJT010000001.1, on the reverse strand, counting down.
CTGGAGGAACAACTTTTCGCAGTGCATTACTGCATTGCATTCTGGGTAATTTTAGCTCCTGAGTGCACTGCAACGTCGAAGTCTTTATCAGGAAAGCCGTTACTATTGCAGCAGGGATTCATCCGGTGAAGTGCACGAGAGGGCTTTCGCACTTTTTTCAGCGAAGCTTCTCACCTTGTCGGGTTTATTCACTGTTTTTTTTGCGATAGCGATCGCTAAGTAAAGCGAGAGACGAGAGACATGAAGTGAAATGAGCAAAGAGCGCAGCGAGTGCGTATCAGGACTGTCCCCTGATTTAGAAGCGAGCACTATCGCCCGCGAGAACTTCCCAAGTGTTTTGATAGAAGCGCTACTCTGCACTCTCGTGTGACCTCGGCAGGACGGTTATTTTCGCTTCGCCAAAACCCGAAACCGGAGCCAGATGTGTCCCCTTCACTGCTCAAGAGAGGGGACAAAAAAGCAAACACCGAAGACATTGATCTAGCGTACTATTTTTATCCCGGCCGAGGCGAAACCAACGCCGCTAGCGTTTGGGGCCACGGCTAGCCAAACCGACGCGTGTGTGAAAATATATTGGACGTAGAAGGACAGAAATAGTAACGAACTGCAAACGCCCTCTGTTCAGCTAGCAGTAGCCTCAAGTTAACCTCACATTCCACATCCCCCCACAACCCCAACCCCCCCTACCCCCCCCAAGCCAGATGGTCTATAACTCAGAAGAGTTGATATTTTCTGAATGACTCTCTTTATTTATTCTTTCCTTCTCCCTCTGCAGCTATTCTTCTCAATTACTGTACGCACACCGAAAGCCTGCGACGAGCAAACCTAACGATTCGGTTTAAGCGCTTGAGTCTGCGTTTCTCGTTAAGTGCACGCTGGATTCTTAAAGTCCACTAATAACGGTAACGACGTCCACATCAGCTCCCCGTGAATCCGAGCCGCTCCGAATTGCACCGCTTCCGATTAACTCGACCTTCACTGTAGATAATTACAGCGCGGATACCATAATACGCTCAGATACGTCCGATACGAGGAATGACTTTTATCAAAGGGGGAATAAAAACAATTGAGCGTATATTCTAACTTCTAGAAATATAGTATATATGATAAATAAACGAACAAAACCGAATAAACATCGTCAGTAAAAAGAAACGAAGTAACAGTAGCTAACAGTTAGCAACACGGCTAACAGTGTTGAAGCCATAAATATACGAGCGAGCATTTCTTCTAACACTATATTGTATTTATATTCTGTATTTTTTATGATTTTATAGTGTTTTCAGGATAAATTATAACAGAGTATACTGTGTGTGTGAAGTAAGTTCAAATGATTATTAATATTTAAATATTTATTAGAGGCATTTTCACGAAACTGTGAGGATTTGACGATTTCTTTAGCTAATATAAATATAGTTTAAGAGTTAACACACACACACAGCGTCACACAGCGTCAGACACAGCGTCGCTGCGTGCTCACATTAGCGAGGACGCCGTTAATCCTGCGAGTGAGAGCGCCGGGACGGCCGGGTTGCGTTTCCCGACACCGCTTCACTTTAAGGCTCTAAACAAAGTGGCTCTGTGTCTCGTTAAACCACTAAACCCTGCAAATTAAAGGCTAAATCCCCTCAGGGATGAGTATCCTTTTCTGTCTTTCAACCCTACACTAGATTTCTCCCTCTCTCCCTTTGGTTACCTTCATTAGCATGATTGTTTCCACGCTAAAACCTTTCAATCATCCTGCAAAAAAAAAATTAGCGTCACTGATTAGCTACTAAAGTCTCTTAAAATGTCTTCTTTTTTTCTGCTCATGTCTGCTTCTGTAACTTCCCCTAGATTTAACCGTCAGTATGTTTGATTTAGTTTTGCGCAATAAAAAAAAAACAATGTGTAGGAATGTAAATAAACTACCCTGTTTGCTACGTTGCGTACGTTTGCTAGCTAGCTAGCTCGCTTTGTGAGGTAATTCTTACAGTACCAGGACGTTCTACACACACGATTAGTTATGGTTGCGTAGTGTTTTTCGACCGAACTACGGTTTTTGACTAGCCGTTTATCATTATCGGATATGGTTTTCTCAGCTTACTGTCTAGCACTAGCACTGAGTAGGTGCCCTACACAGGGAGGGAAATAATGACACTATCTCTGTGGAGCTTTACGGGGTCCTAACAGAGAACCCTGAGGGATTCAGGTCCGTGTTGTGTTTTCATAAACGCTGTAAATTTCGACATCCTTTGAACGGATTATAGACGCTATGTAGTGCAAAATACAGAGTTCTTCAATCCCGCTTGCTATATCCGGCGGCCGTCTGTAATTATTGGCGCCCTTGACAAAGATAGATGAAAGGATTGTGGAAAAACAAACGTCACTGGTTAATCTCATACTGAATATATGACAGGGAATGACATTAAAAATGACAAACACAAAAACAATCATCGCGGAGCGAGATCGGATGTAAAATATTGGCACCTCCACCCCATTTAGTGCGAGTTCAGTTTTTCGGCGCTGTTTTGCGTTTGTGTTTGTGGATTTGAAGAAATGTCCGTGGAAAACTTGCGATAAACGGGTTCAGGAGTGACGACTAAACCTCCAGGTTTAGCTTTTTTCTCGCTCAGCAGCAGAGGCAGGTATTTCGTTCTGTAGTTAGGTGGGAAGCCGACCAGTTTTTACCCGGTTTCCTCCTGAACGTCTCATTTGCGAGGCCAAGATGAACGAAAAGGCGACGTGGGCGGGGACTCTGTCCTTCATACGTTAGCAAGATACACGCTATACGCCAGATTTACGAATTGTATGAATTCCAGGCAAGCTAATTCAGTTCCTCGGACGTTCTTCGGACGTTCTTATCGACTTGTTTGTTTAAAACTAATGCGCGTTTTGCCTATTGAGACTTCAAACCATGATCGGTCACTTAACGTTTGGCTAATCCGAATGGCACGGAAGCCATTTTTTAGAAGAAAACGTGCACAGTTTAGTTTAATGTAGCTACAGTCGTTCATTTATTTATTCACGCTCAATTTGCTGTTTAAAATATTTCCACTTTAATTAAACACGGCTATTTATAGTTCAGGACTTTACCGCCGAATCTAATCTGCTTGCTCAAACCATTTTGTGAATGTAAAAAGAACATCAAAAGAATTCTACGTATTATAAGAATACGAATTGTAATTGTTACGAATTATACGAACAAATTTGATACAGTTAGTAATACATACTTATATATAATGTAATAATGTTTTTAATCATTTGCATGAGTGTCTCTTTTTTTATCCCTGGATTTATTCTTTGACGATAAATATCTCTCTCTTTCTCTCTCTCTCTCTCTCTCTCTCTCTCTCTCTCAGGACTTACGTGGCTCAGCCCGACTCACTCAGGGATATTAGTCCCTTCTCATTTAATCACTCGGCCCCGCTCACTCGCCTTTCATTTCATTAAGAGCACTCAGCGATTCGGGCCAGCTGCTTGGCGGAGGACGAGGTGGAGAAAGATTGACGCTCAGCATAATTCCACCACTTCATTATACGTCCGCTTTCTCCTCCATCTTTCTCTCCGTGGCTAAACGCAGAACAGAACGCGGCGTACTTAATCGGATACACGATACACGGGCAATATTTCAGCGCTAATGGAGCAACAGTTCAGTCTTCAGCTTTTAACGTGGTTTACAAAAAACCAAACAACCAAACTCTCCTGTGTGACAATCCTGTGCCAACGTGGGCGGGGCTTAAATTTGCTCAGCCAATAACAGGTCCTGTAAAATAACATTACCTAATATTAGCTAGTCATTAATACTTGCCGTTAGCTAGCTTGTTAGTGAACGACTAGCCGTTTATCATTATCGGATATGGTTTTCTCAGCTTACTGTCTAGCACTAGCACTGAGTAGGTGCCCTACACAGGGAGGGAAATAATGACACTATCTCTGTGGAGCTTTACGGGGTCCTAACAGAGAACCCTGAGGGATTCAGGTCCGTGTTGTGTTTTCATAAACGCTGTAAATTTCGACATCCTTTGAACGGATTATAGACGCTATGTAGTGCAAAATACAGAGTTCTTCAATCCCGCTTGCTATATCCGGCGGCCGTCTGTAATTATTGGCGCCCTTGACAAAGATAGATGAAAGGATTGTGGAAAAACAAACGTCACTGGTTAATCTCATACTGAATATATGACAGGGAATGACATTAAAAATGACAAACACAAAAAGAATCATCGCGGAGCGAGATCGGATGTAAAATATTGGCACCTCCACTCCATTTAGTGCAAGTTGACGACATCAGTTTTTACACGGGGAAAGTTCCTCGTATTCAGAATCGGGTTACGCACCTGATTTTCTTTAAAATGACCTGCTTGCTGTTCAGGCCTTAAGAGTGTCCGAGACGGGGTTCTTCCAGTTTAAAAGTACGGTCTAGATCGCCGCCTGTAAACAAAAGCCTTTAAACAAAAGCCTTTAAACACAAAAAAAATAAAACAGGGATAGAAAATAAAGACTGACGAAGGACATGTTTGTTGTTTAAAGCAACAAGTCAAGTCAAAGTGAGGTCATTCTGTGCATTACAACAGAACTCATGGCTCTAAACTCTTGGTTGGTGCTGCCCCCTCTGTGAGAAAGCACAAATCTGTACTTCCTGTCTGAAAAGTGAATGAGTGCCGCAGCTGAAACAGCATCACAGCGTCATGGCTGGAGTGTAGGATTTCAGAGCTTTCAGAGAAAGTGTGCGAGAGCCCTGCAGCCTGCTCCCGTCCCCGGGGGTGTCTGCTACACACAAAGAGTCACGGGTGAAAAATTCGAAGGGCATAGAAGCTGCCGATCAAAGCGAAGACTTTGCATCAAGACTCTTTAATTCCGGCTCGTCATAACACCCTCGTTCGCACTCGTGTTCGCTACATGCGTGTATTCACGTGTATTCACACGCGTCTTTGGCCTTGGCTCGATCCATCACACCTGTTTTACCAACTTACCCCAAACACACATTCCCACAACGCCCTTCCTTACCAGCAGCCGCGTTTCATCACGGCCGTAAACGCCACGCCACGACGTTCGTCCCGCTAGCACCCAGAACGAGCGCGCAACGCTGGCTAACGAAATGAAAAGAGGCCCGTGAGGGAATTTTGCTCATGTTTCCTTGTTGACTTTGGGAATTTTTTGGCGAGGCCACACATAACGAAGCAGCGGGCCAAGAAAGGAGACGGGAGAACTTTAATTAAAAGCTTGTCACGTCAACTCTGCAGGCTCTTTGCTAGCAGGGTTTTGGAAACGCGCCCGGTTTTGAGGATTCGTTTAAAAAAAAAAGTGGGGAGGAGGAGGAGGAAGTGAATCATTTGGCAACTTGCGAAAGAAAAAAAAATAAGTAATGGTTTAATTCAAGTGTGTACAAGTGCTTTCTGGTGTCTCTTGTAGCGAATTTTCCCACATATGCAGTATATAGAGTAATACTGATAATCTGTACACTATCTAGTGCACTATTATATAGTCCCTTATTGCACTATAAACGATTAAGGGATTGATTTATTTTATTAATAGTTTTTTTGTTCTACTCAACACACAACACACGATCTTGATCCGTGAGCCGAGACAATACGTTGCGATACGTTAATAAATCCCCGATGTCTCAGAGGACGGGCGTGAAAAGTTGTTAACGGCGATGTGACGCGAGTCCGGGCCTCGCGGGAATCGGTCTCGTGGCCCGGATCGTCAAAAACGGCGCCGTCATTGGCTGGAGCGACCGGCTGTGTAAGACTCGATCTGATTAGGTGTAAATGAAATGTTCGCCCGGTGTCGAGGCGTGTCAGAGGCATGAGACGAAGAGCGCGCTTTTATTATTTTATTCCAAGTACGAAGATATGCTCCGGTCGGAGCCACGTGAGATTCCGTCCTACCGATTCGTTCCCCTACTTCCTGCTCATGTACAGTACGTCCAGCATTATTATAGAAACGGTAACAGATTAGAACGAGAGCATTAACGGCTGCGCTACTGTCCTTAGTAGAAAACCTAGTCGACACCTCATGGACCAATCAGGATCCAGAATTCAACAGCGCTGAGGAACAGTATGTGTGAACTTCCATATTCCATACACATAAAAACTCGAATCCACTCGGAATATCATGAGCTCGTGATTACAGAGGTGGGTTGATTGTGTCTGTAGCTAACACATACACACACACGCGTTATAAATCCAGAAAAAATAAAAAGAAAGAAAAATCCGAAGATAAAACCCACTGTCCCGGCTCTCACGCTCGTCAAGGCCAGGCACGGATTTAGAGTTTAGGGAAGGGGAAATCGGCAGGCTCGGTCTGATAACACACACACACACACACACATTGGCATTAAGCAGCTTGATGCCACTCAGAGAAAGCCTTGTTCTTCTTGTATGGGAAACAGCATTGTCCTGCTGAAAGGTGAACTTTCCTCCAAGCTTTAATTATTTATTTATTTAATTATTTTTACAAGACTGAACCAGGTTCTCTTGTAATACCCCTCTGTTGTTGTTGTTGTTGTTTACATTTACATTTATAGCATTTAGCAGACGCCCTTATCCAAAGCGACTTACATTTATCTCATTTATGCAACTGAACAGTTGAGGGTTAAGGGCCTTGTTGTTGTTGTTGTTGTTGTTGTTTTTGCTCAATCCGTTCTCCCTTAACAATAAGCTTTGAATAAGTTTTGAAGATGAAAATCGTCCCCAGAGCAGAGCAGGACGCCGCCACCACCATGTTTCACTCGATTTATCTCAATTATACATCTGAACAATTGAGGATTAAGGGCTTTGCTCAAGAGCCCAACAGTGGCAGCTTGGTGGTGCTGGGTTTGAACTCATGACCTTCTGAGCAGTAGACCAACACCTTAACCACTGAGCTTTTGAGAGGAGTCCTGACTCTGGTAGAGGACGCCTAGTGCACTAGGTAGGAGAGCGTAGAAGCCGTTTCTTTCCTCCACAGTGACACCAGCGAGTGATTTGTGTTCGAGGCATGAAGAAAGCCTCATCTGACGGCCGACTAATTGCATATTTTTCATTTTCCTCTTCCCAGGCCGAAGTCCACACTTGACTGACAGTCGGTGGAGATACGGTCCGTCTCGCGTTTCTGTTATTGCCTGGAGAATTTCTGTAAATAAATAAAACACAGCCTGTAAAACTATCGTCGAGGCACTATCTCTCAGTCAAATATCCTACAGGAGTTTCGCAGGTGGGAGGTTATCAAAGCGCGGTGTTAGACGCCGTCAAACTCGCCCAGCACCCCGAGTAGCGATTTGTCAAAATGAATTGTGGTCAAGAATGTTATTAATAACTTTCACTGAAGGGGGGTAGGAGGAAAAAAAGGAACGAAAGGGAAGAGAAAAGCAGTAGCGAGGTCCTTTTCGCTCTCGAATACAGAGTTAACGAAAACTCCGCAGTCGTCCAGAAATGTTCCCCTTCAGGCGCGTGATTAATGGCGGCTCAGCGGCTGGCGCAGTTCATCAACGTCGCTCTTAGCGGCATGGGGTTTAACCTAGCAGGACTTTCACGTGTTTTTATTAACGCGCTCGTTCTAATATGTTCGTGTTTCTATAGTAACAGGTCATTCACAGGGACTCGTGTGGCGGACGCTCTGTGTTTACGTTTTTTGTTTTTGGATTTGGTAAAGTTTTCTGTTTTTATTTAACAATTATGGAAGGAGTCTCCAGTGTCAGAGCTTTGTAACAGTCAGAGGTAAAGCTGTAACGATACGTTCTGGAGAGGAGAACTTCACGAGAGAGGAGAAAAAGAGACGGGAGCGTGCTTTAACGGGAGCGTGAACAGGAAGTAAGTTGTTAAACCGACATTAAATGTACCTGGAAACGGATAAAACGTACGTGTTGTTCTTTAATAAAACAGAAAACTGTCATCTTTGGAATAAAACACTCAGAGACAGTGCTGTTATAGGAAAATAAGCGACTTCAAGCAAATTGAAGTTATTATAGAAGATGTTATGCGAAGGATTACGTTCAAAATGGTGTGGGGAGCACGAACTTTTGAATAGTTCAATTTTTGATTTTTTTTTTACTAAAGCAGGTAGACACTGTAGTTGATCTCTTCTTCTCAGTCCCACGTTCCCCTGAACGTTCTCCTGGACCTTTCTCCTGGACGTTCCCCTGGACCTTTCTCCTGGACGTTCCCCTGGACCTTTCTCCTGGATGTTCTCCTGGATGTTCTCCTGGATGTTCTCCTGGATGTTTCCCTGGACGTTTCCCTGGGCGTTTCCCTGGATGTTTCCCTGGACGTTTCCCTGGGCATTCCCCTGGATGTTTCCCTGGATGTTTCCCTGGACGTTTCCCTGGACATTTCCATGGGCATTCCCCTGGATGTTTCCCTGGATGTTTCCCTGGACGTTCCCCTGGACGATCTCCACTCGTTTGTTCTCTCCGATGTTTTGACAGTGCTAAATGAGGAGCCTGGGGTGACTCGGCGAGTAAAAGCTCGCGCTACACGTGTCATTAAAGTGTCATGTGAGGAGAGTTATTCTGCTGCTGTATAAAATGTCTTTATTACATTTATTGGCTGTGACCAGAGGCCATTTTGTGGATGGAGACTCCATTCTCAGAGTATCTATCGATTGTGGAAACATCTTCTCCATTCATTTCATGGTTTCTAAGCAACACACGATTCTCCAACACATTACAGGCATGGTGATATATATATATATATATATATATATATATATATAGTGTAACAATATATTTTTATGATATTATGACTTATAAGTAAATATCTATTTCATTTTTACGCACTAAAATGTACACAATATAGCTCTGAGCGAAATGAACTGGACACCTCATGGATTCTTCTTTGAATTTTTAAGCTTTCTAGGAAGAATTATTTCTTTAAAATGATAAATTATACTGAATTTCTGATTGTGACTCCAGCCAAACTGTCTTTCTGTAACCGTTGTTGTTTTCTGAATATACTAAGTGTTTTTAATGTTTTTTTTCCTAATGACGTGGTGTGATCATAGGACCAGAAGGTAATATTTAAAAAACATTTTTTTTTAAATTCTCCATATATTATTTAAATGTTTATAAAAATCGATTAGTTATATTTGTTTGTATTGTTATTGATGTTTTTGATCTTTTTTTTTTTGTACAGCCTAGCATGATCATCATGTTGCTTCTTTTTATTATGTGATAATTGTTTGAGGACAAAAAATAATTGTTGGCATTTTAATAAATTTTATACTATACATTAATTTTTAAAAAATTATGGCTTTGGTTAAACTTGTTTATTCTTATTCTTGTTCTTTTTGGTATTATTGACTGTTTATTTTTTAATTTGTATTTTTTTTATTATTAATATATTTTAACGTCTAACTGTAAACAGAATTTTAACCTGTACATCTATATGTATATATATATATATATATATATATATAGACACACACACACACACACACACACACACACACACTTTCTAATCTAAAGAAAAATACCTTTGTAAATTAGATCTGTTCTTTTTTCAATCCAAAAATCCAGATTAAAAAAATCCAGCATATTACTAATAAATACATGAAAACTCTGCACACACACACATATACCAAAAAAAAAAAAAAAAAAAAGCCTTTTGCGAATCCCTGATTTTGACTGCCGGTGTATTTTCCGGGGTCTTGTACGGACACGCTGCTGATTTTCCCCTCCGTGATTGTGACAGGGAGAAAAACTGCCTCGCTAGTCTGGTTAGAGGCTTTGAGAGATTTAGCTTCTTATCGTGAAACCCGAGGGGACATGTGTCCCTTCGCTGTCACATCACACACACACACATACACACACAAACACACATGCAAGCGGAACGAGTCCAGAGGCTGTGTGTGTGTGTGTGATTGATGGGTGAGGGGACCAATCTGCTCCATGACCCCTCAAATGGGTGGCCCCTGTAGGGCAATAGCTGGTCAATTGTCAGGGCAAAATGCAGAAGTGCGCACTACAGCTGCGAGTTAGACCTCGAACCCTGAGCCGCACATTAAATACATCACGTTCCTCCTCCTCCGTGTCCTGAGGGAACGCCCAGGCTGGATAATAAGCTACACCGTTTATCTGTTACATAGTGTGAGTGCGGAGATCTAAATATTACACTGTGCTCCTCCATTTATCTGATTGCTTCAACAACACATTCGTCTTCTGTTATTATCAAGTTCAGTATAATACAATAAAAAATATACTAAGACTTTTCCATTTTATTTGCTTTTCCCCCCAGATATTTCAGAGGACAAATTTCTTGGCATTGCGTTTGACAGAATTTGTTGAATAATGTAAAACCCTCTGGAGTTTATTACCTCGCCTACAAGTTCTGACTTACAGTATGTACAGTTTTCATTTTTACTCTTACAAATGTTAATGAGCTCAAATTAGCTCAACTCAAACTGACTCAAACTCTAATTAACACAACTCATCTTCAATTAACTCAGCTCTAACTCAAATTAACTCAAACTCTGATTAACTCA
>JANDJT010000001.1:1220030-1232450 GCA_024331685.1 Stegophilus panzeri | reverse complement strand
TCAGCTCTAACTCAAATTAACTCAAACTCTGATTAACTCAACTCAGCTTAAAGTAACTCAGCTCTAACTCAAATTAATGCAAACTCTGATGAACTCATCTCAGCTTAAAGTAACTCGGCTCTAACTCAAATTAACTCAAACTCTGATTAACTCATCTCAGCTTAAAGTAACTCGGCTCTAACTCAAATGAACGCAATTTAGCTCAATTCAACTTAACTAAAATCAGCTCAATCTCAAATGAACTCAACTCAGCTTAAATTACTTAAACTCATCTCTAACTCAAATGAACTCAAACTCAAATGAATTAAACTCATATTAAATTGTTAAACTCAGCTTTAACTCAAACAAACCCAATCTCAAATGATCACAAATGAACTCAACTCTAACTCAAATGAACTCAAACTCAAATGAATTAAACTCATATTAAATTGTTAAACTCAGCTTTAACTCAAACAAACCCAATCTCAAATGATCACAAATGAACTCAACTCTAACTCAAATTAACTCAAATCAGACTGACTCAACTCAAATGAACTCGACTTAAATTAACTAAACTCAGCTCTAACTCAAATTACCTCAATGTCAAACTCTAATTCAAATTTACTCAACTCAAACTTCCTCAAATTAACTCCACTCTAGGAGTATACCACATGTAGGACTATACCACAGAGTAAAGAGTGTGGGGGGGGGGGCTAGGCTAGGTGGCTATTGCTATAGTTAGCTGATTTAATTTGTCAAGCATGACTAGTAAATCCTTGCTAATAAAACTAGTAGCACATAACTAGCACATATTATGCTAGTCTAGGCTTTTTGCTAATTATTTGTTTAGCTAAGTAACGCTATTCTTTTTTCTAGCCATTCTTCATTGTTCTGCAGTTGAACTCTCGATTGCTGCTACTTGTTAAAATGAATCCTTATGAAAGCTCTTTTTTTTATCAGACTCCAGAAAGGATTAGAATGCTAGAACCATTACCCTCCTAAACAACTCCTGAAAACAGAATCCTTTTGTCTAAAAGTCTACCTAAACAAAATGGCAGTGCTTTAAAAATGCGCTAACGTTCTGGAGAAGTCTAAACTGTCAGAAATAAGGAGGAACCGTGGTGCGCACGTTCCCTTCAGACTCAATTACTGGGCAAACATATTTCTGCCAAACCCCAGAGATCCCACGCGATCCCGCCTTTTCCCGAGCTGTGTTCAACGCAATATGGCTGAAGCGCCTGAACAGCGTGGACATTAGGGGCAATATTGTGAAAGTGGGGTGAAACTTTCGGGGAAGGCGACTCCAGGCGAGGTTACTCTTTATTGCTTTGGCTCTCGTTCTGCACGCTTTCATCTTTCCCGACGGAGGAGAGAAGAAATCTCCACGCCACCTCGGGCTGCGGCATCTGTTTATCCTCCAGCCTGCTCCTGGCGGCCGAGCGCCGTGTCACTTCCCGTCACCAACACAGAAATATGTAGTGACAACGTTAAGGCTTTTAGAGGCTTTGGCCAGCTTAGCACGCCTGCCAGTTTCAGCCTACACAGCAGTGAGGATGTGGCCCATTTACACTGTGTGTGTGTGTGTGTGTGTGTGTTTATGTGTGTGTGTGTGTGTGTGTGTGTGTGTGTTTATATATGTGTGTGTGTGTGTGATGCTTTCTTCTATCAAGTTCCAGAAGACAGCTACGTTCCTCCATGACCTTCTTCTCTCCCTCAACTATAAACATCACCATAATCAGTTATATCAGGAAATTTCATCAACACAACAATCATGGGGTGCTTCAAAATAACCTCAGTGTGCTTAGGAGGCACCCTAAGTAGGCAGCTTTTCATACTCCAGAATGTGCGAGGAAAGCGGACGATAATATGTCTCTTTTTTGCGTTTGATTTTAACATTTTAACATGGATGGAACAATCAGAGGTCAAGCTGTGACTTTGTTATGCTAGCTGTCAGTTTTGCTAAAACACCATGAAGTAGTTCGTTGAAGTCATGCTAGCTGGTTATGTAGCTAAAGTTATGCTAGCTTGCAGATTTGGTAAAATGATGTTTGTTAGATAAATTTATGCTAGCTGTCAGTTTTGATAAAACACTGCTAGTTCATTAGCTAAAGTTATGCTAGCACACAGATTTGGTAAAATGATTTGTTAATTAAATTTATACTAGCTGTCAGTTTTGATAAAACACTGCTAGTATACGCTTTCGCATGTCATAGCACCAAAACGATTATGAAATGGTAGAGTGAGCATCACATCAAACTCTCTGTTTAAGGAAGCTTTGTCTTGATCTAGACAATTAGAGGATTTCTTGCTGTAATAATCAGCTGAGGAAAGACGCTGCGTTATTTGTGATCGTACAGGTCAAAGCGGAGCCTGCGAGCCGCGCTGGAGCCTCGCTGACCGCTGTGAGCCTCATAAACCTCTCACAGTTTGAGGAGTAAATTAATTAATCATCGTTTTCTGCCTCATCGAGCGCCACGGGGGCCCCGTCACAATTAGCCTACGCCAGGGCTGAGGGGTTTTCGCCGGGAGAAGCACTCCGGCCGTCAGGGGAGAGCCGGCTTTGTGATTATGACAGGCTAATAAATATGTCAGAGGAGCGACGGAACACCTGAGGAAAGAAGAAGAAGACTCCAAGTGTATAGCACTGAGCAAGGAATAAACACTGGAATAAACGATTTGATAAGAGGTTTGATGTTTATTCAATCTTTTACAGACTAAAGAACAACGTACTTTTTGTCCATTTATTGTTACGTTGAGCGTTCACGTGTTTTGCGAAAACTGACAACTAGCGTAAGTTTAGCAGCTGATACTTCGCTATGTTACTCCCCTCGGCCCATAGAAACACAGTGTACTGGACTGATATCGACCTCGTACACCACCTACACGTCCTCGGCACGCCAGCGGACTCTCGCGCGTTCCCTCGAGTGCGTTCTGACACTGAAGATTGTCAACACGACTTGAACATCTGTAGCCGCTGCTTCACATTTAGACCGCCTTTTCAGGACAGGAAGCCATTACCGAACCAGCTGAGTGGGCCAGAAAGCTAGCTGTTAGCGTGTAGCCCGAGGCTAAATGACCCGAGGATACAGCCTCCGAGGACAGCGCTATGAAATATTCACCCCCCTGTTGTGCCGCCTACTTAGCACTGTTGTGTCCGTTTGCTCCAGGCGTCTCCTGATTCGTTTCTTTTTTTCCTTAATTTTTATTTCTTAATTTGTTTTGTATTTTATTTTTAGATTTCCATCTTACATAAATTGTGATAGGAGAAAACGAGCATGCTGGTAATATTTTTTTATTTTATTACTCTAAAATTCTATACATTTGAATTATTTATAAAGAAAAATATAGATTTATAAATTCAAAGTATTTTTGTTTATTTTTATGTCATTATTCTAAAGAAGTTCTGACTTATTTATTTATTTATTTATTTTGAATTGAAAGTACTTGTAATTTTGTTTTATTTTTAATTTAATTTTATTATCCTACATTTTAAAAAGTATTTATTTATTTAATTAATTTTTAATCGTACTTCCTCTCTCTCTTTTTTTTTATATAGTTTTAACTTATCAATAACTTTATATAGAATTTGTATAAAATTTTATTCTATACTTCTGTTATAATAATAATAATAATAATAATAATAATTATTATTATTATTATTATTACTGTTGTTATTGCTATTATTATTGTCATAATAACAATAATAGTAATAATAATACTACTACTAATAATTATTATTATTGCTATTATTGTTATTATTTTTTATTATTGTTATTGTTATTGTTATTATTATTGTTGTTGTTATTTTTATTATTAGTTGTATTATCATTATTATTCAGTCATTTTTTTAATGAACGTTTTTTATGTAAAGTACTATGACGGGAGCTTCATCTCTGTAACATAAACCTCGTTCCTGTTGTTGATTTGAGAAGATAAATGTAAAAATCGAGATCTACGTGACTTGAAACACGTAACAGATCGAGCTCCAACAGTTTAATTACGCGTCCTGATGTTGTGCTTTAAAGCTGACGGATCAAACGGCCGTCGCCGTTCCTCTCGTTCCTCTAATCCACGCATGAAAGGCGAACATTGCACTTAAAACACGTTTAAAATGTCACTTCCTCACCTCGCCGAGCATCGCTGATACACGCCGATAACTCCAGCGTAGCTGTGATACAGATCTTTAATTAAATTTCCACTGTCTAAAAACTCATCTCTGATGCTCTCTTAATAAGGTTTAATATATAATTATGTCAATAAATATATTCATATATAATACACATGATCATTTATCAAATGTTAGAAATATTTGACACGTTTTTATGCTAATGTTTTTGTCGTTTAAAATTGTAACTGTAAAAAAAAAATCGCATTTTTAATTAAAAGTTCGTTAAAATAACAATTTGATTATGGGTTGTTGTTGTTGTTTGTTTGTTTTGCATTTCCATGTCATTGAAAAAAACAACAACAGGAGGTTATTGCTAGGTTAACGCTAATAAAGCTAACGACTTTTGTTAGCTAACTCCACATTTAACTTTAGTATTATGAAGGGAAATCAATTTGAATTTTTTTTTAAATGCTAGTCGTACAGTTAAACTTCCCACGATCGCACTTGTGAGCGTAGCATGTTAGCTGTATTTATGCTAGCACCTTACATGTAGTATATGTTTGTTTTTTTTTTTTTACTTTTGCTAGCACATTCAAATTTGTTACTTTTTTGTTTATAGTCTTTTGTGCTAATCGCATGCTAGCTACACGATTTCATGTCAGGATTTTTTTTGTACTTTCACTACCTTTGCTTCGAGCTTGATAACAACGTTCATTCCTTCACTAGTTTCCATTTGATTTCAGGTTATACGCCTGCTGAGATTCGGTTTAAAATTAGCAGCAGTTTCATTCGGCTAGTAGCTTCCTGACCTGATTCCCTTTGCGCTAGTAATTTGCTAGCTACCTTTAATTGCTAGCAGCAGAATGTTATTGGGTTGTTTTTTTTTTTGTTTGTTTTTTTTTTGTGGGGGGGGGGTTGCTAGTAGCTGCTCACAATATACTATACTTTGTGCTTGTAGTGTTCTAGATGTGTTTTATTTGACCTTTGCTTATTATTCAATCTATTTGCTCTAGGAAGATTGTTCTAGATACTTATGCTAGTAATGGCACGATTTTGCGTGTGTAGTGCTAATTATTAGTTTATTTTTACTGGATAATCTAGTGTTTTAAGTGTGTTTTAAATGATTTTTTCTGAGGTGATTGTACTGTTACAGTTAGCATAGCACTTCATTACGAGTTTCTGGTCAGTCCTGCGCAGGCTGCCCGGGTTGTGCCGGTGATTGGGTTACGTTGTAGGTGACACTAAGCTCGGTTAGTCATCGCGGTGACCTCTTCCTCCTCCTCCTCCTCCTCCTCGTAAGCAGAGTAGCCTAGCAGGAATAATTTATAAGCAGCACCTCCGCACTTCAATTTAGCTTCATCTCCTGAGCAGGGCTCCAGGGCTCGACTCAACAAAGCAACAACGGCTGCTGAACTTTTGATCCGATGAATTCTTAATGACAGATTTGATTACAAACAAGGCCTCGTATTAGATGAGTTCAGTGTCTGGCTGCGAAAAGGGCGACCGCCAGCAACGTGGCACAGACATGACACTGGCATTTCTGCTGTTAGCATCACGCTAATCACTAATCACTTCACACAAAAGCACTTGCTAACATTTACGTCAAACCTGAATTCACACGTACAGTTAGCTGTTTTATTATTATTTTTTAAACCACCACCGCAAGGTTTCAAGCTAATTATTTTAACATGTTAATCAATTCCCACTCAGCTAGCTCATCTTTAACACACTGTTTCCCATTGTGCCTCATGCTAATCGCTAATCACAGCTGTTATGAAAACCACACCAAAATGCCTTTTTTTAATGCAATTTTAACATTTACATAAACAGTTCTTTTTGCTCTTTTTCACTTCGCTAGTTGCTAACAACCTTGACATATTTATAACTAATTCTTTACCTTTAGAGTCCAACCCATTGCTCCAGGTTCATGCTAACTGCTAATCATTTCCCTCCCAGCTGTGATTAAAAACCACACCATGTCTATTAAGAGTTACAATCCAAACCATTGCGCTAATCACGCTAATCTCCTCACACTTATCTGTTATTCATTAACATTTATAGTTCAACCCCTTGCTAAGCGCTAATCATTTCACTAGCTGTTATAAAAAAAGACACCACATTAATGATCAATTTAACTTTAAAGTCCAAACCAAATCATGCTAATCGATCATGCTAAGCGCTAACCACCTCACCCTCTGCTTTTATGAGAATCACACCACATTTGAGGCTAATTCTCTAACATTTAAAGTCTGACCCTTTGCTAATCGCTAGTCATTTAATTTCACTGACTAGCTGTTATTTAAAACACACACACACACACACCGAGCTAATGATAAATTTCATTTTTAACATCTAAACCATCATGCTAGTCGCTCATGTTAACCGCTAATTACGTCACAGTCTGCTGTTCTAAAACAAATCAGACCATCTTCAGAACTAATTCTTTAACATTTATAGTCCAACTCCTTGCTAATCGCTAATCACTTCACCGTTAATTAGCTGTTATAGAAACTGCCCCATGTTTAAGGCTAATTCTTTACCACAGCCCAAACTTTTACCCAGCTTTTACCATGCTAACAATATAACCCTCAACTAGCTGTTATAAAAAAATAAATAAAATCACACCATGTTTAAGGGTAATTCTTTAATATTTAGAGCTCAAGCCCTTGCTAATCGCTAATCACGTCACGCTCAAAAATCTGTTATGAAAACTACTCCATGTTTGTTTGATTTTTAATTATAAACATTTAGAGTCCACACCATTGTGCTAATCTCTTAGCATGATTGCTAATCTCTTCAGACTCAGTTGTTATAAAACAAAAAAACACTCCATGTTTATGTTATTTATTTGAACATTTAAAGTCCAACCTATAGCTAATATTTTTAATAATATTAACCAAGTTATTGAGTTTGTTGTGTTGATTTTATTTGGTGTTTGTTACCGTGGTGATGACAAACAAAGGCTGAAAATGAAATAAAACTGTCCTTAGTTAGCCGTGTTAGTTGGATTAGCCAATAAGGTGGCTCCTGTAATTGGCTCGTTAGCTTTGCTTTGCAGTCAGCTGTGAAGAGATTTACTGTTGGATGTGTTTGTGGAGACAAAGTCACTGGGCAAGTTAGCAACTTAACACTTCTTCATCTTGGATGTAAGTATCTTGTGTTGTTTTTGTCACGTTGCTAACCTAGCTTATATATTTAACCATCATGTGCTGAGGAACACGAAGAAGTTATTTTAGAGAGGAAGCCATTTTGAGTACTTTTGCTCAAATTTCACACTCTGTATGCACTAACCGCTTATTATTTCACCCTTGACTAGCCATTCCAAAAAAAAATCGCACATTGTTTCGGGTTATTTATTTTTTTAAAAACAGTTATAGTTCAATCCCTTGCTAAACGCTAAGCCACGTTAACGGTATATCCTTCAACATTTAGAATCTTGCTAATTGCTAATCATTTCAGCTTTGACTAGCTGTTATAAAATTGCACCAATTATAATGCTAATTGCTAATCTTTTACCGAAATCACTGTTTAAAATGCAAACCTCTGTTCACTTCACCCTCAACTGACTGTTACAGTATAAGGCTAATTGTTTAACGTTTAATGGCTCATTTTTTATTATTTAGACTTCAACAGTTTGCTCTAGCTTCAACTAACAGATATAGAAATCAGACCATGTTTGAGTCTAATTGTTTGTCCAAGCCCTTGCTAGACGCTAAGCCGTGTTAATCGTATATTCTTTAACATTTAAAGTCTTGCTAATCGCTAATCATGACCAACTGTAATAAAATTGCACCAGTTATAAGACTAATCATTTCCCATTAGTCCACAATCATGCTAATTGCTAATCTATTATAGAAATCACACCATGTCTGAGGCTTTGACATTTGTTTGAGTTTAACCGCTAATGACTTCACCCTCAACTAACAGTTGTAAAGCTATTTAAAAAAAAACATTTTAGATGCTAATTTTTTATTATTGCGCTAGCCGCATGCTAACTAACAGATGTAGAAATCACATGTTTCAGGCTAATTGTTTAACATTTAGAGTCCAAACCCTTTGCTAACTGCTAATCTTTTCACCTCAGACTTAGCTGTCGTGAAAACTACACCATGTTTATGGTAATGTTTTGAACATTTCGAGGCCATCCAGTGGTAGCAGCTGGCTTCGGTAATTGCAGAGGGAGTCGCTAACCAGCAGTGAGCAGAATCAGCACCGGCTACATGCTTCTCCATGTTTGGAAACCGTCTCCGACAATGCGGGGCGCACAATAGCACAGCGGGAGATCGGATATTAAACCCCCTCGTTACACTTGCTAAAAATGTCTCCCGTGAAGCAGGCATAACCCCAAGCTGTTCTCTGAATACGCATAAATGTCCGAGCGTTTCGATATTCTTGTGGTGAGACCAGACACCTGTAATAATGTAATAACGCTGCATTAATCCACGCCGAGGTTGATTAGTTCTCTACAACACCATGTCCTGAAGAGTTTCATTCTTCTAATACAGCAGCAATTTGCCATCGATTACAAAACATGCTATTTTATATCTTGCAGCTTTAGCTCGGACACTGGAGACTCCTTCCATAAACATTAACATGAAACAAACACCACCTTACAGAAAACTTCACCATATCAACAATCTCACACGTTTTTAATACACGTGTATGAGCTGTCACTATAGAAACAGGGTCTCCTCTTCCTTCCTCCCTTTTTTCCCCATGTTACTTTTAACCTTGCCACGTTAGACTGCAGCCACAACAACAAGGACAAATGTCACGAGTCTGACGGCTCCTTTTATTTTTCCCCCCGCTAAATTATTTACGCCGCGGTGTCCGACAAAGCTGCACTGCTCTAATGTCGTGTAAGATAAACCTCTGACACGCACTCACCACCATTTTGTTGTTTTTTGTTGTTTTTGTTGGTTTGTTTGTTTTAACTCTGCCCAAGTAAACACTGGTCACAATTTTAAACAATTTCAACATCTAGAATTTTAACAGTTTAAAAATAATAATAATAATAATAATAATAATAATAATAATAATAAAAGAAAAATGTTAAGCTCCTTTAAGTTGGTAACAGGAACTAACTTTGAATAACACTTGGGGGCATGCTGTTATAGGAACAATAATCAGAGAAGTTGCAGAAATTCTACAATAGTAAAGTCGATCATTAAAATTGCACAATGTTGAGTTTTTTGACTTATTTAACATGCGGAAATGCTGAAATCATGAATTATAATGAAAGTTCTAATGAATTATTACAATACGTAGTTGAAAATGTGAAACCTTGTGAACTTTCTATTATCTCAGCTGATGCGTGAGCTTGTTAGATGTTGAAATTCTACAGTTTAATGTTGGGAGTTTTAATATGTGGAAAAATTCTACATTTCTGTTGTGGTCGCTATAAAAAAATGCTGAAATTCTAGATGATAGTAATGAAATTGTAGTCGGTTTTTTTTTTTTTTTTTTTTTTTTTTTAAATTATGAGGCAGGTTTAAAAGGTGAAATGTCAAGAATATTGGGTTTAAATTTGAAACTCCTAATCTGCAGAAATTCTCCAGTATTGTAGTTGATTAATATTCTACAATGTTGAGTTTTTAGACTTGTATTTTAAACTATACTTAAAATGCAACAATGCTGAAGTTCTGAATTTTAATGAAAATTGTAATAGGTTTCTCAAAAATTCTTTTAGGATATTGGCATTATATCTGAAACTTTCAGGTGTGTACACGTTCTACGGTGTAAATTGTTGTTCAGTTTTATGTTGGATGTTTAAATTCTAGAATTTCTTGGGTTTTAGTTTTAGTATGTGGATATTCTACATTTCTGTAGTCATAGTTAATGCATAAAAATGCTGAAATTCTAGATGAAAATTTTTGTATATTTTTAAAATCCTGAGGTAAGTTTAAAATGTGAAACACTCAGTCATACTGGGTTTATATTCGAAAGTCAAGACGTAGAAATTCAACAATGTTGATGTTTTAGATTTCTGTTTAAAGTGAAAATCTAAAAGGTTAAATTCGAAGGTAAGTAAAACATAGAAGGTCCAGAATAGTGGCTTATATTTGAAAACTTTTAGACTTTTAAACTTTATACAGTCGAAATGTGGGGGTTAAATTTGTACATTTCTATAATCTCAGCTATGAGAATGTCTGGATTTTCTGGTTTTTTACAATTTCACAATCAAAACAATGTTGAATTTTATCCAGTTCCATCAAATTTGCGTACTAAGTGAACAGTTTGATGTAGTTATACACAGCTCTCTTTCAGTGGATTTACCCTTCCACCCCATCACCCTTTCAATACCCCACCCCCAAAACCTCACCGCGAGTTTGTGACAATGATGGATCTGACAGCAGGACAGTGTTAATGATATTGGGCCACGGGGCGACGGGGGCCGAACTTCACGTGCTGCATTTGCATTTCCATTCATCACGCCGGCATTTATCACAGCGAGGCGAGTGCCAGGTCTAATTAAAGTCCCGGCTAACGAGGGGGGCGCGGGAAAGCAAAACACGGGCCAAAAACTCGGCACCAAACCCAATTAACGCCACGCCAAATGAAGTCATCCGAGGCCTCTTCATTAGAATTAGCCAAAGAGGAGCAGAAGGAGGAGTAAATAAATAACATTAAGGAGGATTGTGTTCCATTATTTTGGTTTCATTTTCCCGCCTTCAGCTCATTTCATAGAGAAAGTGGATGACAGCGATGATTAATCTCTTACTTTATACAGGATGTGATGTAATTACAGAGGTGACGGGGAACCGGAGGCTCGGAAAGAGTTAGAGGAAACTTCTCTGGGTCTTCTCAAGTGGAGAAAGTAAGAAAGAAGGAAAGAAAGAAAGAACCAAAGAAGGAAGAAATGAATGATAAAGAAGTCAAGAACGAAAGAAAGAAAGAAGGAAAGTAAAAACAAAGGAATGAATGAATGAATTAATTAATTAATTAATAGGTCAAGAAGACAAGAATGAAGGAAAAAATTATGAACAAATAAATGAATGAATTAAAATAAAAAAATAAAAAAATTTAAAAGCCTTGACCAAAAATGTTTAAATATATCAATGTATATCAACATTTTTATCTTTTTATAATTTGAAGTCTTTTTTTTAACAAAATGAAAGAAATGTCGGTAATTAAAGAAAGACAGATTGGGGAAAAAAACAGAAAGAAAGAAAGTAAAGAAAGAAGCTGCTGATTGGTCGGCTGCTGTAGATGATGTCGTTAGTTACGATCAGTTGAAATTCAATTTTTGTTCAATTCTTTAACTTTTGAATAATTAAAACTTTTATAACCTTAACCTTTCTACATCTTTCTTTTTTTCCACAGTTCATTTTTTTTTTCTGTTATCTCCAGCAACCATTACTGTGTAGTGTTATTAAAGATTATAAACTTTACTAAAGCTCCCCTTTAACCACTGACAAGAAGGAAGGAAAGAAAGAAAGAAAGAAAGAAAGAAAGAAGCCAGGACATACTTTAAAAAAAAAAAGATTTGATGATTTACAGAATTAAAAATAGACTTGTCTATTTTTAATAGAATATCAGAAATAGAATTGTCCTAGTAATGATCAACCATGTCTCCAGCGTACTTTTGTTCGTGTGTGTGTGTGTGTGTGCGTGTGCGAGGGTGAAGTTAACGTGGTGGTGAAAGTTCTGATCCATCAGTGGCTCAGCGGGTCAGGGGCGTGTGTGAGATGGGTCGTTCTTCACTGTGGACAGAAACCCACTGAGACTCCCATATGGAGAACCATCTGAGCCAAAAGCCCACGAGAGACGGATGTCCACGTATGAGATGAGCACTCATCACACGCCGTGACAGGTCACACACACACACACACACACACACAGCATAGGGCAGAGAGTGGGATGGAAAATCCTCTGGGTATGACTTTATTACTGAAATAAAATAAAATAATTAAAAATAATAATACAGAATGTGTATATACATTAATAAATAAAAATAATAAAATACAAAATACATGAATAAAATGTATCAATATAAAGCTATCTAATTAATTTTTTAAAAAGTATTATTATTATCCAGGTTTCCCCATGACCCTGAAAAGGATTAAGCGGTATAGAAGATGGATGGATGGAGGAGGAAAAAATGTATTCTTAACCAAAATGTTTTTCCGTTTAAATCCAAAAATAGTATAAGATAAAAATAATTGAATAAGAATCAATATTTGACCTGGTCTACTAATATAATAAAATCCTAAAAGGATTGTAAAATTAAAAAAAAGTTTATAAATGTAATTAAATTCCGAAGTCACCTACATCACCACAAGTTGTTTGGAAGGGTTTCAAGAAAAAGCCTCTACTCTCATCCAAAAACAAAC
>JANDJT010000001.1:1186321-1203113 GCA_024331685.1 Stegophilus panzeri | reverse complement strand
CTCTCTCTCTCTCTCCCTCTCTCTCTCTGTATCTCTCTCTCTCTCTCCCTCTCTCTCTCTGTATCTCTCTCTCTCTCCCTCTCTCTCTCTCTGTATCTCTCTCTCTGTCTCTCTCTCCCGCTCTCTCTCTCTCTGAAACATTCACAAATAAAACCAAAAAATTAATTTAAATACTTTGATTCGATTTAAACGTTCATCTTGAACTTGTATTTTTTTTCTTAAATGTAGGCAAGATTAGACATTATTATTATTATTATTATTATTATTATTATTATTATTATTAGTGTGAAAAAAAATCATTGAAATCTAATCATTGTTGTAAAATATGGACAAAATATACAAATTATATATGCAACATGTCCAAAATTCATCCGACAAATCAACGGTATCAGTCTATACAGGTAACTATATATATGTTAATATTTATAAGATTAAAGATCATCTGCTTGGGTGAAGAGATTATTTATTTGTTTATTTATTATAAGAGCAAGCATTGTTTTAGTTGGGAGTATTAACGTGATTGCACGTGCACGCTTTGTAATCTATGCATAAAGTAGCCTATATCATGTATCTAACACGATGATCCACAGTGTGTGCATCTATATGGGGATTAATTGTTTTTTGTGACGCATTATAACGTGATATGCAGATTCTTAGGAACGTGTGTGCAGGTGCGGGTGTGCACGTGTACAGTATGCATGCATGAATTGAGATCACACGTCGTGCACGCGCGCAAATACAGTATGTACTTATTTATTTTCCTGTTCTTCTGTCTCACTTACATGCGGACTGTTTCTCTCTCTCTCTCTCTCTCTCTCTCACTGTGAAACTCCGCCATTGGTCTTCTTTTCGGTATGCGAGACGGGCGAGCTTCGCGTCCTGTCGTTTGCATTAACTTTTAACATTACCGCGCGCTGCGTGTCACGAGATGCACGAGAGCTTCTGGAGAAAGCTCACACGCATACACACACGCATGCATGTACACAGACACACACACACACACACACATGCACGCGCGCAACACCCAGGCCCTCACTTCTAATTGATGTAAATAGGAAGCAGAGGCGCGCGCTGACCTTCTTCTACAGGGTGAGTGACCCCAATTAATCAGAAATCCTTCCAAGATGCTTCAAGCTAATAAATGGCGGCGGGTGAGATTAAAGAAGCGGTGTGAGAACACACACACACACACACACACACACACAGTGTCCAGAGGCTGACTGGAGGGGAAAAGAGACACTGACTTTTCTTTTAATGACCGTTTGAACATTTTTACCCTAAATTGCATGTCAAATCAGCCTCTAAGCCAAAGTAATGATCTATTAAACTAACTACTCATTTCACTTCTAATCCCGGAAGTCACTGAGGGATTTCTATGTTTTAAAAAAAAACCCACACACATTAAGATGCACAGATTATGATATTACATTTCAGCAGAAACTAAGCAGGACATAAATGTAGGCTGAGACTAATCATAACCGCGTCAAGCTGGCATTTACATCTTCCACCACTACAAATCTCCTGAGTCGAGATATATATATATATATATATATATATATATATATATATTACATACATACATATAGGCCTATGGATAAAAATGAAACGAACATGTCCTCAGACATCTGCTATTACCAGAGAATCAGTTCATTAATCCCCTTAAATGCGGTAAGAGTCATCAGCTGATTCATTACAGAGATTATATTATAGATTAGAGGAAAGTGCTGAGCAGCCAATCAGAGTGCAGCGCTGTGCTACTTCGTGTTGCGTGGGAAAATTTGGAAGAAAAATTTCAAAAGGAAAAAAAAAAACTTTTTTATTGAGGTATTTTGTATATTATTGTGATTTTTATTATTATTATTATTATTATTATTATTATTATTATTAGTATTATTAGTATTATAAATATTATTAATAAAAATGCATAAATAAATATTACAATAAAACCATAATGCAGAAAAAACTTATATATACAGTCTTGTTGTTGTTGTTTAGTTTTTTTTATTTGTATTTATTGGTGTTATTAAATATTTAGTACAATTTATGTGGGCATTATGAAAGGTAAACTATTATTAGTTGAAAAAAAAAAAATATATATATATATATATACAGATTATTATTATTATTATTATTATTATTATTATTATTATTATCTAAAACCCGAAATTATAAGAACCTTTATTTGACATGCTTGTATACAACACATTTATATTCAAGAGTGAAAATCTTTCATAAACAATTTGTTTATTAATAAAATTCTAAATGAATAAAATGATCTCACTTTACGTCTTTGAACGTCTTTTTAGCTAAGATATAAAATCATGTGAGCATTTTAGTCAAGTCGAATAGCTGTTTAAAAGATAAATTAGAAGAGATAACGATCACTCTCGACAAATAATAATAATAATAATAATAATAATAATAATAATAATAAGTTGTTACCCGTTTCCCACTCTTAGAACAAGTGGAACAAAACGTCTGACGTGAAACCCAAGCCGGCCTGAAAAATGAATGAATGAATGAATTATTGACCCCCTTTCCTAAGTCGCAGGCCTGGTGATACACCAACGATTAGCATTGCTTTTATTATTATTGAGTATTAGCAACGTCATCCCTCATCCATCATTCACACCGGCGTTAGTGTTAGCATGGAGTTTACACACTTTATCCAATTAGCGATGGAGTAAGCGTGAAGAAAACACACCGTAGGAAAGACACCGGATCCCTTACTCAAGGTAACACTCGATCCCTTATTCATGAAGCAACCGATAAAGCAACAGAGAGAAAGAGACGGAGAGGGAGGGAGGAAAAGAGGGAGGGAAGGGGTGGAAAAGATAAGGCACCAATTAAAGGAGGAACAAAAATGTAACGGAAAAAAAACCACAAACATACAAGCCAGATACAAAACCGGAGATGGAATGAATTTGTCACGAACAAAAGGCTTAATTGAAGCGAACCTGTTCCTCGTCTGTCGCTGGCTCATTAGCCATTCGGCGAGATGGGCCGATTCGTATTCGGCGTGAATTATTGAAGCGCCGGACCTCTCTCAGGAGCGCCATCCAAACAAAAGAGCTTCACATGACACGCTGGTTTGCTACATGCTAATGTTCAACAGATACGCAAATAAAGCTGCACGTAATAACCAGACTGACGAGGCCAGTGCGCTTAAACATACATTGGTTTTTTTGTTTGTTTGTTTGTTTATCCTTCCTCGATTAACTGAACCTTTGTATAAGTATGATCGCAAATTCACTCGGTTTCATTTTTTCCTGATTATATGCCAGCACCCTGCGAAGGTTTTGTAGTCTTATTAACGTGCTACAAACTACAGCCTGAATCACTAGCAGGATCGATCATAAGGCTTGTTATTCGCTCCCTCCACCAATCAGAAGTCTGCTCATCGAGCAAGCCATTAGGAGGACGTTATTCAGAACGAACAACACGGCGACGCGTTATAAACAAATACAGATTTGGATACGAGAAGCGCTACTTGTTACTTTAACGCGGACGGACACGAAGCGCAAATGTTCATCAACTTGCTTTCGTTCCCCATCATTTTCCCCCAAATGTGGTCTTGGTCAAGTCCCAGTGCGGTGTAAGACGTTCAGAGGAAAGCACTATCTGCCCTCTTCCACATACTGTACACGACCCCTCGCAGAAGTCCACGATTACCTGCTGTGACTGACAGGAAAGACAGGGTTTGCCCCTCCCTCCCTGAAAACACAGCACCCTGAGAACGCTCTCTCGGACGCTTGGCCATGGCATCGTCAGGATATCGCAGGCAGAAATGATAATAACCGTGCAGGGGGGATTTTAGAAACATAAACAACTCCGCCCACATCTCTAGTTCAGACCAGCGATGAACCGAGCGATGTAGCTGAGGCTGAGGAACTGTCAGCGCCGGAATTTACCCTCCATGCTGATATTCCCGTAATCTGGGGGTTTTCTAGGGTTTTTCCGTGGGGGATCTGCTCGGTAAGGTTTATACTGAATTAAAAGATAAATTGTTTAAGCCACGCCCACTGGTTTAAAGCCAGACGACAGGTCGTGTCGTTGTGCAAACGTCAACTTTTACAGACAAAACACAAACGAGTAAAACCAGGCATCTAATCAACCGCTACCTGCATCCCGTGAACCCGATGATTTTATACACGTCTTCACCGTCCTCCTGAGAAACACCACGCGTTCAGCCTGGAGGAATCCCGACATGTCGTCCAGCTTGTAGACTTTTCATTAGCGTATGTTTCTAAAAGGCCTTCCGCTCTACAAGATGAAGACGTCAACTACGATTCCAGCTCGATATGTGTCCTGGCACAACATCTTCCTTCCTTCCTTGCAATCTTCGCAGGCCTGGGTTGTTGGGTTTGTTTGTTTTTTTTGTTTGATTTTTTTTCCCGTCCTCCAACATGGCCGCCAGGAACGATGAGCAGCGTGCTGACAGTTGACATTTACCACCAGAATCGTCTTGGCACAGTCGATCTTGCTCGGCTCCGAACAACAACATCAACAACAACAACAAAAAAAAAAAACCCAGAGTGAAAAGGACAAAACAATCCTCAGCGCTTTGTTTGTTTCGTTGTTTTGTTTTGTTGTTTTGTTTTGATTTTTCTCTGCCAGCTCCGGGCGAATTTGCTCCTTTTCCGTAAAAAAAAAAAAACCCCAAAACAAACTCAACATTTTCGCAGAACCACTTTCACTTCTGGCCAATTTGTTTGTTTTTTTTTATCCCCTCAGCCTTTTTAGCCTGCCCCCCCCCCCCGCCCCCTCCCACTAACCTGCGGCGAATTCCCCACGGTTCTCCAGCGCAAACACGAGGAGAAAAAGGTTACTCGGAAGGTTTTGCTGAGCAAACATCAAACGGATATTGTTTTTGACGTCTGGTGAAATCGTCTCAATCTGGAGCGGCGTTTAGGGAATACGGGGTGCATCAGGGCTCCGTTCGAGGCCCGCTGAAACTTTAATGAATGCAGGCCAGGGCTGCCTTGTCACCTCGGCATATTTTATCATTGATCAAACATTAGTAGGCAGCTGTTGGAAACTTGTAACTGTCTCATCAGCGGAGGTGAAGGGCCTCGGAGGCACCAGCACCAGCCTCCTGCCCAGATGCTTCCTCTCGCATTTATTCCCTTTCTTTCTTTTTTTCTTTTTTTTAAACAGTGTATATATGTGTGTGTGTGTGTGTGTGTGTGAGAGAGAGAGAGAGAGAGCGCTTTCTGTCAGGTTTTGATTTTCTACCTCATGCCTCATGTCCTTCGGATGCAGTTCCAGCTCAGACATCATGGTGTGCGTCCTCTGGGTTTCACAGAACGTTTATTCATAACTTTTTTTTCCTGCACTAGCATTTTGTGTATAAAGTTCGGTATGTCTGAGGTTAAGTGAATTTTTTTTTTTTTTTTTTTTTTTTTTTAAAGGCTTCTGCTCTTCACTTACAGTGTGAAATTTACACTTGGTTTAACTTTCACGTGCGATTTTCTTTTCCCTGATGTGATTCATTTAGTTTCACATGATTCGTTTATATGATGTCATATGATGATTTTCATTTGTGGGAGTTTAAAAAA
Source organism: Stegophilus panzeri (assembly GCA_024331685.1). Taxonomy (NCBI): domain Eukaryota; kingdom Metazoa; phylum Chordata; class Actinopteri; order Siluriformes; family Trichomycteridae; genus Stegophilus; species Stegophilus panzeri. Next base: position 1,197,555 of record JANDJT010000001.1, on the reverse strand, counting down.
AAAAATAATAAATTACATGCATTTATTTTTCCTTTATTTCTATCAGTTGCAATTTCTTCAAATGATTTGTTTATTTTCATGGAAATTTTTTCCTCTGGATTCATTTTTCACATGATTTGTTTTTACACGATTCTTTTATTTTCATACGATTCCCCCAAATGATTAATTTATCGTCACGTTAATTTTTTTTCACACACGAATTTTCAGACGATTCATTTTGCGGACGCGATTTTTCAAACGATTCATTTTCGACTTCGTTTTTTAAAGGATTCAAAAGATTCATTTTGCACATAATTTTTCAAAGGAGTCAAATGATTCGTTTTGCACGTGATTTTTCAAAGGAGTCAAATGATTCATTTTGCACGTGATTTTTCAAAGGAGTCAAATGATTCGTTTTGCACGTGATTTTTCAAAGGAGTCAAATGATTCATTTTGCACGTGATTTTTCAAAGGAGTCAAATGATTCGTTTTGCATGTGATTTTTCAGACAATTCGTTTTGCACGTGATTTTTCAAACGATTCATTTTCCACACGATTTTTCATATGATTCATTTTCCATGTGATTTTTCAAAGGATTCAAAAGATTCATTTTCCACATGTGAGTTTATTGCACAAGATTCATTTAGTACCACATGTTAATTTGTAACATCATAATTTTTTTTATGTGATTCATTTATATTCCAAATAATCAATATTTGGTAATAATTTGTTCATTTATGATTGAATCATATGATTCAAATAAATGATGAATCATCTGCCCCCCCCCCCCACACACACACACACACATGATTAATTCCTTTATGCAGGGTTTTCCCACATTGTCTTTTTCACACGATTCATTTATTTTGTCATGTGATTTAATTGTATCTGACGACATCATCATTATCATCATCATCATCATCATCAAACCTCTTAACAGCGCACCTTTCCTTTCTTTTCCCTTTTTCCTTTCTCCTGATGAAGGCACGTGCTGCTGCGTCCCGCTAACCCCGTGCCTCGTTGGCAGTGATTGATTACCCAATATCTAATTAAAACTGATCCAATCTCTTTATTATGCAGAGTGGAACAAACAAACCCAAGTCCGATGTGTCAGGACGGCGTGATTGATGATGCTGCCAATCCGCCTATTGTTTAGCCTAATGTCTCGATGCTTGTAACAACTCGCTGAGGCTCTTTGGCACAATGCGTCGTGTCAGTCCCTACTCCATCCGGCCCACGCCGGCCAACGGAAACTGGGTGGGGATTTTTTTTCATCCCCTCCTCCTCCGCCTCCTCCTTTTTTCAGGGCTGAGAGATGTATAATGGTGGACAGGGGGGATATTTGTTGGGTTGTTGGCCCTATTAAACCCAAGGCTTTTCTCCTCCACCCCGAGGGCACGACTGTTTTTAAACGGCTGGGGAAAGGGGATGGGTGACAGCTCGGGCCACTAAACAAACACCACTCACTGATACAGCTGTAACACACACACACACACACACACACGTTAATATTCGTCATGATGCCAAAGGTGTAGTAGAGTGAGGAAATAAATATACGCCTCTTATTACATGATGGCAAAATCTAAATCCAGAGATATTGTTATACATTTTAAATCAATAGTCACACCTTTCGCACGTTTCTCACGTGGACTTTCTCATATCTGCCCTTATTTTTATTTTTTCAACATGATTTTTAAAAAAATCAGTGATCAGTTTATTTAATTCAATTTCTTTTTTGTTTACTGTACGCACTTTTTATTGTAATAGCTCATTTCTTTAACATAATTCACATATTTTCAAATGTAATTTTTTTTAAACGCGATTCAATTATTTTCACGATTCATTCACACGATTCTTCGACATATAATTCATTTACTTTAACATGATTCTTTTACATGATTATTATTATTTTTTTTTTTTACGAGATTCTTTTACGTGTGATTCATTTATTTTCATTCGATTTATTTTTTACACGGCTCGTTTTACACGTCATTCATTTTCACGTGATTTTTTTTTTTTTTTTTTACACAGGATGCATTTATATTAAATATGATTTTTGAAAAGATGTGATTCATTTACAATCCCATGATTTATTACACATGATTTTTCATCTGATTCTTCTACACAATTTGCTTATTTTTGTCTGACTCTTTTACACGATTCAATTATTGCTTGTGATTCTCACCTTTAATGTGATTCTTTTTTTTTTTTTTACATAATTCATTTATTTTCACATGACTCTTACTTACGACTCACCTTTAATTTGATTCTTTTACATGATTCATTTTACACAAGTAATTTATTTTCACATGATTTGTTACACATGATTTTTCATCTGATTCTTTCACACAATTTGTTTATTTTTGTCTGATTCTTTTACACTATTCATTTATTTTCACCTGCACGACTCACCTTTAATGTGATTCTTTTCCACATGACACTTTTTACAAGATTCCTTCATTTTTCACGCGATTCTTTCATACAGTGTTTCCACCTGAATTGTCCCCCTCACCCCATCACCCCCCTACACCCCCTCACATTCATTTCTTATTATTTTATTTTCATGTGCGTGTTATTTCATTTGTTTTCGGTGCGCCAGGGCATAACACATCGCTTTTAAATGGTTTACAAATGGTTTCTAAAGTCCAGTACAATAAACAACACAAACATGAAAACATTTACAACGTTTTAATGTAGCGGAAGTACGTAAAGGTCTGGAGTGCAGCATCGATTTAATAAACGACTCTTTTATATGATTCACTCGAGCGAACATGTGAGCGCGGACGAGTGTGTGAGCCACGATTTGAGACACTTCCATTAGCAAACAGTTTTTGACCCCTGGCTGAATGGAGGTTATTCAGAAGCGACATGTTGGAAATTGTAGCTTTAATGCTCCGACATCTGATCTCGGTGTCAGACGCCTGTAGGCTTTCTTATTAAACAAACCTATGTGTGTGTGTGTGTGTTCTTTTTTGAAAATATAAGAAAGGTGACACACATCAAACAGCCCCGCGCTACACCGGACAGCATTAATCAAAACTGTTTTTTCTCATTTCCTGAAGAATTAATCATTAAATAATTAATTTCTGGGCTGAAGTGGCTCTTGTGCTTTCCTGCTGCTAAAAATTTGTCCTTGTCTGAGGTTTAGATTGATATATTTATTATTTATCAGATTAATCATGGCTGAGATCCAGCCTGGGCTCATCCAGTGCTATTCAATAGTGTGTGTTTGTGTGTGTGTGTGTGTGTGTGTGTGTGTGTGACAGGCAGCTGCAAATGGTGATTATAAAGACCGGTCACCATTCAATGAAAGAGCCAAGCTTTGCCCCGAGCGTTTTTTTTGGTTTTTTTTACTTCCATCGAGGAGAGTTGGAGGGGGAGACGTTGCCATTGAACACACACACACACACACACACACATGCACACACAAACAGCTGGGAAAGGGGTCAGCTAAGGTCCGAGGTCATCTCTATTTACGCAAAGGTCTTGAAAATGCTCAAAGGACGGAGTAGTGAGTGTCAAAACGCCTCGGCTTCACCCCCTCTGGCCAAAACGTGTCAGAAGTACGAGGCTAAATCTCTCTCTCACTCTTTTTTTTTTTACTTTCCATTTCTCCTCCGAGCTGATGGACGTCGCACACTTTCATTCACACGCTGCCCCTGAGCCATTGTCGTCCATGAGTGACACTCGAAAAAAACACTCTCTATCAAAATGTGATGGGGGAAAAATAAACTATTTGTGCAGCATGAAAGGAAATAAGCAGGCCTGCAATTCGGATCTCAACTATTAAATGCTGATTAAAAAAAACAACAACAATTATCCGTATTTGTTTAGAACTCAGCCAAAAATATCCGTTCATAATCTTTCCCTTAGACATGTTCAGTGTCAGAAGTTCGTTTCTTTAGTTTTGCACTGGAGTTACGATGCGAATGTAGCTAATAATGTCACGTAGCTACAACCTGAGGTAGCTAACAAATTGAATTTAGTTAAAAGTAAAAGTTAAAGTAGCTAGAAATGTAATATAACTAAAAATTAAGATTTTTTTTAAAACAATTTGCGATGCAACTTGCACAGTTTTTTGTGCTTTTTTTTCTCGCCGAAATCGCAACCGACCTTTCGCCGTCGTGTTTGTTGGTAAACGAGACCTTTTAGCTGTACTCTTGTTCGACGCACTTGAATCGAAGAGGGCTTTGGCTGAATGCGCGTCGTGACGACGTCACATGACGCGTCTCGGCCCGAATCTGCGGAAAATCTGCGGTAATTTTTTAAAAATGCAAGAGTTTGCTTGATTTCGCGTTCACTGCTGTGATCGAAAATCGCAAAATCCTGGAGGAACTGCCTTTTAACTGCTTGTAACTTTATTATCATCATAACTCCAGTGGAAAACTACAAAAATTTGATGTAGCTAATAATGTGATGTAGCTATAAACTATATCGGAGCTAATAATGTAGTGCAGCTAACGTAATGTAAGTAGTAGAAAGCGGGCTGATTTTCGTAAACGTAGTAAAATAGCCATTAAATGGTGTAAACTACACCGAACCCAGTGATTTTCTTTAATCGCAGGTCTACCGCTAGAGAATCTATCTTGTAATCTGACATGAAGGACACACGCTATCGCACAGTCTGTTACAGAATTCAGCTCCTTACAGAAAACTTCACCGTATCAAAGATTACCAACACACGTCCCGAGTCCTGAGAAAGATCCCGTTCCAGATCCTTACACACGCCGCGAATAAACTGTAAACAAACTTTGGATTAATCTAGCATTTAAATATTCATCAGCGCCGCTATTTACGTCTTTTGTTCCCGTCCTTTGTAACTCTGCGCCATTGTAAACGAAGGATTGAAACAAATGAAAGGAGATGACACGAGACTTGTTTTGCGATACACAAAGTCTCATTTACACGCAAACGTATTCGGAGAATCTGTCAGTCAAATAGCTGTCAGTCCAGTTAGGAAACTCCAGCGCCTTTGTCTTAGGCCAAAACAGGACGCTTTGCAGAATGCTAACGCCGAGCGGCTAAACCTCAGCAAAACAGAACGGTGAGGAAAAACAAAATGGCCGCACGGTAAACAAGACGTGGTGTAAGGTCAGACGGTTTCTCAAATGTTCTCTTCACTAATAATAAGTCAAAAACGTACAGCACTTTGGTTGTTTTAAATGCGTTTTATGAATAAATTACTTACTTACTTACTAAAAGATTGCGTTCTCATTGGCTAAAATCAATCAGAGTTCTAACTCTTAAGAGCTTTGTCTTGATAATTATGCCAATATAGTCATTTCATGCGCGTTAGACATGACCAAATGATACTAGTCAAGATTTAAGAGCATTTAATCATACAGCCGTCCATTATTAATTAACATAAAATAGATGCCAGGTGTGCTAGCAAAACTTCAGAATAACTGTTAAATTAGCACATCTGTAGTCATCTGTAGTGCATGTTTCGTAAAAAAGGGAAAATCCTTTTATTTATTTATTTTTTAATGCAGTTTTTTTTTTTAAATTAACCAGTAATTGTTTGGACTGAAGTAAGGCTGTGAAACCTATTAGCATAAATTAGCCAAGAGAGTGACTGGATTGTATGCTAGTGAACTGCTCTTGACACCATTGCAAATATTTTTCACATGTTTGTGTGTGTGTGTGTGTGTGTGTGTGTGTGTGTGTGTGTGTGTGTGAGTGTGTGTGTGTGTATTTACCAACATTATTGTCAAAATCTTTTTTAGGTTGGAACAAGTGAGTTTTAGTTGTCCAAAAACCAGAATGCTACGTCAACTAGCGGTGGTAGAAAATCTGATTAGCTAAACATGAAATAATTGCCTTCTCTTTTTTTTTTTTTTTTTTTTTTTTTTTAGCAACATTTAGTTTTAATTTGCAACTATGATGATCAACCTATATTGATCATCAATCTCACAGAAGAAATAGAGCTAGAAATACCCCCCTCCCCTTCCATTTCTACATCCAGGCATGCTAGTTAAACATGCTAGCATAAAAATGCTGGTTTTACTCGCCAGTGCAAGTGAATGATGTTTTCGTGAATTAGACAGATCATCAGCTAGTCTTGAAAGAAATTTTTCAACTGACTTCTTCAAAATCTTTTGTTAGTATAGTTTCTTGATGAACAATCTAGAACGTACCATTTTCATGTTTTATTTGCTAATTTCATTTTTTTAAACTGTTTTTAGCAAAAACTAGTCAGGTTGGCTAGGAGAACATCGCCCGACTGAAGAACGTGTGAGAACATTCCTTAGATTGGGGTGAGTTTCCACTGCTAATACAGCAAGGTTCGCTACTCAAACTAGCCACTGCTTTTGAATAATGTTCATGAATTGGACATGAAGTTGAGCGAGATCTGTTTATTAGCTAGTCTTGATCGCTATTTCTGACTGACTTGTTCGAAAATGTGAAATTAGGAGTGTGAGGAATTTCAAACAGAAGCTAGTCCAAGTTAGCAAACTGGATGCTAGGGCACGGTCTCAAAGTAAATCTAGAATAATCCACTGCTGTGTTTTATTGACTGGTTTAGATGATGATGATGTCACTTGGAACATCAACAGTTAAAGGAATTTATGATGATCTGCTGGAATTTGGGGTTTTTGAGGGGTTTTTTTATTGCTAATATAGCAAGATTTGCTAGTTACACACTCTAGCTAATTCTGCTGAATAATGTTCATGACTTGTACTTGTTCTAAAAGCTGTTGATTATCTGATTTTGAAAGTAACTTCTGACTTGTCTCGTGTTTTATTAGCTGTTTTATTAGCTAATCTAGCATGTAGAAGCTACAAGAACGGGATATGATAATCTGCAGGAAACTGAGGTGAGTTTGCTACAGTTGCTACAGTAATTCAGCAAGCTTTGCTAGTTTCACACAGGCTAGAATCAGAATGCTAGTCAAGCTAACCAACTAGCTCATGCTGACTCAGGGAAGCGGGATCTTTTCCATCTTTTTATACGACGAAATAAAAACAGTAATTGTACATCAGAGGCGGATATTAAGACGAGAGAAGCGACGGGACGCCTCGCCACATCCTGACGTCCACGAGGCAATCGAAATCGGCTCCGTGTCGGTGTGAAAAACCCATTTGTGTTCGGAAACAAAAACATTTCCCCTCCCTCCCTCCCTCCATCCTTTTCAGTCATAATCGGCTGGAACGTCCGCTTATCGGCAGCCATGCAAAGCCAGACCTCATCACGGGGGCCGTGTTGCTCAGTTAGAGAGAAAAAAAAAATCAAAAGTGAATCAAAATCAAAAGTGAGTGTGCGCACGCTCTCTCTCTCTCTCTCTCTCTCTCTCTCTCTCTATTCTTTTTTCTTTCCCAAAAATCCGTGTAAGAACCCATTTCGAGTGCCAGATCCGCAGGGACTAACCCTTTGACATAAAGTCATATTGTGTCGCAGTTTTAGTCCCTAAATTTGTCCATCAATTATTCAGAACCCCACGCCGATGGTATAAGTGTAGGAAATTACGAGGGACGCTATATTTTCCCCCCGCTCTCGGCGAGGAAGGCAGCGATACGCCGTCCTGTCCGAAGGGCCGGAATTATTTATGCATTAGAAACCAGCGAAAGGGCTAGACACATTATTTTAAACCTTTCATAACACGCATCAATATTTCATAAGAAATAAATAAAGGATGTCGGCCTTGTTTGGAGGACAGCTGTAGCTCCGCGCTCCAGCGGCTCGAGGGACTCCAGGGAGGCCGCCAAAAAACCCCGCAGTAAAACCCTCCATTTCTTTTTAATCATCCACTTAGTGCATTGTGGGTAGAGGAGCTGTCAAGGTGAGCCGACGGCTTCTTCCAGGCAGGAAAAGAGCCGCCTTTTGTCGTTCAACTTTTTTTTTTGTCTTAAACACTTTTTTGTTCTACTTTGAGCTCAGAAACGGATTTTTTTTCCCTCCTGAACACACAGTTTGAGTAAAATGAAAAAAATTTCCATCCAGGTCATTGATCTAGCAGGAATAAGTTGAAGGTCGAAGAAAATTTAGAGAGAGGGAGAGAGAGAGAGAGAGAGAGAGATGACAAAAGTACCGTACAAGACGTTCAAAAAAGGACAAACAAGACAAATAAATTCGAGGACAAAACAGTAAAAATCCCAAAGTGTTTTATTCCTCTTATTCCACTACGATTTAACAACAATTACAATTTTTCTTAAAAAAAAAAAGAATTTGACTCTATAGTTGTTGTTTTTTTTTTATCTGTTTAAAGCTACGTTGTGGAACGTCGGTGAAACTACTTCCTGTTCTCACTTAAGGTATAGAAGCTATAAACTATTTAAATTCCCTCACCAGCCGCTCTGTGAATGAGCTGTTACTATAGAAACGATAACGTATTCGAACAAGCTCATTAATACTGCGCTACTGTCGGAGCCGCTGTTCTAGAAAACGACCAATCAGAATCCAGAATTCAATAAATGACGTTAATGAATAGCTAAGTAAAAATTGTTAGCTAAAGTTGCTAACAATTAATGGACGCCTTGGAAAATTTTCATTGTCATCTTGGACGATCGGGATCGCTTCTCTTCGTAGTCAGGTTCGGTAGGAATCTGCCTATTAGGCCACGCCCCCAAAGTTTGAAGGTAGGATTTGTAGCAAAGGTGTGATGGGAACGGCAGTAAAAGTTCCACTTTGGAGTGTGTAAGTGTGTAAGATTGCGAAAGAGTTTATTAAGAATTACGTACGAAGATCTGGGCGTGTATTTTTACAGAAAAAAAAAAAAATTGACCAAAGGATGCCAGACACCATGTTCCACCTTATACCTTATTATAATAACACCATATTATCTATCTTGGAAAAACAAAGGCATATTTGTGTCGTATTTCAAAAGTAATGGCACCCCTAGTGCGCCGTACAAAAGGGACAACTGTGTTCGTATGCATTGAAGCACAGCTGCAGGCGCTCCTCCGGGACAGCTTGACTCTTCCCAGGTAAATACAGCTTTAAGGTCCAGGATGGATTAACCCTTCGAGTGATGGAAGATCACCTCGTGAAAAATGAAACCACTTTCTGAGCTAGGGATAAATAAATACAGCGGGACACGGAGTCCGCTTTGCGTTTCATGACACTGCACCTTTAGCAGTGTTGGAAAGCATTTTTCTCATTTACTTACGTTAGAAAACACAGTCTGTCATGCTGTACTACACATTGTATTTTTTTTTTTATCCGTTTCTAGTTACCTTTAAAAGTAGCGGAACAGCCATAAAACAAGTTCCGGTTCTTATTTACGTTATAGCAGCTGTAAACGTTTGTTCCTTCACCAGCCTCTCTTCTTTTTTTCGCTCATTTTTTAAAAAAAGTTAATAAGACAAAAAAAAGTAGCTTGTCGAGGTTTTTTTGTTTGTTTGTTTGTTTGTTTTGGTTGGTTGGTTACCAAGAAACCACAAAGTGTAAACAACTCTGTCCTGAAGATGTTGGAAACGTTAAAAAGCTCTGACACCAGAGACTCCTTCCACAAACGTTAAGTAGGCCTTTCCTTCCAGAAAATTGCACCGTATCAGTGTGATTTGTTTACTACCCACACCTTCTGACCAATCAGAATTCAGAATTCTGTTGATGTGTGATTCTTGTATTACTACGTTTCTATGTCCTCGTTAAAAGTTGTCATTTCCTGATGTTAACGAGCGTTTTTCTCTCTCAGTCACGACAGGAATATCTAACCAGCGAGCTTTAGCGCATACGCGAGTGTTAATTTTTTTTCCCGTGCTGTGCTCTTCAGCATCACGGCCCTCGAGGGAACAGCCATCACAGGCTTCCCTCAGAGAGCATGAAGAGCGCGCAAATGCTCAAATTGCCATAAAGTGCATCTCATTCCTCTAATTGCTGCAGATGGAGCGTCCTGATTCGCCTCCGTCCGGTGAGGGAACGAGGGAATAGTGACGGAGGGATGGTGGTGTGCAGTCGTGAAGGTGATTTCACAGCTGAAATGTAACATTTTTTTTTTTAAACATTTTTTTTTTTTAAACAGGCAGGCTGATTAAATTTTTTAAAAAGGCAGAAATTCTTACTAACTTGCTGGATTTTTTAAAATAAAGTCGTAAAATATGGAACAAGTGCAAACTCCACCCCCTTACGCTCAACTCAGCCATTCAGAATGATCTCTGTCTACAGTACAAGTACTTAACTCTTAACTTTCACTCTTCTCTCAAACGCTAACACGTGTTAGTTAGGCCCTGCCGAATCACGCATAAGCCGTTCTTGTCGTAGAGCTTTGATTAAAGTGCATTTCGACGCTTTCCCTATGCCATAAGCAGTGCAAAACATTTCCCAGCTCTGAATAGGATGAAATCCTCACGTTCAGATCCGTCCTCTTTCATGGCCAGGCTCCGTTTAGGCCTCGCTCCTGTAATCTCGGTGAAATAACTCTTTTCTCCTGCTTTGCTTTTATCTCCGTGTTCCTACAAGCCTGCATGAATAAAGAAGTCATTATCTGAGGGACCACAATGGCTCCAGACGTCCGCCTTCAAGATGTTCTATCCATGATATATTGATCAATCTGTAGAGACTAATCGCGTGCTAATGAATGGAGCGCCGGAAAGCTAATGTATCCGCCTGTGCAGAGTGCAAACGAAGCGTTCGCCGGCGGCCAGGGTCAAAACCTGGCGAATAATAATTAGCACGGACGACGATAAAAGTCAAGAGGCGTTACTCTTTCACTCCAGCAGCTATTGACCGGCTGCGTGTAATCAAGACGTTCAGTAGCATAATAAATATATACTGCAGGACTTTTCTCATCACTTTAGAATAAAACACAACACAACATTTAATCAAGGCATAATCAGTAATCCAAAACTAATTTAAATATTGTACTGATTGTATTGCTTTTTCTTTTACTCCCCTTCAGAACATTTACACACACTACATTGGTGTTTGATGGGGGAACAAAAACTTAAATTACCATGTACAAGTGTTATATACATAAATGGTGTGGAGGCGACTGTGTGATGATTTGTGGAGTGTTTGTGATTATTTGAGACGAGTGTATAATGATTTGAGGCAGCTGTGTGATGATTACTTGAAGTGACTGTGTGATTTGAGGTGACTGTGTGATTAGTTGAAGTGATTGTGATTATGTGAAGTGACTGTGTGATTATTAGTTGAAGTGACTGTGTGATTAGTTGAAGTGACTGTGTGATTATTAGTTGAAGTGACTGTGTGATTATGTGAAGTGACTGTGTGATTATGTGAAGTGACTGTGTGATTTGAGGTGACTGTGTGATTATGTGAAGTGACTGTGTGATTATTAGTTGAAGTGACTGTG
>JANDJT010000001.1:1169192-1186289 GCA_024331685.1 Stegophilus panzeri | reverse complement strand
TGTGTGATTAATTGAAGTGACTGTGTGATTATTTGAGGTGACTGTGATTTGAAGTGACTGTGTGATTATTTGAGGTGACTGTGATTTGAGGTGACTGTGATTTTAGGTGACTGTGTGATTATTTGAGGTGACTGTGTGATTAATTGAAGTAACTGTGTGATTATTTGAGGTGACTGTGATTATTTGAGGTGACTGTGATTATTTGAGGTGACTGTGTGATTATTTGAGGTGACTGTGATTATTTGAGGTGACTGTGATTTGAAGTGACTGTGTGATTATTTGAGGTGACTGTGTGAGTGTGTGATGATTTGCGGGGACTGTGTGATAAACACACAGCTAGTTATAACCTTTCTTTACTTGTTAGCAAGATTCACTTGGTGCAAAACTAAAGAAGCAAACTTTGGACACCAAACTTGCCCTACATTTCAGGAAAACCGTGTACATTCCACTGTTCCTTCAACATACGTCTTCCAAGAGGAATATTCTGGCCGTTATCTCTCCGTTATTGAGCTATTTTTCATACTTTTTCTACATGTGCATGCAGAGATTGTGGGTGGGGGTGGGGGGGGAGACACACACCAGCTCAGAGGAACGTTATTACGTCCCTCATTTGTTTTGCTATATCAGGGGAATGGGACACAGCCGGTCGGAGTATCTGTTACTGACAGCGCCGGCTGATAAAAGTTCCCAGTTATGAATAATGCTAAGTATATTACTCACTGACACGCCACAATTCCAATTTATGCACCGCGACGGGCGCAATTTATAACTTTCAATATGCAAGGATGTGGCAAGTCGTTCGAGGAAGATAGTGCGAGCATGTGTAGAGAAAGAATGTGTGTGTGTGTGTGTGTGTGTGCGTATATTTGGGTCCTACATTTGGTTTATTTACTGTCCTGTGTGTGTTTTGTGTTGTGTTTATATGTTAACCTAAACTTCTCCAAGAGTACATTCTGGTGACTAAAACTACTTCATGATGTAATCAAAATAAGTTAGCTAGCTAAAGTTATTTCAGCTTTGCTAGTTAATGCAATATATCCTATTATATACTGTAGAAATGATGCAAATAAGTAATACGGTAAAATCAGGATGTGCATCGTGATCTCCGAGACTCGAGGCAAAAAGGGACGAGAGAGAATCAAGTTGGCTTGAAAATCTCACGCCGGAAACGAAGGACGCATGATGGACAGCATCTTTGGAAAAACCATAAAAAGAGTGAGAGGCGCTAAAAAGGATTAAATGAAGAATTAGCTCCCATTACAGAGGCCTCACTTTGCTCGGAGGCCCTTCGTCTCAAAGTGAAGGGGACAAGCTTTGGACGTAGTGAGCGAGTGGAGAAAAAAAAGAGCGTAGAGAGAAGAACCCTTTATTTATTTTTTTGTTCCAAGGCTCCTTGAATGGATTTGTTAAAACGGCACGGTTGATTTATGCTAAGCAGAAAAGGAACGAGAGGGCCGGGAACATCGCCTCCACTCGCACTTTGATGCTAGGTGCCCAGTGAAAGCAGTGCACCCTCTCTATCCATCCCTCCAAACACACACAAACACACACACACACACACACACATTCTTTCTCTGCCACGCAAAGATAATCAGGTTTATGTAAAGTGTGTGTGCTCTTTTGACAGTCAGGCGCTAGCTCATTAATTCAATCGAGCCCGACGCCATTGTTTGGCGAGTGTTTGAAATGCGTACGGAGGAGGAGTGTGTGGGGGGGGGCGTAGACAGAGATGGCTCTTCCCTTAATCCTGTCAATCACCGCTAACATTTTTCTCGCCGTTGCCATGGTCCGGGGTTCAGAGTTCATGAAAACACCGTTGGCAAGCCAACAAAAAAGCCTCGTTCGGAGGAGCTCTACATTCGCCTGTAGTAAATGTAGACAAGGTTTGGACACTATAGCGGCCCTGGAGGGAGCAAGGGAAGGATGGGCAGGACGGAGGGACGGAGGGAGGGAGGGAGCGTTTAAAATCCAAACACGTCAAAAAAATAAAAAAACTTGACCCAGGAGGCTCTGGGAAAAACCTGACGAATAGAAAGAGCAATGTTCTTTCTTTCAGAGCACAATGGACACGGACAACAAGGCTTCCTCACGCGAAAAAAATAAATAAATAAATAATAATAATTAATTAAAAGAAAACGAGCAAATCATTACTAACCCCGAAGGAACTAAATCGTTTACTAAATCATTATCACTATACTGGCTACATTCACTATACTCTATAATGAAACAGTTATATTCACTAATACTAATACTGTATATTAATACTATATACTCACTACCAATACTAATATTTATACTATACAGTATATTTCTTCATGACCATACTTCATATACTCTATATACTCATTACTAATACAGTATAATACTAAATTGTATATACTCACTACTAATACTGCAATATATTCACTACTACCCTGTGTACAATACTGCATACTGTATATTCACTACTATACATTATACATATACTCACTACTATATTTACTGTACTCCAAATAATACAGTATGCTTACTATACTGTGTATACTCACTAGTAATATGGTATATGTATATGTATATATATATGTATATATATGCTAATGTACTATACTTACTATACTATATTCAGTAGTCATTAGTAATACTGTATATACTCACTACTGATACTGTAAATACTTGCTACTGATTTGATTTGAACGATAGTAAAGCTGAGTTTGACGGTTTGTCTTTTTTTCTTTTTTTTTTTTAATCTAAACCCAGAAGCTAAACATAACTGTAGCTCAGAAACGATACGCCTTGCACTGCTCCGAGAGACACTCCTGCTGCCGGCGTCTACTACAACGTGTAACGAGTGACCCGTCTAATCCGATGATATCCGAAAGAACGAGCGCGCCTGCTAATTTCCTTCCTGTACCAACATGTACGTGAGTGTGTAAACTCTAAAGCCGGAGTGATTTGTCCGTGTCTCTCAGCACGCAGCCCAGCAGTGACAAGACAAACATGGCTGCCATCTAGTTGCCAAAGTGCGAGCAACTGCTTCTGCCAATCACAGTCTCATTCCCTGAAATCAAAGAAACGAGTTATCACCAATCGAAGAGATAATAAAATATAGCCTAAATCTGTTTATAGCTGAGGCAACATTTTGGGAAGAAAGATTTAAGGTTTAACCCTGAGCTAAGAATGGAAAACATGCATGTTCTTTTTTTTTTTACCCATTTACCAGCTAATCTGGACTAAGGATGTAAAAGAGGAGAAGATTAAGCCATTGAGGCCGAGCTAGCTGCCTACGCATCGGTGCATCCATTCAGCCAATTTAGCCTCTGTTTGTTTATTAGCACCTCTCTCATGGTATTAGCCCTTAGCTTATCACTATACACACACACACACACACACACACACACACAGAAACACAGAGGCCTCACAATCCGATACAGGGCATCTGTTTCCCTGAACCTAAAGAGACAAGACTTAGCGAGTTAGCGATACTCACACACACACACACACACACACTGTGTAAACATGCTAGCTAACCTCTGTCTCGTCTCACTCCAATTCATCGTGCCTAATCTCTACTGTTTAGCATATATGCGTTTTGTGTGAGAAATACCGGTGCTCGCTATCTGATCCACTCGCTGTCGTTTTTCTCTCTCTCCCACTTGCTCTTTGTCTCTGCGCCTCATATTACTTAAGCGCTAATGGAAGCGGCCGCCATATATCTAGCCCGGATAAGTCGATACTATCAAAATGTCTCCTCGCAGAACTACACATTAAAATTCAGGAAGAAAATACAGAGAAGCAAAACAGCAGCTCGAAGAAATGCTATTGTAGGCTAAAGCGGGACATTTGTGCTTTTTGTTGTTAGCATGATAGTAAGTATAAAGTTGCTAATTCTTGGTTAATTATCATGAAACGATGACCAAACAATTGTTTTTATTGACGGCTTCCAGAAATATAAATGCTATGTGTAATTTGAATAAACTGTAGGAAGAAGGATTCAAAATAACAAGCTTGAGGGGGAAAAAAGTCTTTTGGTCTTGCTAGCATGATACTATGCTAATACCAGGTTTAAATACCTTGCAAAGGTGACTAGCTAAATTACTTGATACACATAATATTATAATATTTAGCATATACACCGTGTTAGTCATCAAAATGGAGGAAAAAGACAATAGCATTGAATTGATGACTGGCAACAAGTTCTTTGCCGATTAAATATTTAGTGGAAGACTTTTGTAGTCGTGAAAATTGAAGAAAACGACAAAATAAAACACGATCCATGACTGACGCTTTTGAAAACGCACTTAAAAGAAATGTAGCTAATTCTGACAGGAAGTTCACAGCTTGCAAAATAATCGTCCATCCTGTAGCATCCGTTAGGATGATACTGACGCGTATTGCTTATAAAGCATGTCAAGTTAGCAAATCTGAGGGGGAAATAATAATAAAATAATTATTAAAAATAATAATAATAAAATAATAATAAAAGCTAGGATGTAACCCTTAAGTTGTTTACAGACAATGAGAAGGCAAACTGACCATAAAAACAAGACGGAAGTATCGGGAACATCGTTTTCCTTGGATGTGTCGATAAATTACTAAAACAAAATACTTTGTAGGACTAAAATGAATTCAAACGAATTACAAATATGCACTAACTACGAGCGGTTACCGGGTTAGCGCTAAACAAAAAGTAAAAACCTCAAACCTATATTAAAAACATATTTGATACAGCTTTATTCACTTTACTTATAATATTAAATGTTAAACGTTATGTTTCGAACAATTTCTCGCGTAAACGCGGCTGTTGCCATGGCGATTTTTTCTCTCTACGCATAAATACAGGGCAAAGAATCTCCGGAGTAAAATGTCCTTTGTTTTGGGGTTTTTTCCGTCGAAGTAAGTTACATTCATATGATATACGTAGGTGCTGTTAGCTATTAGCTCCTAACATTATATCTAATCATTTTCAAATAAGTTTGTTAAGTAAAATTGAGACAAAGCTAGCTGTGGCTCACATTACACCTGAACCGAACGGGTATTTAGCTCTCGGACATTCTGTTGATGCTGTTTCGGACTTAAATGAGCAGAATCGTGTTGGAGAAATGGCGTTTGATGAAAACATATTCACTTTGAAAGAGAAAAAAAAGTGCTAAAAGCGTACATACACAGGAATTTTTAGAAACGTGGATTCTCATGGGGGTCAAACTGATATTACATTCTTTTACATGAATATAATCGCACTAATACAATAATCCTAAATGTAAAGCACAAATGCAAACACTCCCCATTGTGTGTGTGTGTGTGTGTGTGTGTGTGTGTGTGTGTGGCCCACTATGCCCTCAAGGCGCACTGCAGTAGGGTCTCGATTACAGCGTAAGCAGGCAGAACACCTGCTCCTCATGGGTTTGATCACACACACAGACACACACACACCCCACACACACATAGGCACTGGTGTGTTAACCCTATATAATTACAATGAGACTTTGTAATGCAATGGGGATGTCAGTCATGACACTAGAAGCATGATGGATGGGCCTCTATTATTTGCTATGCTTAATTAATTTTCCACTAATAATTCCATATTATTATTATTAGTAGTAGTAGTAGTATTATTGATACTATTAAACTTTTTGTTTGGCACAAAACCCTAAACCCGCTAATAAATATTACATTTATATCTATGCATAAAAAAACAACAAAAAACACACACACACACAACAGGAGGGATTTTACAACGTTAGCACTCGAGTTCACCATCACATCAGAAAATAATTTTCCTCGCTTAATAAAATCCACAGCGCGTCTCGATCCGGGCCGCGTCCCGATCCCAGAGCTCGGCTTTATTATCGGCTCCTTGCGTGAATATCAAATTCTCCGTTGCTCGTCCCGTGATTCGCTTCCATGCAAACAAAGGGCCGCTGTTTTCCCTTATTTTCATGTAAATGTCTCTATATAAGAGGAGACAAGTGTAATCAATCATCTGCGTGACAAGGTAGGAGGGCCCGCGTTATTGCTGCTTAGTAGCCGAGGGATCATAAAACAGGGAAATTGAAAGTGATATTTAATTGACACTGCCATTTCCAGTGCACGAGGGAGGGAACGAACGACTCCGCCACCTCCCACGCTGAGAGGATGAGCGAGCGGGAATGAGAATGAGGAGTCCAAACAAATTTCCTCTCAAACTGTGCTCCGAGTGAGTTGTCAATCTTGGCGCTGACAGGAAGAGGTAGCGAGAAAACTTGCGACAAACTTTTTTTTTTTTTTTTTTTTTTAAATGTCAGCGCTTCACATAATGGCTGCTACTCATGCTGTTCTTCAAGACTTGACAACATTTTACTTATTCAAGAACCCATTATTGAAAACTCAGATATCCCAATGCAACGACGGGGCCTTTATTGAGAAATCCGTGTTTGAGAGCCGTGTTCTCAGAGTAAAAGTAATTTATATAAATATACGTTGTTGAGAAAACCTGCGTAAAGTACATATTGTTCGAGACGGTGTACTGAAAGTGTGTTCAAATGGAACTCTCACTGAATAATGACTGAAATAAACAGTTTGGTTAGCAAGATGACAGTGGAAATGAGACAGAACCATGTGGAACATCAACATTTACCTCAGATGTGTTGGTAAAATACTAAGAAAATACTAATAATTATGTTAGAATTATGATTTGACAAGCTAGCTAGTAACCATTATATCACTGATAAAGAACAAACAAAACAGAACCATTGGGAATGTCAACATTTACCTCAGATGTGTTGGTAAAACATTAAAAAACAACTAATAAAAGACTATACTGTAGAATTATGATCAGACTAGCTAGCACATAGTGGGTAAATCCCTTATATTTACAATGCAAAGGTACAGTGGTAGTGAAAGTGACACAAAACAATCAGGAACGTCAACATTTACCTCAGATGTGTTGGCAATACACTAAGATAAGACTCCGTACTACTACAATTACACTGTATTTACACTTAGCTCTTAGATCTGCCATATTGAAAAATGTTATGGTTGACGTTGTGAGAACTCTGCCGCTATGCTAGTTAGGTAATGAATGAGGCTAACAATTTAGCTAGCTATTGTTAACTTTTTCCACAGATGTGTACATAAATCGTTAAGAAAAAATTTTCCATACTACTAAAATTACATCGTAATTACGGCTAGCATCAAACGCTAAGTCCTGCCATATCGAGTAAAGTCAACTCAACCTAACGTTGTACCTCGTGAACTTGGACAAAAACATGGATGTTAGACGCTGGTCACGACACTTAAGCTTAAGTCTGATTAATGACACAGAGATACTAAACTGCTAGCTGTATTTTACAGATAACAGCTACATTAGCACTTTATTTGAATAAACAATCAATCAAATTATATATGTGCTCTCTAAAATGGTCTCTAAAAATTAGCAAGAGCACTATGTGAACACTAGCATTTGGGATTCTTGTTCTTGGATTCACTTCTACTGTGTAAATCCATACGAGTGATGGAAACAGAGGTTGATTTAATAGGGGGGAATTAATGACCACTCTGTAGAGTTCTTTGAACGTCCAGGTCCTCTGTGGTTGTCCACCTACACCTTCTTAAAACAGGCGGAACATGCTGAACTACCGTTGAGATTTATAGGCCAAGTGGTTGTGATTGGTTTAGCGCTAGTGACGAGAGCCAGCGATGTCAGCGCGTCTGGTCCGGACTAGCTCGAGCATTTAAAAGCACATTAATCACCGCCCAGTTTATAAATCAAGCAGGCGAGTGATTATGAGGTCGCTCCGCCGCAGAAGTACTTAACCAGTCGCCGGATCCGTCCTTTCTCCTCGGGCCAAACGATTTATCATCATTCTTCCCCAGCGGCACAATGGAGCTGACAGAGCGGAGGTGGTGGGGGGGCTGAATGTTAAGCAACGTATGGCGCAGAAAGAGAGAGAGAAAGAGAGAGGTGCGGAGAGGACAAGGGCCTCTTCAATTCCCTAACCACATCCACTTAGGCTTCTTAAAACCCACAAGGCTCCTTTCATTCCAAAAAAAGGCACAACTTCTTAAATGATTTGTGGCTTAATGAAGACAAATGCCTTTTTCGCCGGCTCCAGAGGTTAGCGTTTAGCACGGCTAACGTCAACAGCTTAGCCAACAGCGAAAATGCGCCAGTTTCAAGTCTAAGGGCTTTCCACCATCATCATCATCATCATCATCATCATCATCAATGTTTGATTGAATGTTTACTAGCAAGGCTCTGGAACATTCTTTGACTCTCTGAATCAACAGTTGGAGATCGTACCGAGAAAACCCCAAAAGAAGCTTAAAGTTCTCGGTCGTAAAGTTACAGCTTTACAATGCGCCGACACTGGAGACTCCTTCCATCAATGTCCAATAGACATCTCCTTACAGAAAACTTCACCGTATCAATAAATACTGTTAAAGGAAATTCGACCTGACTTCAGCAGAACTGCGGTATAATTCAAACCAGAGAATGTCGTAAGTGAATATTTTAGCTTCACCACATTATTCATGCTTTTTTTTAAAGGTTGTTTTTTTTTTTTTTAGTATTAAATATTAAGAACACGTCTCCAGTCCTGTTTCATCACGGCTTCTCTGAAGTACTTCCTCTCCGACGTCTCGTTACCGCGACGGATGAAGACGTCCGCTTCGTTTCGCTCCACATTTCACGATAAATAAAGAGAGAGAGAGAAAAAAATCAATGAGATCGACGCCGCGTTGACGCGTCTAACAGGAAACGAGGAGGCGAATTCCCCGACAGCCAATTGCCTCATGTGACAGAGGAAAGAAGATCTCGTCTTAAGTGAAGGAGACACTTTCCATTACCCGCCGCTCTCTCGGCAGAATCGTTCGCCCGGCCTGGCTAAATCGCGCTCTAAGAAGTGTAATGATGTGTAATAATATTCTGTCAGCACGAAGCAAGCATCCTGGGGGATGAAGGAAAGGCCAAACCCTTACTAGAGTCGAACAGAAATGCGGCCCAAATCTGCAACAACGACAACAACGACCAAAAAAAAAAAACGCAAACCAGCTGTTTGTTGAACAAATCTAACAAACAGGTGTTGCTACAAGATAGACGTAGTTTCGCGTAATTTTATCAGGCCTGGCGCTAATCCTCGCAGAAATACAGTTAGCGTTAGCAGTTAAGGTGTTATGAACGTCCCCTAATCCACACTAAGCCCTGCCGAGATGCCCTTAATCCCCTCGAGCTTCAACAGAGGAAGTGCAACTATATTCAATTTTGACGTTTCCCCCGGAGGAAAGCGTGCACGGCCACGTCGCACCTTCTGTCCGAAGCTAAACGGCTTCACGTGCCTCAGCAGGAAACGAAAAATATAAATACGGTTTAAAAACGAACTTTTTTTGAACACAGTACTTAACTAGCCATATTAACACCAGCCGTATTTCACATGCAGCAAACGTTTTTCTTTCAAAGTCATTTTTAAGACCGCTTGTCGCTTGCAGAATTCATTTTAAATTGTAAACATTTTTAAAGGGTTGTTTGGTTGGTTAAAAAAAAAAAACACCATCATATGTTTCCCTTTTCTGCACGTTAGTCAAGAAACATTTACTTAAAAAAAAAAATCGTTTTTAAATCATTTGCAAAAGTTATTTAAAAAAAAAAAGATTAAAAAAAGAACATTTTCTGTAAATGTACAGTAGTCAGTACGCATTTAGTTCTTCTCTTCTTTTGCATAAAAATATATTTTTTTTTACATCAAAGTTTCCCCTAAAGCAGCATTGCATTCATGATCTGCACTTATTTTAAAATATAGTTCGTGAATTTAGTCTCTCGCGTGTTTCTACGTCGAAACGAAACGGTTTTACGAGCCACAGCGCAAAACTTTACAGCCGATCAGAAATAAATTATAAAGTCGTAAACTTTTAAATGATCCCAGGAATCATTCTGCAAAAAAAAAAAAAAAAAAAAAAAATCTGTTTTAAAATCATCTTTAAGACTTATTGTCACTTAGAATTCATTTTTAACATGGACACTTTTAGAGGAATGTTTTGGTTCAAAAAAAAAAAAAAACTATGTCCAACCCTATTATGTGAAGAAAGTCGATGAAAATGCACTTGTTTATTTTTAAAACCTTTTACATTTGCATAAAAATAGTTGGGTTTTTTTACATTAAATATAAGTTTGCATTAAAAATGAAGTTTCACCTCTTGTACATTCCCATACAGAAGCATTACGGTCATGATTTATAAACGACTTAATGTTGATTCAAAATATAGTTTATATATATATAAAAAAAAAAAATTCAAATAAATAAATAAATAAATAAATAAAATGAATTAAATTTAAAACAAAAAAACCCACAACACCCTTGTATCCATCCCTTTAAAAATAAAAAAAAGTACTAGGAGATGTTTGGTGTCCAACATTTACTACCTTTCCATAAAAAATACGTTTTTAATTACATTTTTAATTTTTTACTTTTTTTTTTTTTTATTCAACTTATATATTCCCACACAGTAGAATTATATTCATGATCTGTAAAGGAATGTACATTGATTTTAAAATGTAGGATTGTAAACTCTTAAATGCTAACGTTTGCTCTTTTTATTTGGCCTTTACGAAGAGGAGTTCGTTTTGAAATGTGTGGGTTTTTAAAAAAAAAAAAAACGAACTTTGTAATGTATATTTGTAAATTTGTACTTGCGTCCAGTAGCATTCGCAGCTTCAGTTACGTCTTTTTTTCGCTTAAACGTAACGAAGGTTTTCTCGTTGCTAATTACATTCTCGCCTACATTTTAGGAGTCGTAATAAAATAATAATGGAAATATTGGCTGTCATCAGACGCGTAATTGAGCGTAACGTTTAATCTACGGAGTTATTTCGGGGTTTTTTTTTTAGGGTTTGATGATGCTGTTTTGTCATTCCGTTCGCTTCCAGCGCGCCGCCTTTATCTCTGACACGTGTAATTTATGAAAAATAAAGCACTAGCTATTCCTCTATTAATACTTCATCACAGGCTCCAGTAGAGCAGGGAATCAGCTACCTTGACTGATTACGTTATCATTTTTTAGTGTACTGTTTTGCATAAAAATGCGCGAGGCTTTTGTGCGAGAGCGAGCCATCGTTCACACAAAAGAACACTTCTCGTGGTGGCGGTGGGGGTGTTTTTATTTTGGATCGCTTTTTAAAACCTTGTCAGCTCTGTTTATCTTATAAAGACAAGTCCCACTGATATTCATTAGCTTTTCAGTGTGTGTGTTTCTGTATTTACAGACGCTAGAGTGATTTTTTTTTTTTTTTTTTAAACTTCCCTCTATAACAGCAGCTCTGACAGAACCCCTGAAGAACCTCAAAAAGGCTACATCTAGCACCCTAAAGGATCCTTGGTTGGCTCTCTGGAACATGCTTTAAAGATTTAGTAAAATGGTTTTAGGTATGAAAGCTGGAACCTTTTGAGGAACCCGTTTCTTCCATTCAAATCTAGCATCCTTAAGTGTTCTTAGTTGTTCTAGGTAACTCTTTAAAGTTCTTACAACCGTTAACCATGTAACAAACCATTTTTTCCTGAAACTTAGAACATAAGTAGCCTTAAAGGGTTCTGCAGTTGTCCCTCTGGGTGGGAGGTGGGGGAGAAGGGGGGTTGCCCATCAAAATCTTGCATCTTGCATCACAGAAGTGTTCTTTGTCTGTTCAGGTCGCTCTTTAAGGTTCCAAGGTTGGAGAACCAATCAAAAGAGAGGGTTTGGTCTTTCAAAAAAGGTTCCCAAGTAGAACCCCTCTGCAAAGCTGTTGTTCTTGTTGTTAACTCTTAACCTCAAACCTTGAGGAAACTTTTTCTCCTTAGAGAGGATAGTCTTTTTGTTTGTAATTCTGTGCAGAACCCTTCAGGAAAAAGTGTTCCCTTTCAAAACAGTTCTAAGTAGAACCCCTCTAGAAGGCTACAACCATTAACCATCCAACAAACCTTTCCCTTCTCAAATCTAGCAACCTGAAGGATTCTAGTTTTTTTTCTGTCCCAATGGGATATTCTTTAAATGTTTACATGTAGAACCCTAAAACCGAAGTTATCCTTTTCTAAAATGGCTGAAATGAGAACTTCTTTAAAAACCTTTAACCATTAACCATCCAGTGAATCCATAAGGAGCTTTTCTGAGGAACTCGTAGTGGAAAAGGGTTCAAGCAGCGTAAAGGGTTCTTTGGTTGTCCTTCATGAGACGTTTGAAGATTTAGCGTAAAACCATTCAACAGAGAGTTCCCCTTTCTAAAAATGTTCTAGGTTCAGGAAAGTGGGGAACCTTTGCAGAACTCTCTTAGACACTTTCTTAGAAGAAAAAAAATTCTTTGGGGAAAAAAAGTCAAGTCTAGCAGCCTAAAAAGGTTCCACAGTTTGTTTTAAAGCATTTCTGTACAACAGAACGTTTCCCTTTCATAAAAGGCTGCAAGTAGAACTTCCTGAGAAACCTACAGCCATTACGCATCCAAGTTTCTGTGTATGAAACCCTACAACAGAACTTGTTGAGCCATTAACCACCAAAAAAAACAAAAAACCCTGAGGAAAATTACAAGGTTGTAGGGTTGTAGCTTATAGGGTTCCACAGTTTGTCCCTGTGGGTGGAACCGTTAAAGGATTTTATGTAGAACCCTACAACAGAGTCCTTCCTGTTCTAAAACGGCTCAAAGCGTAGAGCCGTTAACCATCCGAAGAACCCTTGAGGAACTTTTTGAGGAACTATTAAAAGGAGGAAATCTAGCACTTTAAAAGGTTCTCAGGCTGTCCATCTTAACGATTTAGTGGAAAAAAGGTTTGCGATAGAACTCCAAGAAAACTGTAACTCCAAGGACTCAAGAAAAAATAAAACCTTTTAGAAGGTTTTAACTGTTAACTATCCAGAGAAATCTTCGAATAAATGGTTCTTTGGTGTGTTCTGTAAAACATTCTGCATTTGACATACTACAACACAGGGTCCGTCCTCGCAAAAAACGTGCTCCAGCTAGAACTTGTTTAGAAATCAAAAGACACCCCCCCCCCCAAAAAAAATAAAATAAATAAATAATAAAAAAATCATAGAAAGAACGACAGAACAGCAGAACTCAAAAAAAAAAAGAGAAACATCGTCAGAACGCCTCGTTACTGCAGCCGTGCGCTCGGATCGTACCGCGTCAGAAATAAAAGTGTGTATGAAGGAAAGCAGTGCAAAACTATCGCCGTATGTACGTGTGTACACGTGTGTATGTGTGTGTGTGTCCTGAACGTAACCACTGTTGTGTGTTATTACACGCAGCCTAAATGAGAACGCGTCTCACCCCGGCTGCTTGTTTGATCATAAATTGTGTGGTGTGATGACTTGTCTCCTCCACTTTTCCCTCCCTGGTCAGGGGCAGATTTAAAATAAAAAAAAAAAATAATAAAAAAGTACCGGGTTCCCAGCATACCATTAGCATATATATGAGATTTGAGACATTTTCTAATATTCTTGGGCAGAACTCATCTGTCAGCGGCACTGATGAATTATAAAAGCCTTGTTTAGGAGGCGAGGAGCTGCGATCCTTCTTCCTCCTCGCCTTACGCACGTAACCTTTTACCGAGAAGAACTCCGTTAAGCCGTTTTAATAAACAACGGAGTCACGCGTGTTGTTACCGAGACAATGCCGCACGGCGTCCGAGTCGCGTCTCCGTGCCACGACAGAGCGACGGGACGTGAGCGCTACAAAAAGCGCGCTACTTAGAAGTGTTAATACGGCCGCGTCGAGTTAATAACGTCTTCTCGTACCCGTTTTACACGTTTTATTTATATTTTCTCTATTTCCCTGATTTACATCTCCCATAATATCATCTCCACGTCCAAGTAAAGTCAACAGGTTAGGATGTCCACAACTATCATTTATAACGCAGAAATCCTCGTCCACAGTTCGCCGCGTCCGCGTACGACGGTCAAAACGAAGATTCAGTGACTCGAGTCAACTAATGACTACAACGTCTGCTTCAAAATGGTCCACGGTGTATGTAAACACTCAATCCAATTTAAAATGTCTCCACAAAATATCCGAGGTTTCTCGTGTCCACAGATTACAGCGTCCAAAGAAACGTCCAAAATTTTACCGCCGTCCAAAAAAACCCCCACCTACGACGTGCAACGTCTAAGTAACGTCTTCCATACATTCGTTCCTGAAAGGTTCTGAAAGGACAAAACAAAGAGCGAGCAACGATTTGCAGTTTGTTCCGCAGTTAACCCGGTTCTCTACAGGTTTTTTAAGGGTTCATTTGGTAATAAGGGTTCTTAGCGTCCTAAAAAGGCTTCCACTTGGAACCCTTTCTGAATTCTGATTCTACGTAGAATACAGCAGATCTCCGAAGAAACCTTGAAGAACCCTTTCTTCAGAGCGGAACAAAGAACCAAACGCCTGACACGTTCGCGATGTTAAGAAGAAAATAATGGCGAGTAATTTGGAGTTTGCATCACGACACTTCCCCAGTTAATGCTTCAGGAAAGTCTGAGAAGTCTCCTAGGGTTCTTCTTGGGTTCCAAAACAGTGTTGTACTTGGAACCATTTTCAACGGATTCGTCAGTGGTTCTTTAAGAGTACGTTGGAAAATGAAAGGTTCTAAGCTTTCAAAAATGCTAGCTAGCTTGCGTGAGCTTTACGTAAACAATACGGCTAACCATGTGATGGATTTCAGCCAATCCCAGCCAATCAGAGATCCCGCCGGCTCTCAAACAGACGTGATTCGTTTACATTTGGTCTTATTTTTTTATCCTAGATCCGTTTTTTGACGGCTTGTCCATAATAATCATCTTTCATCTTTCCAGCGCACGTGAGAAATCCAACATGAAACGCCAACATTGATCCGGCATCTCATTGTCACGCCGTTTTACCCAGCATGCCCCTGTGCCGTATCTATCAGACTCGTGAAGGAAATTACCTTATTAGTTTTCTTTCCAAAGCGTTGTGTTTTTTTTTTTTTTAATCTTCAGGCCTTCAAATCAAAACAAAACAAAAAAAAAACCCACACAGAGACGTCTATCCTCCGCCCTGTGAAATAAACGCGGCGTTAATTAAAGCGAAAAGCGAAAGGCGCAGCGGCCTGTGTCCCAAATTAATTGCTTTCCATTAGAGTCGGTGGTGGACGTGTTATTAACCCTGTTGGACATTCTCCTTACATTCAATTTCCTTACAGCTCCAGTTACAGCTCCATCGTCAGGCTTTGTTCATTAAACAAGCAGCGGCCCGGATCCTATCCCGAACCCGAACCCGTAACTTATACGGACCCTGCTGCTGTTAAAAAAAACGACGACGACGACGACGGAATCGCCACAGACGGATTTGTCGTTAATTGAATGAGCTCAGAAATCAGCAGCGTGTGGCGTCAATAACAACTTTGACTAATGATAATAGAAGAAGAAAAGGAAGCGCACAGTCCCGCACTCTCAATGTCATTACACACAATAATCGAGTTTGCCTGCGTAGGGATTTTATTTATTTATTTATTTATTTATTTATTTATTGGTCAAAACAGGAAATGTCTTGCGCAGATATACACTTACACACTTGGTTTTTTTTTTTTTTTTTTTAGTTTTAGTTTTTTTTTTTGTTTTTTTTTTTAAACATATTTATTTATTTATTTATTTATTTATTTGCATAAAAACGACCACGCGCACCCGTCTGTATCCCATCTCCGCAATTGCATCTGGATTATTTTACATTTTGATTGAAATGATGTCACGGACAGATAAAGGCGTGCTGCGGCGGCGGCGGCGGCGGTCACTGTAATTGAATCAGCGCGAGTTGTTTTAGACGTGACGCCCAATGCATAAAAGATCCACTCTTGTTTAACACGCCACTGATTAGATCGCTTTAAAATGGCGGGGGGGGGGGGACAAGAGTGCACGAGCATCTCCGTAGAATAGCGCTGGAATAGATAATGCATAAAAAATGCAGCCGCGAGGCCTCCTGTCACACACACACACACACACACACACTCGCACACGTTTGTGTGTGTGTGTGTCACTCAGCTCTGTGCATGCACCATCTGCTCAACTTTCCATGTGTGACCAAAAGTTTCAATAAATAAATTTCACGTGGTGCAGGAATCCAGGTGCGTGCGCTAGTTTGACTGACAACACTTAAATAATGGCTAATAGGAAAAAAAAAAAAAAAAAAGCACCCGAGGAATTTAAAGCAGGCCTACACACATACACACACACATACACACACACACACACACCAATTGCAAACATGTCGCTACGGCGCACGTGAAGATGATACAGCTCACGCGACGGTATCGCTTAGATCCATCTCGCAGATGCGACATGGTGATGTGGAGTTTAATTTCATCTGCACACCGATAGACGGAACGTTTCAGGAAATAAATAAATAAATAAACAAACAAACATCTTGCAGGTCTTGTCCACACTAATGCGTACGGACATGTTCGTGTTCGCTTCGAGTTTTCACGTCATTTTCGAAGACGTTTTCCACGACCACTCGCAGCAGTTCAGAAAATATCTCCATGCACACGAAGGACACTCGCGCGGGCGTGCGGGGCCGGCAGGTGGCCACCTCGAGAAGAACGTCAGGAAACGTCTCGCAAGTCCGAATCCCAAACCACGCCGCAGACGTCCAAAGGAGCACAAACTGGCCGTGTTGTCTGGGTAGGAGGGGCATACAGTCTCTCTCCCCTGTCAATCACAGCGACAGTAACCAAACGTGGGGGTGTCTGTGAGCTGACCTGTAAGAATCTGATGGAAACCATTAAGAATCTGATGGAAACCCGTAAGAATCTGATGGAAACCAGTAAGAATCTGATGGAAACCCGTAAGAATCTGATGGAAACCTGTAAGGATCTGATGGAAACCAGTAAGAATCTGATGTAAACCCGTAAGAATCTGATGGAAACCAGTAAGAATCTGATGTAAACCCGTAAGAATCTGATGGAAACCATTAAGAATCTGATGGAAACCTGTAAGAATCTGATGGAAACCCATAAGAATCTGATGGAAACCATTAAGAATCTGATGGAAACCTGTAAGAATCTGATGGAAACCTGTAAGAATCCGATGGAAACCTGTAAGAATCTGATGTAAACCCATAAGAATCTGATGGAAACCATTAAGAATCTGATGGAAACCTGTAAGAATCTGATGGAAACCTGTAAGAAT
>JANDJT010000001.1:1137825-1152301 GCA_024331685.1 Stegophilus panzeri | reverse complement strand
AAAATGTGGAAATGAGAGCACATGGTGACCATCGCACATCATGTTTATTTTATAGAGCACAGTGTAAGGGCGATTCAGTCAAAGAGGCGGCTTATTTGTGTTATCAGAGAATAAATGAAGAGTCGACCCAGTTGCCGTCCGACTATTTTTTATTTTTTTGGATAAAATAAAACACACAACAGAGACTACAACCAGCTACATACATACATATATAGTGTATGTATGTGTGTGTGTGTGTGTGTGTGTGTGTATTTATATATATTTATTAGCCTTGCTGAAAATATAGCTAATTAGGTGTTTACTTTGCGACATACAAAATTAAATAAAAAACATTATAAAGAATATATAAAGAATGAAACATCTCCGTCACTATTAAGTGCTCATGAAGCTGCGTTAACTGGAATTAAAAAAACCAAAAAAAATCACGTGTTCCGTGTATGAAGAATTCATTTTGATTCATCATTTGATTCATTATATCCCTGAGGAAGACTGTACAGCGAAAATCAACACAAAGCAAAAAAATCGACAATTTCCTACTATAGGAAAAAAAAATGACATCACAGTTAAGTAGGGAATAAAACTCTTCAGGATGTGCCGTTTTAGGAAAATAATCAACAACAAGGTTGAGTGATGTTCGTCACTTTGTCCAAAGTATTTGATTCCTCTTACATCACAGCAATTCAGCAACGATTGCAATTTTTAGCTTATTAAACATCGTCATACTTTTGATCTGTTCACAGTTACATTTAATGTTAATTCAGGACGTTCTCGCGTACATTTATAGCCGCTATAAATGTACATAAACACTCGTCATTCCCTCACCAAACTCCTCCTGTAGTTATTAAGGCAAAAAACAAATACAAGGTATCACGGCTTGTTGTTGCTTCTGACCGTTACGAAACGCTGACACTGGAGACTCCTTCCATCAAATGTTCATTCAGTGAATGTCTCCTTACGGAAAACTTCACCACAGCAACGTGGCATTTTTTAAAATTTCATGTATGTGGAGCGTCTGCCGTACGAGCCTCTGTAGATCAGCTGTCGCTATAGAAACGCATTCTCCACAATGAGCCGCTGTTACTGAAAATGATTCAACACCTTCTGACCAGTCGGAATCCAGAACTCAACATTGAATTCAACTTCAAATCGAGTCCCGTATGTGACGGAGCTGTGCGTGTTACCAAAATCCATATCTTAGTGGTGTGTGTGTGTGTGTGTGTGTGTGTGTGTGTGTGTGTGTGTGTTGAAAGGCTCCATTAGGACTCGCTCCTCAACTCAGAAAGCATTAACCTTGAAAAGCGGGAACGACTCGTCTCCACGGTCCATTAGGCGACCCGTCAGAAATTTCCTCCCTGAAGTCGAAGAAAATGAACAACACTTGTCCTTGGGGGTTTTTTTTTTCTTCTTCCACTAAGTGAGGGTTAAGAGTTAACCTGTGCTCTTTATTACAAAGAAAATAAAAGCTTAAAGGTTTAAATGATCAACTTCTGGAAGTGGATAATAAATTCACTTTCAAAATGTTGCTGATTCGACACACACCCCAACAAAACGTTTGTAGGTTTTTGTTGTTTTGTTTTGTTTTTTGTTTGTTTGTTTTTAAACCGGAGAGCGATAGTATCGCTATCTTCTGGATCCGGAGCGCGTTCCCGACTTCACGGATATTCCAAGTTGGAAAAAAAAATGCAAGTTTTCAGAAACTTGTATGTGACGTCCTGATCAAGAAAACAAGAAAACGAGTCTCATTTACGAAACTAGCTAGGACTAAAGTTTCTAAACAACTAGCGCTGTTATGGTTACAGTAGGAGAAAAAACTACTTAAAAATCACTAGTGTGAAGTCAAACAAAATTTGGTAGATCCATTCTCAAGGTCGGAATGACTAGAAGTTGTAAGCAGGTAAACTGAAGGAAAGAATTAGAAAATAAATGCCAACAAACATCAGCTATTTAAAAAAAAAAAAAAAAAAAAGTACAACTGGGAAAACAAACAAACAATGAAACAAAGAAAAAACATTGAACTACGTGTCAGATTTTGGGAGATTTTCTGCCAGCTTTAATTTTTCAGGATTGGAATTGGAATTAAGGCAACTTTAAAAAAAATTATTATTAATAATAATAATATATTTTTTCTTTTTACAGAAAATTTACTTGAAAAATAATTTAGGCTTCAATCATAGTTTTATATTCAAATTTAGTCTTTTTTTTTTTTTTAAATAAAAAAAAGCTTTTTAAATTCAAACTTATATCATTGATTTTTATTTTTAATTTTATAATCAGATTTAGTTTTTTGTTTTTTTTTTAAAGAAAATATACTATAAAATGCAGTTAAATGTTGATTGTGTTTTTCAGTTTCTTCATTCAAATTTGAGAAAACATCTGATGTGCTAGTAAAAACAAACTAGCCACGAATGGAAAGATTTTAAGATGCCTGAATACGATGGAACTACTGTACGAGTGGGAATTTTGGGACGACTTAAGTCTTAAAATTGGACTTTTAACATAACATCGACACGGCTTTATGCTAATGTTAGCTAACATTAGGTAAGAATTATAACCAGGATTTTAAAAATAAACAGAAAGGTGACATCTGCACACGTGAATGGTATAAAACGGGAATGGTACAAAAAATAAGTACTTTTTAAAACTTTTTCTATAAGATAGTGTGGATAGTATAAGCACAAAGGGATGAGTGTAAATCTGTGTGAAGGAGAAAAAAAAAGAGAATAAAGAGAAAGAAAAACCCCGGTATCGCAGGAGCCTGTAGCAATACGGCCACTTTAAAAGAGGGGATTAGAAGAGCGCGACAGGGCGGAAAAGGCCTCAGCGGTGGAATTATAAATATTATCCGGAGAGAGGGGTTTTTTTTTTGTTTTTTTTGGTGAAGGAGGCCGAGTGGATGATGGGCGCTCTTTATTGTGGCGAGACGTGGCGGAATAATGCATGCTAATATAAACATCAGCACTCCTCCGCCGTCTATTCAGATGGGCTCATTCAGGTGGAAAATAAAAGAGTGCAGCACGAGGAGAGGAACATCTTTCCTTCGAAATCCACGTGACGGTGTAATCTCCACTCACTTCAACCAGCAGAAATGACATGACACTTTGATTAACGGATATTATAGAGGAGTTTAACACACTATAATAGTCTAATGGCTATAAATACCTTCGATTCGATTAGATTAGATTAGATGCTCTGTTCATATGCACACCACTTTTACACAGTTTTAATCCTAATCCCTTACATACAAAAGAATTTTTTCCTTTTTTTAATCCATCGTTAATCCTATTAAGTCATTTTTATTGTAAGTTTTAGACTTCTAACAAAAATCTCCTCGAATTTGAATCTTTACTCATGAATATATTTTTATCGTCCTGTTTCTGCCTTTTAAGGAAAATGTGCTTTAAATGTCAAGTTAAAAATCTTTTTTTAAAATTTTTTTTATAACTTTACGTCACGTAAAGTTAACGTACAATTTGAACATTTTGGTCTCAAAGATTACGTTCTTTACGTTTTTTATTTTTATTTTTTGCCTTCAAACATCTTCAAACTGTTTCCACGACTGTGCCACCTTTTAGTCTTTTATTTATTTATTTGTTTGTTTTTGAAATAACTTGTTTTTGTCCGAAAGTTACTTCGCAGTCCCTCCAGGATTCTTTCGCGATCGTGGAAACGAACGCAAAAATCGAGCAAAGAGTTTTTTGCAATTTTACAAAATTACCACGGGTTTTCGAGTACAGCTAACAGGTCTCATTTTCCAACAAACATCACCGCGAAAGACAATTCCGTGCGATTGCGATTTCGCAGATTCGAGTAATTTCTGCAAAAAAAAAGCACTCTAAAAAAATTCGCTAATTTAATAAATAAAGAAAGAAAGAAACCCCGCAGCAAAATCAAGCGTTTTTGGCCCCAACGATCAAAAATGACCGATTTTGCTTCATTTTGACTTATTGTTTTAGCGTAGAATTAGCAAATACGCAACATGTGGATAACTAGCATCCATGCTAACGGTATGAAAACCCTTAGGAACGTTCTAACAATTTACTTAAGAATGAATCCTTTCCCTTTCCAAAGTTTTACCAGAAAGATTCGCCTTATAAATTCGTACTTTCCAAAACTTTTCATTCAGCTCATGCGCACAACACCTCCTCATCAGACTTTAATCTAATCTAATCTAATCTAACTTTATATTTCATGCATACATTAGTAAATATACAAAAAAAAATACGAAATATCGTGTGCCAACCCAGGATAACATCCTTTTATCCTTCTGTCAAACAAATATATCGTTTTAGCCCTAGTATATTCACGTATAGCGATTTCTACAACTGATGATGGGATCGATTCGTGAACACACCAGACTGACACACTCCCCCGCCCCTTCAACAAAACAACCGTTTCTTTCTTCTTTTTAAAAAAAAAATCTTTTATTAGGTTTCTCTTTTTTTCGTTTTTGTTCTTCAAGAAGGACTTTTCCTTGGCTGACCTTTGTCCGTCAACCTCAAGTCCACTACCTTTACTTCTTTCCTACTTTCTTTCATTTACTCGTTTTCTCCCTAAGGCCACTAAGTCGGAGAGCTCAGTGTGTGTGTGTGCGTGTGTGTGTGTGTGTGTGTGTGAGAGAGAGCTTACAGGTCTCATGATTGTAAATTGCTACGATCCGACCGGTAACGTTTTCATTCCTCAGTGTTCCCGTTTGGTTCGCGAGGCGCTCCATCTTAAACGTTCCCGCTTTAAAGCTGCTTCCACGATTGTGCCGACTTTTCGTCCTTGTAAATCTTTTCTTTTTTTTTCAATTCTTAAGAATTCATTTTTTTTTTTTTTTATCTTTTTTTTTTCAGCTTTCTTTGCTTATCGCAGTCGTTCCTTATCGTATCGTACCTTAAATATCCGTCACGTCCGAACAGACCGGACTATCGTTGTCCATATTTACATACATAATAAACGAATGAAATGTAATTCATTATTAGCACTCGCCTTCGTTCCTAGCAAATAGGAATTAAATAATATCAATAATGAATCTGAGAGCTGGTTTATATCCCGGGCTTTTTTTTTTCTTTCTTCTTCTTCTCCAGAGCGCACTTTTATCCTCTATCCTGTTATATCTTTTCATTTATCCAGAAGAAGAAGAAAAAAAAACCCCAACCACTAAAAAGTCTCCATCCATCCATACTACAATATTCACTCTCAAGCAGAGAGACGGATGCGTGATTATCTCCCAAATGTAGGCACTTAACAATTATTTATTCATAATGCCTCTTCGGAAAACACAAACTCACTGCATCGTCTCATTCCGCGTGGGTTTTTTTCTTTCTTTTCTTCTTACCCTTGATCCCGTGTGTTCGGTGTCCTAATGCCAGAGCCGTGTTAATACCGGAGCGGATGGTCCTGGACGGGAGCAGCGTGTGGAAACTCGATCACAAGTCCCTTCAATCACGGTGCAGACAAAAAGGCCTGCGTCTGAATCTCCTTCACGTCCACGATACAATTTTAATATCTGTTTAACACGTAGCTGCTTTTTAGGACTCGTTTTTTTTTTTGTTAAGAAAAAAAAAAAGAACGATCCTGGCAGTTCTGAGCAAGGACACGATTTCTCCACCAGCGTTCTCCGTCCTGTACATTAGCGAGTCGGAAAAATTGCATTTATTTATTTATTTATTTATTTATTTATTTTAAAAAAACTTAAGTGCATAGTCTGCGTTCGTTCCTCTGATGTCTTTAGAGAAAAGGGCGTGACGTGACGCCCGCCATCTTGGGAGACTTTCAACAGCTCGCAGCCTGACGTGGTGCCTTCGCGCGCCATTAATGAAATTACGGGGACTACAACGCTCGCGCGGTGCCGTTATAGGAAAAGAATGGACGACGGGGTGGTGTGATGAAGTGAAGCGAAGCCGATTACTCGCATATATATACTGTAACAGCAAGTGTTTTATTCCGTTTATACCTCAGGACTTTGACGATGATGACGACATTTTTTAATTACTAAAGAACGACATTTTATACTTTTATCCATTTGTAGCCGCATATAACATTGTCAAACGTCCACAACGTACTGTATGTCAGTCGTTCCCTCGACAGCCTCGGTTTTATCTCTCTCTCTCTCTCTCTCTCTCAAAGAAAAAAACAAAACGAAATGCAGCTTGTCATGTTACCAAGAACTCGAAAAACTTTATTTTTTTTTCTTTTTTTTACAGCTTTACCTCTGGTTGTTACAAAGCACTGAAACTGGAGACTCCTTCCATAAATGTTTCCGCTTACTGTATCTGCGATTTTTTAAAAAAAAAATATCCGTTTAGCGCATCTAACGTCCCTGCGAGCGAGCTGTTACTATAGAAACGCATATATAACGCACTAGAACAAGCACGTTAATATAAACACCTTCTGACCAATCAGAATCCGAAGATTCAACAGCGTTTTTGGTATAAAGAATCCCAAAACGATCGATTCCGTGGTACTAAGAT
The DNA here is from genome assembly GCA_024331685.1 of Stegophilus panzeri. Classification (NCBI taxonomy): domain Eukaryota; kingdom Metazoa; phylum Chordata; class Actinopteri; order Siluriformes; family Trichomycteridae; genus Stegophilus; species Stegophilus panzeri. The sequence continues at coordinate 1,145,846 of JANDJT010000001.1, read as the reverse complement.
GGCTGTTGTGGGTTCTGCTGGCAGAGTGTGATGTATAGAGAACCTGATAGTTGTGTACTGAGCATCACTTACACTTCCTCATCGCTCCTGACGGCTCTGCGTCCGGTCCTGGGTTCTCCTCTGCGGCATTTAAGAGCTTTGGTGTGTTACACTCCGCTCTCCATGCATTATTGATCACACACACACACACACATAGAGCTTGGTTAAGCAGCTGCAGAAGCTCCATACACTCTTGAACCTTTGTTTTCGTTAGGGTATGGGACCAAAAAAAAAAAGCCAACGGTCTAGTTAGATGGGTTCTTAAGTGTGTAGAGTATATTGTTGTTTGGTTTGCTCTTTGGCGAGAACCTTCTGCAGTTTTTGTCCATCTATTTTCTAGGTAGAAACCTTCAAAAAAAGAGATCCGTTCTCGAAAAGTTCCATGTAGAACTCCTGAGAAAGCCAGAACCATTAGGCATACGAAAGAAAGAAAGAAACCTCCTCAAATGGCCATTGTTCCACAAATAGACACATGTGTAACATTTGAGACAGATCCAAAATGGCTGACGAGCTACTAAGAACACTATCTACATGCTTGGATAAAAGGGTTCCTCGAGGGTTCTTTGGATAGGTTAAGGGTATTATTTTTCTTTGGAACTCACTCTGGGGGAAAAACTAAACAGAAAAAACACTCTGTTGGAACAGTTAGAAACAAAGGATGTTGTTTAAGCTTTAGGGTTCTAGATTTAGCCTAAAAAAAACGGAGCTGAAAACAGTCTAGTCATGACAGAGCCTTATAATGGTTCCTCAAGGGTACTTTGGATAGTTAAGGGTTTTGAGCTTCCTAAAGAGGTTTTACTTGGAACACTTTACAACCTTTAAGGGGTTCTCTGACAAGCTGTATGGAGCTAAATATAGTCCGTGTTCTATTGATTGGGATAATTTTTTCTTTAAAAGAGATCAATTTGCTTGTAAGAACACCTAGCACTCGTGAATTTAGTATTTGGGACATTTCCTACGCCAAGGTTTGAGGGTTCATTAAGTGTTCTGAGCTTCCTTATGGGGTTCTGTTATCTCTGTGGGGAAACACTCTGTTATAGGATTCTACAGAGATCCTTTAAGGTTCTCCCAGAGGAACAAACCAAAAATGGATGGGACGGACATTACCTAGTCATGACAGAGCCTTGTAGCAACCGATGTTCCAGTCAGAAGGGTTCTTTGGTTTCTCCTTCTTTAAGATCCCATGTAGAAACCCACAACAAAGATATCTCCTTTCAGAAAAGTTCCACATTGAACTCATTCGAACGATAGAACCTTAAGTCATTCAAAGAAACTTCCTGAAATATCTAGACATTAAATGTACTAAATACACGCGTCGATAAAGGGGTTCCTCAGGGGTTCTTTTCGCATCTCCGCTTCCTTTTAGCTTCCAAGGGTTCTACTTGGAACCTTTTCTAAAAGGAAAACACACGGTTGTAGAGTTCTTCAACCTTTAAGGGGTTCTACTACATGGGAAAATCCTTCAGGCTGCTAGATTGAGCCGTTCTTTTCCTAAAATAGTCAACATTCTAAATTGTTCTAGGCTCTTCGGTTTGTTCTTCTGAGGGAACCTGATGTGCAGTATATTGTCCGTGTAAAGAGTTGTTTGGTTTGTTCTTCTGTGTACAATCCTACAAAACAGAGATCCTCTTTCCAAGTAGAACTCATTCTCAGTAGAACTAAAAAAAAAAAACTAGAACCATTAAGCATTTAAAGAAACCTTCTAAAAAAAAAAAATAATTAGACACATACAGTATATAACATTTGAGACAGAGCCAAAATGGCTGACATTCTAGTAAGGACATTATCTACATGTGTAAGGGTTCAGGACTTTTTGTGAAATGAGCAAAGTTCCCAGGGTTCATTAAGGCTTCTTAGGTTCCTAAAGGGGTTCTACTGTTTTTCAGGTACTATATAGAACCTTTAGGCTGCTAGATATAACTTTTTTACGAGTCAGACATGAATTCTTCTACTCAAGTATGGACACTGAATATTCATCAACTCTAGAAATTGGGACAGAACCAAAATGGCTGACATTCTCATAAAATCACTACCGAAGCATGAGTTCTAGCAGTCGGACGGTTTCGTTCAAAATCAGACCACTGACAGACAGAAACGTTGATTGATGATTCATTAATAATTCGATTTCTAGCATTTGGGATGTTTGCTGAAGTGAGAACACTCGTGAAATTCGTGCTGGAGTGGGACGAAGCCAGCTCAGCACGTCGAGCGTCGAAGGTAAAAACGCAGACAAATCCGACAGATGGGGTTCGAAGTTTGACGTTTTTTTTTGTTTTCAATTGGCATTTACCCTTCACTTTAACCTTTAACTTCAGCTCAGGTCACATGACCCCATGACCTTTGACCCGTACCTGGAGGCCATATTGGTCGATGGGAGATGATCGGGTTGTTGTTTTTTTTTTTTCCCACACACAGTTTAAAGCTGAGTGTATTAAAGCAGGCAAGAGCTAATCGATTGGAGCCTATTACAACACAACGTGTGTGTGTGTGTGTGTGTGTGTGTGTGTGTGTGTGTGCATGCACAGACTTTAACTGTGTGATTTATTTGAAAGCAGAGTTACAGAAATTCAGGTTCAGAATTTATTTGCATGTGGAGAATTTATTTGTTTGTTTGTTTGTTTGTTTGGTGGCTCATGAATATGCGCATGTGCAGGATTTATTTCTTGTGTTTTTTTTTTTTTTTTAATAATTTTCATCTAAAAACCTCAAATTCGTTTTTCACTTGTTTGCAGCAGACCACTGACACGTTGTAGAAGAAGCTGCCACCACCATGTTTTATTGTTTTTTTTTTAAATTAATTTCAAGTGCATATGCACGTGCATAGAATTTATTTATTTATTCATTTATTTATTTATTTATTTAAATATGTTCAAATCTTTCACCTTTGATAACCTATTTATTTTTTCACTATTCTTACTAATGTTTGTTTGTTTGTTTGTTTGTTTTTGGTTTTGTTAAGTATAAGTTGGGGTTTTTTTGACAGGTTATTAACGCACTGACTCATACATTGATGTGAACTTTTTAGTTTTGTACTTTTTACATGTTTATTTATTTGACCTACATCTTGGTTCCCCCTGTGAGTGGAGATATTATTAGCGGATAATGAAGTGGCTAGAGGACTTGAAGAGGCTTCGTTTATAATCACGGCTTGAACAGACGACTTGTTTCCTGCCTGCGTGTCACATCTGACACTTTATTTGTTATTTATGCGAGTGCGACCCTCCTGCTTTTTAAATGTCATATTACAGCCCGTATTCTCCTAATGTCGCCCTCACATCTGTCTGAAACGGCCCGGCTTTCTTTTAATCTTTAAAAAAGGGGAATTAAAAAAAAAAAAAAGGAAAACAAGCACGGCTTTTTCATTTTCCCCTCTAAAAGCTTATACTCGTTTATTTGAATATTTCATAGGGACCTGAATAACCTCTGCAAAATCCATTCCGGGATGGACCGGATCGTTTTTCACGACTTGTCCATCACTGCTCAAGGTGTGTGTGTGTGTCCAGAATATGGGGGAGGGGGCATATATATGTATCTATCTACCTGTCTATATATATATATATAATGTGTGTGTGTATATATAATATATTAGTGGGGACCTATATAAATAAATAAATATATTAGTGGGGACCTATATAAATATATATTTTAGTGGGGACCTGCAATGTCCCCACAAGGACAGGAATATCTGACAGCTTTGACTGCAGCTTAAATTTTAAAATAAATGAATAAATACATAAAAAACTAAAAGAGCCCAAATGTGTGGCTTTAAATAGCTGTGAGTTAATGATTATGTCAAGAGAATGTCCTCATAAGGATATCAAGACGGGTGTGTGTGTGATTGTTTGTGTGTGTGTGTGAGGGAATCAATCATTTCTTTGACTGGAGATGTACAGGTTTGAGAGAAACACAAATATTTCCATTGTGCTTGTCGGTAGATGTGTACAGATGGAAACACACTGAATGTTTCTCTTCAATCCGTTTTTATATTTTATACCATATCTATATGATATATAGCCATACACAAGTCCAAAAAAAAAAAAAAAAGACTACTTAATGGTTTCCACATCAGCAGCATGAACAAGTAGAGTTTAATACAGAGAGAGCGTGTGTATATAATAAAATATAAGTGTTAGACATGTATTTATTCAATACACAATTCCTGGAAATATTTATGTAGAAATAAAGAAAGAAATGTGTACAGATTAAACATATGTTCCTGGATAGAAAATACATAGAAATATATCAATATCAAATATAGATTTGTGTTATTGTTCACATCGGTCACGCCTTTACGTGTATTATTATTATTATTATTATTATTATTATTATTACTGAACTTTATTAATTATTTTACAGCACACACTGCACTATAACAGAGAACACAGTGGATGGAAGATATATAACTATCATGTGTATAGACGTGTGTCGCAACACTGAAACCACGTGACGCGCCAATTAAACGCATTTGACCCCCGTGTCTATTACCGGGTCACGCTGCTAATTTAATTGAGATCCATGAGGATTCTAACGCGCTCTCTCGCTCTCTCACTCACTCTCTCACACACACACACACACACACACACACACACACACCTGATAAAAGTCGAAGTCAATTTGAGGACGCGCTCGTAACGCAACGCGCAACTGTAAATGAAAGCAATCACGGAACGTGTGTGTGTGTGTGTGTGTGTGTGTGTGTGTGTGTGATGGTCTCGAGATAGTCATCCATCACCCTCCATCGAGCTGTCACTGCAGGGCACATCCATCTCACCGGGGGGGTGCTAGTGGTGTGTGTGTGTGTGTGTGTGTGTGACGAGTACATCATCATTAATTTGACCGGGACCCCCGGGGGCCCCCTGGATTCACGCGCACACGCACTGCACAGACGTGCCCCCGCGCGCGCTTTAGCATGCAGTACTATATACTGCATGCTGTAGAAGACTGTATGTTCCGGTGCGCGTGCACAATAATTTTGAACAAGTAGCTCTAAACTTACAAGAAACTCCTAGCAGGACGTCTGAAGAAAATCTGCATCGAAAAGGATAAAATAAATAAATAAAAAAGTGAGTATAATAAATCAATAAATAAAGAAGTCGGGTGCGTGACTCGTGCGTCAAACGTGAGAATATTCGCGAACATCATATCCGCATTCCTGCTGTTACCGCAGAATATTTACAGACTTTCCTCTAATCCTCTAATTAATTCCCAGTTTCTAATTTCGCCAGAGATATTACTGGTGCCAGGTACAATTAATATTTGAGAGAGGAGGAGGAGGAAAAAAATGGATAAAAGCGCAATTACAAGTGCACGAGATTTAACTCACATTTCACTCCTCCCTCTCTCTCTCTCTCTCTCTCTCTCTCTCTCTCTCTCTCTCTCTGTGGGGTTTTTTTTTATCTTCAGGAAGAAATTGCATATTAAAGTTACAGTCTGCTTTTTTTTTTTTTTTTTTTTTTGAGCGCCCCTTTTTTGCTTCTGACGTCAGAGTCTGCTGGCGTTTAAAACAAACCCGCAGCAAGGTTGACGTGTTTTATGCTACTGTTTATTATTATTATTATTGTTATTATTATTATTATTAGTAGTAGTAGTAGTAGTAGTAGGCTAATATTATTATTACTACTTAGATAAACAGAAACACCTAAATTAATGTAGTGTAGCTCTGGCACGCGCTCATTAATAATGGTGGAATGGATTTAGTGCTAATTATGACTTGATTAGCATGGTGCACATTTTTTAGTTGTTACAAAAAAAAATTTCTGCGTGGGGGAAAAAAAAAACCTAACAGAAAAAGAAGAATAGGAAGCCAATGCAACATGCTATCGCTCTTCTTCCTCCTCTTCTTATTCTTCCTCTTCTTCTTCTTCGCCCTATAAGCGTCCAGAGGTCCACTAGTGCATGCATGCTGGTGCAGAGCTGCACCGCTCTCCACTCATTCCTGCAGCCAGGGGATCATCTGCGATGTCCTACCCACAGCTCGGATATCCCTACTCCTCTGCTCCACAGGTAAGACACACACACTCGCACACACTCGCACGCACACACACACACCTCACACACATACACACACCTCTCACACGTGCGACTTTCCGATTGCATGCCAGATTATCGGTTTAAACGTGCATGCATGTATTTCATGCCGAGATTGATATATTGTTCAGACGCAGGTGTGTTGTGTTGTGAAGCAGGGTTTGCACGTGCCTGTAATAACCGGATATTCCCCGACACGTGCGTGCTTATCGCTTTTGCACATCTGTACGCGCGTGCTGCTTTCCGCGCTGGATGTCGGAGAACAGCTGTTGTGTTGTGTTGTGGGATGGTTGTGTTGTTTTTTTTTTGGCACTGCTCCATCATCGTGTGTCTTTGGAAGGTGAAGAACACTGACCAAAACAACAGAATCCTCTGTTCAGTGGCTTTTTTTTGTTTTGTTTGTTGTGTTGTTCTGTAAATACATGACGGTTCCACCAGGTACCTTTTTAATTCAAAATCGGAACTGTTCCCGAGGAACAAAACAAACAAACAAACAAACAAACTTCCAGGAATCTTTTTTGTGTGTGTGTGTGTGTGTGTGTGCTCATAAATTTTCTTTAGGAACATGGACACAAAAAATGCATAAAGGTTCCAGTTGGTACCTTTATGACTTTGTTTTTGTCTTTGGAGATTAAAAGTAAGGTTGTTTGGGAAATATTCAGACTTAAGAACCTGTGAGTGAAGATACCCGGAGGCACAAACAAATAAAAAATCTTAACTTTTGTATTTATAAATTGTCTTTAAATGCATAGAAACGAGAGAGAGAGAGAGAGAGAGAGAGAGAGAGAGAGAGAGAAAGGTTGTCATTTTTGTTGTTCTCTAAATACATGAAGGTTTCTCTAGTTCCACTAAGGTACCTAGTGGGACCTTTATGTATTTAGAGAAACACACACACACACACACACACACACGGGCACGGGCACATGAGTAAAAAAAACCCAAAAATTAAAAACTGCTGTTTGTTTAGTGCAATGTTGTGGTTCTCTGAATGCGTGAAGGTTCCACTAGGTACCTTTTTTAGAGGTTTGATTAAAAGTATGGTTTAGGAAATATTCCAGACTACATGAACATTTCTGAAAAGCATCAAATCAAAAGAAGCCGTAAAAGATCCTGCAGGAACTTTTAGGGGTTTTTTTTAGTAGCGTCTCTACAATGGACAGTGCAAATAATAATAATGATAATAATAATAATAATAATAATAATAATAATAATAATAAAGCAGCTGTATGTTTCTTGCCATTTTTGTGTTTCTCAAAAAAAAAACCAACTACTAACTAATGCTCCACTAGATAGCTTTGGAGGTTTTTTTTTGTTCATTTGTTTGTAATTAAAATAAAGGTTAATTAATGCTCAATTTCTCACCAATCTATAAGAATATATATATATATATATATAATCACATTCCTGAAGATTATGATTTTATGCCTCCAAAATGTCTCCATGAAAAGGTTCTTAAATTATGAATATTTCCTAAAACCTGGTTTTAATTATTATATTAAAATTATTATATATATATATATATATATATATGTTTTAAACATCCAGGTTTGGAAATGAAGAAATGACTGAAGAGTTTTTGCTCGAGTTATTTTGTTTGCAGTTCAGAGAACTTGTAATAAATCTCTTAATAGAAACGTAGAAAAATTCTTAATTATCAGGATTTGTAATGCACAGCATACACACCTGTCTGTCTGTCTGTCTGTCTGTCTGTTTGTCTGTCTGTTCATGCTTTTATAGATTTATTTCTGTACTGACTGATGATGTTGATGATGATGATGATGATGATGATTTCTGTCCTTCCTCCAGTTCCTCATGCCCACCAACTCTCTGACGTCGTGCTGCGAGTCGCGTGCGCGCTCCGTGTCCGAGTCTGGCTCGTGCGCCCCGGCCCCGCCGCCCCCTTCTCCTCCTCCTCCCCCGCCCCAGGCTCCGGTTTACTGCCCCGTGTACGAGAG
>JANDJT010000001.1:1125658-1137725 GCA_024331685.1 Stegophilus panzeri | reverse complement strand
CGCCGCCCCCTCCTCCTCCTCCTCCCCCGCCCCAGGCTCCGGTTTACTGCCCCGTGTACGAGAGCAGGCTGCTGGCCACCGCGCGCCACGAGCTCGGCGTCTACAGCAACCCGTACGCCAGCGGACAGGGCTACGGGAATTACGTCACGTACGGCACCGAGGCCTCTGCGTTTTACTCTCTGGTGAGGAAAAAAAAAAATCCTTCTTTTTTTTTTTTTTTTTTTTTTTTGTTTCATTAATGTCACAACGCACTTGGGCATCTTCTCACAATTATACGTGGAGATAACTCTGACAGAAGTGCGACTGGGTGCAAATGAATAACGACAGCGTGACGTCACACTAATGACTTCAAACTGACACGTTTTTTTATTCCCCTACAGCTACGTCAAAGCTCGTAAAAACTAAATATTATATTAGGACGCATTTCATACAGTCGTATCTGAAGGGTTTGAGAAATAGTTTATATTTTATTTATAGCAATAGCTCACAGAATAACAGTCAGTGTATGATGATGCTCGAACACTTACACATGGATGCTGATGCTTATAAATGTGTATGTATACACTGAAAAGAATCTGAACGTTGCTAGTTAAAGATATATTAATAAAAATAAATATAAATAGCTTTTCCTTCGGCTGAACTGGTACCAAGTAATCATATATACATATATATATATATATATAAGTATATATTACAAAATTACAGCGATTCTACGCTCTAGGTATTCATGCCCTATACATCTGATATTTACATAAATGTTGTTTTTTTTTAAAAAAACACTTCACCTAGAGAAATATAATTGCATATAACGCGTATAACTGGGCTTTTTAAGGGAACCAAAAATATGTGACGTTGCGTTTTTATGGATCATATACGGATTAGTATACGAAGTCGCTGTAAGTTAATTAGATATTAAGGGCCGCGTGAACTACTCCACATTTACGGAGGACCAGACGTCAATATCGTCAAAAACGGCAGACAGACGCCTCCCACTGCCTCACACCGCTATAATCACACGACACGTGATGCTCTGCAGCTCAGGTCCATTTCATAACACGACCTCACTTCCTATATCTTTAATCGTATATGGTGTGTAGAGTGTAAAGTACACAGCGCGGTTAGTTTCCTTCAAATCGGTCGCCATCATGGGAACGTTCTAGATTCGTCAGCGGTGACTGTTGCCGTGCTTCTCAGAGTGATGCAGATATGATGAGATATCAAATATATACAATTATATCAAATATATATACACACACACTACCGGTCAAAATTTAATTTTCCTACATTTTAGAATAATAATAATAATAATAATAATAAAGTCATCAAAAGTCTACAATAACACAAATGGAACTTTGGGAATTATGTAATAAATCAGAATAATTTAGTATTTTAGCATCTTCAAAGTAGACACCCTTTTTTTTTGCCTAGAATGTTCCAGAAATGTATTCTTGGCATTTTCTCACCCGATTTCTTGAGGAATTTCCCTGAGATGCTTTTTAAACAGGATTAAAGGAGTTCCCACCTACGCCGGACGGTTATCGGCTGCTTTTCGGAATATTTCGCTCCGAGTCGTCCGTTTAAATAAAGTTTATTTTGTCATTTCGAATGGAAGAAATGAACACGTCGGAACGATTATATTTTTGTCTACGACACCGATTTCACACGTTTAATCACACACCTTCAGATCTAAAGGTTCTTAAGATCATGAGAAACGTTTCAGTCGAGTGTCCACAAACTTTTGACTATTAGTGTGTATTGGTAATAAAATACCAGTATATTCTTTTGTGCATGTATTTAAACATATATATGTATTGTGTGTGTGTGTGTGTGTATGTAGATTTTTTTTGCTCCTCCCTCACAGTTAATGAATATGATGTTAGTGTTATCGCTATATTAAATTCATATTTATTATGATATGTATTTGTTTAATACTGTATGTCGCACTAATGTGTATGTTTTACACGGAGGCACTAACGTTCACTTTCTCAGAGGGCTTTGGGAAATCGGTGAACACACACACACACACACACATATACACACACGGATATAATTTTTTATTTGTTTTCTTTTAAAGGTATAATCAGTGTATTTTGAAAGCATAAAAATAGATTTTTGCTCCCAGCAGAATTCATTTGTTAAATAAACTGCATTCTGTGTATTGAGTACATTCTCCATGATGATGATGATGATGATGATGATGATGATGATGATGAAGATGAAGATTGTGTGTGTGTGTGTGTGTGTGTGATCATGATCGCAGGGTGCCTTCGACGCGAAAGACAGCGCGGCTTCTGCGAGCATCACCCAGGCTGCTGCTGCTGCTGCTTACTACCCCTACGATCCCACTCTGGGGCAGTACCAATACGACAGGTGCTGAACGTTTTACCCCGCCTCTCCATTAGCGCTTCGCTCGTTTGCTAACGCGCTAATCAATCTCTGTCGGAAGCCCTGCTGCGTATCGATCAGACGATTAGCCGCATACCAGATTTCGAACGAGTAGCTGGGCGTGACATTTCAGAGATGTAGAGGAAGGAAAGGAAGCTAGCGATGACGGAGCTGATGAATCCTGTGTGAAAGTAAAAACTGCGACATTTCATTAAAGAGACGCGCTAATAAATACGCGCTCATACGTGTATACAGTGAGAACGTTTAGCTAGTAAGGAGAGACGTCGCTAGCGACGTAGCGTACGTTTGTATTTTGGTTAGGAACGCCGTCCGTCCATCTGAAATGCTCTCTGCAGTCAATCAAACAATTTTTACACTCGCTTTATCTTCATATCGAAGCCTAAACGCCATCCCAGAGCTTTTAACCCACATAAAAGAAAGTGCAGGACTCGAGAAAACAGCAGGCCATGTTTATTTTATGGCGCTCCACCCGAGGGGCTTTTGTTTTAACATGACGGATTGCACTGAGAGGGGATGGGGGGTAAATAAATAAATAAATAAATAAATAAATAACACAATATTTCCTCTGCGCTGTAGATATGGCTCGATGGACGGAGGCACGAGGAGGAAGAACGCCACGCGTGAGACCACCAGCACGCTGAAGGCCTGGCTGCAGGAGCACCGCAAGAACCCGTACCCCACCAAGGGTGAGAAGATCATGCTGGCCATCATCACCAAGATGACGCTCACGCAGGTGTCCACGTGGTTCGCCAACGCCAGGCGGAGACTCAAGAAGGAGAACAAGATGACGTGGGCGCCGAGGAACAAGGGCTCGGACGAGAAGAGATGCGGCGTCGGAGACGACGACGACGACGACGGCTCGCAGGAGGAGCCGATCAAAAGCGACGCCAACGACGACGGTTAGCTTTCTGTTTACATTCGAAGCTTTTCAGTAAATCTGCATTTCCGCTTGATACCAGCATGGCTGCTTGGGTCACTTTCATGAGCAAGAGGTTTCGTAGACGTTCATCATGTACGTAATTAACGCCGTTATAGTGAAATAATCAACATTTAAAGTAATTAATATTGAATCTTTTCCTACAACGGCAACATCACGAAGTCTTCCTGTACAGTATTCTTCCTGTACAACAGGGATTCGCTGACGATTACGAATTTTAATTGGTATATTTAACTGTCATATTGCATGTTAATAAATATCTGAATATCGGTGTAAAATTACGCCTAGCTATAAGCTAGCTATTTTAACTAGTAGTACTTTACTTAAAAGTATTGTCACCTTTTGCGAGGCTCCTAAAGTATAGCACGTCGAATTTTAGAAGGCAGAAGGAAGACTTTTCAGGAACCCGTTAGGAATTTGGAACGATTTGACGTCGAACGATATTTCTCAAAGTTAATTGCAATAAAGATTTGGTACTAGTGGTCGGTGTAGTAAACAGAACACAGTCGTAGCGTAAAATTCCGTGATCGTAGCGTAACTCTTCTAGTGTTTTGGCTTGAGTTTGCGTTTCCGAACTTTTTTTTGTTATCGTAACATTTCCACTTTGGTTGACGTCGCTAGATTTTCGTGTGTTTTTTTGGGGTTTTTTCTGGAATCAAGTTGTATTAAAGACTTTCCGTTACCCATCGTTATTTTACTGCTAACTTTTTTGATCAAGAGTTTATGTTGGAGTTAAAAGTGACTGAAAGTCATGGACAAATAAGCGAGGACCTTCGGGGAAATACTCAGCTGTCTCAGCGTGACAAGAAACAAACGAAAAAAAAAAACCCCGAAATGTCTTCGACGACTCTTTGATGCAAATGCTTATATTTCTTATTGTCTTATCAGAGAGCCGAAGTCGAGACGATAAGGACCTCCAGCTGAGCGACCTGGACGACTTCGACGCCATCGAGTCAGAGAGCTCCGAGTGCGACATGAAGCATCAGTTCCATGTCAACGCACACATGAACACGCTACCTGAGCACCTCAAAGAGACTTCCCTAAAGCTACCCCCGCTTGAAGGGGATGCTTTAAAGTTACCGTCGATTAGAACCTCGTTGGAAAGAGACACCGATTTGCCCAAAAGCTGCCTGAAAACTCCGAGCCGAGACTGCGAGCACAATCCCAACGGGAATACCAAAATCTGTTTCCAGCAAGACCACCAAACTCTCGATAGCAAGCCTCGGATTTGGTCGTTGGCCCAAACCGCCACCTCGCTAAATCCGACCGAATATTCGTCATGCATGCTTCGATGTCAGCCAGCGATCCCCGGGTCATCCTCGCCGGCCGTTAAAGTCCCGGAGAAGCAGCAGGACTCGCCGGTCACCACGTTGAGGCACTGGATGGACGGCGTTTTCCACGATCCCTTATTCAAACACAGCACTTTGGACCAAGTGCACAACAGCAACATGGCCGTTTCCTGGAGCACAACCAAAGGCTCGATCCTGGACAGCGGCACACAACGCGATTAAAACCGCTCACGTGACTTCGACCAAAAACAAAACACGTGAACAAAAATCCACATCGTTTGTATAGAAATCTTTGTGGAATACGCTGCTGGGACAGTCTCACGAGACCGTGATTGGACGAAAGACGTCGGACATTTTTAAGGCCTATATTTGCTCTGTCGTGTCGGACGTTTTTTTTTGTTTGTTTGTTTGTTTTTTTTTTTTTTTAATGATTTGCTTGATTGATTATGTGGAATCGTATGTATTAACTGTTCTGACACTTCGATTCAAATTTCCCAAGATGGGATTTGTTTATTATATTATATTATATTATATTATATATATTAGGCATGTGCCAAGATTTTAAACAACTTTTGCGTCATGATAAAACGTTGAAACGTTTGCGATATTATCACGCTAGCTAATAAAACTAGCTACACTTCAGCTACAGTGTTTCAGATCATTTCTACTTTTTACATAGCATATGTTTTTGCATTTTTAAAAACGATCGAACGAACAGTATTAAAACGATTGAACATAGTAAAAACGATCACGCGTACGAACTTTGAAAAAATTTTAACGCAAATACAATACCTATACAAGAACTAATTCCGAAAACATAATCCAAATGATGGATTATTGGCACATGTCTTATATATACGTAGTACGTAAACACATATATAAACAGATCAGTTTTGGGAAGTAATATATAAATATATATATATGTTCAACGCACGTTGCAATTATGTAAATATACAACAAAATGTTTACATTTTGGGGAAAAAAAAAAGATGTTTACAGTTTGCATTTGTTTTGGGGTTTTTTTCTTCCGCATGCATACGTTTGTTTGGTCGTCTTTATTGGAACATTCTTCGAAAAGCTCATTAATGATGTCACTGTTGGGGAAAAAAAGAAAAGAAAAAAAAAAACTTGCACAAAAATAAAATACAAGTTTCTTTACGTTTGTTTAAGGATTGTTCGAATCTGTTCACTGTAATAAATAGTCGATTTCGGATTCATGTCTGCACGTGCAGTGTATTCTGGTGAGGGGGAGGGAGGGGGGAGGGAGTGACGAGGGGTTTGGACGTACGAGAAAAATCCTAAAGTTGAAATGTGTCAATTTTTGAAAAAAGATTTCATTCTGATTTTTTTTTTCTTCCAATTCTAAGAACGAAATCACGTTCGTAGGAAAAACTTTCACGCCAGGTTATCCGAGGATTTTACGACACGCCCCCGATGTCACCTGCAATGTCATCTTAACTGCTAGTGGCTTAGGCTGTGTTCACGCTAGCTCTTTTTTTTTTTTTTTCTTTTTTTTTTTTTTTTTACTCTCACGTTTCTTTCTTACGTTTTATACGCGATTCTACAGGAAGTGGCAGAAGTTGAAAAACAGTTCAACTTTTCAGAAAAGCGCTGAGAGATGGAAAGCGTTTTATTCATTAAACTCTCAAGTCAGTGGGCAACTGAGGAGAAACAAAGATGGAGGACGGAGTGCTGGTGTCGAACGAGCCGTTAGTCGAATATTTCATTGTAGATGTAGCTAAAAAATAACACTTTACTTTGCTGTCGCACAAGCAGGTCAAATTCTCTCCACTTTCTGTCTCTGAAGCTCCAGGGAAGACGAACAACCTCCTCATCGCCAATCTTACACCAATCTGTAAATAAATCTGTAAATAAATCTGTAAATAAATCTGCATTACTGAGAAGAAGAATCCAATCAAGACAGCAAGCACGAGTGTTAGGGATAATGCTGTTTCAGGAAAAACAAAACTAAAAGAAGCCAAGTGTGAATGACGCCTTAGAGTATTAACCGTTAAGCCTAGGTTTTCTGACGATGCTAACTCAGCTAGCCAAAGTTACCACAGAAAGTTAGCTAGCTAAGACGTCCTGATAAAATTCAAAACAGATGCGCGTTTCTGGTCTTGTTCTTCTTCTTTTTCAAGAATTCGATGAAGCTGTTTTATTTCCTCTCGAGCCTTGCATTCTTTAATATTGGAAACAACAAAGAGTTGCGTGTTGAGAAAAAACGTAACATTTTAGCCTTGCGTCGATTAGCTAGTTTGGAAACGCGTATTGTGCGAATCCAGCGCTGCAAGTGTGTTCATTCAACATGGTGAACTTCAGACGCCCCCTCGGTGCGTTTTACAATCGCAGTCAATCACAGTGCATTGTGTGTGTGTGTGTGTGTGTGTGTTGAAGAGACGATGAGGACGAGCCTCATTAACCCGCCCCATAACCGCGGGGTAATTGGGACGCAGCCCGTCATCTCTCCTATCGATCGCTCGGCTTCTCCTGATAATATTATCGAAACATCAAATCCTCCTCGCTGTCAAAGTCAAAGGGCTCTAGTTTTCCCCGTCAACCCCTTAATATACTGCCTACAGTGATCATTCCGAGTGTTGTTTTTTCTTCTTCTTTCTTTTCCTCGCTGACACTAAACCCTTCGTTTCTAGGGGCTTCACCGGGCCACGTCCCGAACTGAAAAGGGCAAGAGGAGGGGAATTAGTTCTTTCGAGATAAAAAGGGCAGAAAAGGCAGCGTAGGACTTGACAGCGATGGGAAAAGTGTGCTTCCCCGGGGAGCGGGTCTGCCGAGAGACGCCGGCGTAATGAATTTTAATGCCAGAAAAAAGCCCCAAAACGATTGAGACCTTCTCGCGTGTGATCCCTGCGGACAAAGGATGTGTCCCGTCTGATAGAAAAGATACTCGTTGGCGAAACATCGTAGATCAGGTAGCGATAGAGCCGTTTTCTCGTCCGGAACTGATGCTATCTTTTAGGGTAAGGGCAGAAAAATGAAAAAGGATCCAGCTGCAGAGATCTCTCGAAATCTGAGATATCTGGAGCGTTATTTCACTCTTGAGCTCTGCTTATCCTCAGGAATGGTCACGCTGATGAGTAGGCATTTGCTGAAAGTGTGTGCAAATGTGTAAAGTCTGGTGTGTGTGTTGTGTTGTTCTAGTAAAATAATCAACGACCGGGTGGTGTGATGAAGCGGAGTTGCTGTAACCACCCCGACATTTATTATTTTCCTTTAACTGATTTATTCCTCTTGTACTACAACAATTTGCTGTAAAAAAAAAAAAAAAAAAAAAAAAGTCAATAAAACAACAACAACAAAAACGCAGCTTGTCATGTTACCGGGGAAAAACAAAGACCCACCAAAAGCGTGAATTATTCTGTCCTGAAGATGTGGGAAAACTTAAAGTTACAGCTTTACACTGGAGACTCCTTCCATCAATGTTAAATTGATCAGAAAACTTCACCATGTCGACGGTTCTTTAAAACGAGCGAATGGGGTGTTACTATGAAAACGATCGCGCACGATAAATAACGCCTTCTGCACAATCAGAATCGGAAGAACAGCATGAAGAAATGCGCGAAACGACATCTCCACGGATGATAAGATCGGACGGAGGACGGTTTTCTGAGACTTTTAACACTCGCCCTTTAGTTGTAGTAATTTACGCCCTATTTTTACGCTTTTACATGGAAAGGTTAACGCAGACTCGTGAAAAACAAAAGCATGTTCGTTTCACAGACCCTGGGAGGAAATCAGCTGGTACTTTGTTGTTGTTGTTTCACATTTTCTGCATGTTTTTTTCCTTTACAAAAAAAACTTCGAACACAAATCAGGATCAGAGTTTATCCAGGTGTTTTTGCTAAATACTATAACGATCTTTATAATACAGAGCGAGTAAACGTGAATGTGGCTAAAAGGGACCCTTGGTCCCCACAACGCAGCGATATGAGAATGTGTGTGTGTGTGTGTGTGTGTGTTAGAGAGATGGGCCCCCTTTTTTTCCCTGCCTGACTAAATCATTCAGCCGTGGCAAATTCAAACACACGGATGCTAAATTAACAGCGGCGCTTTTTACACAGAGAGCAAATAAAAGTGTAATCAGCGGCGCGTTACTTTTCATTAAGCCGCTCTGACAGCAGCATATTCGGGCCGGACGAAAAATAAAACCCCAGAGAAAATAAAAAGCGGGTCAGAGCGGGTCCGCCAGATAATTCCTAAAGCTCCATTAATGACGCTTAGCCTGCAGGAAACAGGCTCTGTGTGTGTGTGTGTGTGTGTGTGTGTGTGTGTGTGTGGGTGGGGGTCTGTGTGTAGGGGACCACCAAATCTAAGAGCTTTATCGACCTGAGGGCTTCTTCTTTTAATTATTATTATTATTATTATTATTATTACTATTATTATTTCTTTTCTGTTGAACACGTCGGCGTATAGGACAGACTTCCTAAGAAGAGATCTCTTTATTATTACTCGTACTACAGGAAAGCATACGCAGCGTAGATACAGAATGCCTCATGGTCTATAAAAATGACTATGATGCACCGATTTACATATAAAATTAATACCTCGTGTATATAATATAATGCTCCAGTGTATATTATTAGATGGCTATTAAATACTGATCCTCCTAACAACATAAAAACGACTATGCGTTCAAAAATAAATAAATCCTCGGTCTTTCTATCAGCTCAGTAATCTGAATACAGTCCATAAAATGTATAAAATATCATTGCGTGCGTGTGTGTGTGTGTGTGTGTGTGTGTGTGTGTGTGTGTACTTTTCTAGCAGAAATATCTGATTACTACCATATTTCATGTAAAGTTTTACACAAAAACAGTGCTTAAACATATAAAATATAGAAAAAAACGTTAGAAGTTGAAGCTTTGTTTTAAAATAAAAAATTATGTAAAAAATGAATTGAAATTAAATTATTCATGTAGGAATAAATATATTAAATTATATATAGAAATTATTATCATATACTATATAATATATATGTATTCATTACAACTGTATTAATTCATGCTTGTGATGGCTAATTTAAAACAATAGGTGTTTTTGGTGATATAATTGATGCTAATTTACAGTCTGTTATTTATTTAGGATTAATTTAACAGTAAATATGAATAAAGTGTTAGCATTTTTGTCCACTTTGTTTTCATTTTAGTTATGGATTACTACTGAACAAGTTGTTAAAGAAGCAAATAATATTACTTTGGAGAACCTTAATATATCTGAGGGTTTTTTTTATTTTAAATTCTAATTATTTTTACTATTTTGTTAAAATATATTTTCTATTATATATTATATTTGTGTTTCTATAGTTGATGTTTGTACACACGGTTGTGAGAACAATGTGTTTGTGTGTGTGTGTGTGTGTGTGTGTGTGTGTGTGTGTGTGGCGTCACACTCGGACTCATTTCATCTATAATTAATCTGCTAAATAAAAAAAGAAACCTTCAAATTAATTAAAAATTAAAAAGTAATTACCTCCGAGCGAGAAACGCTGACTCAGCAATTTCCTCCATCATCATCATCACTGTTAATGACATCACAACACACACACACACACACACACACACACACACTTGGACTAATACACACACCATTAGTTTAGACATTTACCTTGGTACTTAGTTAGTTAGTGGCTAGTCAGATAGTCAGCTAGCTGTGTTTGTGTCTAAACGAAGAGTAAACAAGTACGTAAACAATATATGTTTACAATGTAGAATGCTGTGAAGTGAGCTAGTTAATTAGTGAACTAGTGGCTAGTCAGTTAGTTAGCTAGATCTGTTTTCTAAAATTAAACAAGTATTTAAACAAGTATACAGGAATGTTGTGTAGTTAGCTAGTTAGCTTAGACATCTAGCTAGTTGTTTAGCTAACTATTGGCGAGTCAGGACATTCACTAGCTGTGTTCCAAGCATCCGAACTAAGAGTCAACAAGTAAGTAAAAAAGGTCAGTCACATGGACAGGGCAAGTGTCTGTTTAAAACACAATACTGTGATGTCATAAAAACATGGACAGTTATCGTGATATAAAACTTCCGCATCGACGCACGCCTTCCACGCGCGTCGCGATATCGGCTGCCGTTGAAATCATTCCCCCTCTGACATTTTCAGTAGGTCAGAATGTAAATAAGTTGCTAGCATGCTAATGCATCTATATGAAACCCAGAGTGTGACCCTTTTCCCTTCAGTATCGTGGCACTCTCAGTAACAAATATATACATAAGAGCAAAGTAAATGATGTGTTTATGTGGAGGCGCCGCTGCTGCGCCGGTCGATAATAATAATCACAAAGCAAATGACATGCAAAAAGCCACTCGTGTTCCGGCGACGGCTGCAAAATTGCATTTAAATGCCATTAAAGTTCAGCGGATCTGCGAGCGTAATGCAAAGCAGCCAGGTCAGCGTGACATCATCGAACCGCTCCGGAGGAACGAGGGAGTGATACGAGATACAAGAGCGCACTTCAAACACGCTTCCTAGTGCTAATGCACACACTTGTGGCCTAAGATCATCAGTTTGAGATGACAGCACCAAGCTAAAAATGGGTCGAGAGCGTGGAGGTGTGTGTGAGATAAATGAGACAGAACCGCATTTCACCCTACTGTGACAATACACTCACTCAGAAAAGAGGCGTGGCCACAGTGGCTGTTCAGTGAAGGAGGTATGGCCTGGGTGTGTCAGTTACAGTGAAGGAGGTGTGGCCTGTGTGTATCGGTTTACAGTGAAGTAGGCGTGGCCTGTGTGTATCAGTTACAATGAAGGAAGTGTGGCTTCTGTGTCTGACTATCTCACTGAAGTAGGTGTGGCCAAATATCTGTCTGTTAAGTGAAGTAGGTGTGACCTGTGTGTCCATCCGTCTCAGTGAAGTAGGTGTGGCCCCATAATCAGTCTGTTAAGTGAAGTAGGTGTGGCCTCTGTGTTAGTAAGTCTTAATGAAGCAGGTGTGGCCTCAGTGTGCGTCTTTTAAGTGAAGTAGGTGTGGCCTCTGTGTCAGTCCGTACTCAGTGAAGTAGGTGTGGCCTAAGAACATTGAGTATGCTAAGAACATCAAGAACATTGAGTACACCAAGAACATAGAGAACATTGAGAACATCAAGAAAACTGAGTACACTGAGAACATCAAGAGCATTGAGTACACTGAGAACATTGAGTACACTGAGAACATCGAGAGCATTGAGTACATCGAGAAAACTGAGTACACTGAGAACATCGAGAGCATTGAGTACACTGAGAACATTGAGTACACTGAGAACATTGAGTACACTGAGAACATCGAGAACATTGAGTACACTGAGAACATTGAATACACTGAGAACATCGAGAACATTGAGTACACTGAGAACATTGAGTACACTGAGAACATCGAGAACATTGAGTACACTGAGAACATTGAGTACACTGAGAACATCGAGAACATTGAGTACAC
>JANDJT010000001.1:1098912-1109446 GCA_024331685.1 Stegophilus panzeri | reverse complement strand
TTACTTTTTCCTCAGACTGAGCTGAAATTCCTGAAGCATCTCCATGACTTTGACAATAAAAGTCAGATTTCAAAAAAAAAAAAAAAAAATTCCCCTCAGAGGGGGGAAAAAAAATACACGACGAGGTGATGAAACCGAATGCAAATGGAGTAGGCTAGGTGAGGAAAAAGGAAAAGTAGACTCTCTCTGTCTCTCTCTCGCTGTCTTCGTTCAAAACTCGGCGAAAAAACCTGCAGCTCTTGTGACAAGCCGCTGTCACAGAGACAGGAGAGCGCCGGCAAATTAGACGGCCACGGATCCGGAGAGAGCGAGAGAGGGGGAAAAAGTTGGCGCTAATGCGAATAATTCTCACTTTTCAGACACGGCGACGGTACGGACCGAAGACAAACACCTGACAGACTGCTTGTCAGGGTGTTGGGTAACTAAAGGAGGATAAAATCAACTTGACAGCCACAAACCCAGAGTGCGTGCGCCCACCGTGGACAGACACGCAACATTTTACAGTAAGACAGTCCCGGGCTGAGTGACACCCTCCCTAACCTTCCAGGTTACACTAACACACATCAAGGCAACCAATCAAGAAAGAAAGAAAAAAAAACGGGAGAAATTTCCGCTCGGCCGTTTTCGACTGACAACCACTTTAAAAAGACCTGTCAGTCCAACACGAGGCACGACGTGACCTCCGGGGGCCTAGTCGCGGAAATTCCCCCTCCAAAAAAAAAAAAAAAAATTAATGTAAATGTACACGGAGTCATTCTCCTGTGAAGCCTCGGCCCTTCCAAAAAAAAAAAAAAAAAATGAAATATTCATTTTCAGTAAGAGTTAATATACGAGAAGTGGAAAGAGGTACATGGACGCCGGCTTGTGTTTTGAATTTATTTTTTTTTTTTATCCAGAATATATTTCATCCTCGCCTGATCTACTTTTTAAAAAAAAGTCAATGAATTATTCAAATGGTATTTAAAAAAGATCCGGTCTTTAATCGCAGAGAGAGAGAGAGAGGGTAATAGGTCACGAGGGGACGCGCTGGGGCGTGACGGTGTGATGTTCGCTCGCTGGTTCTGGTTTATTATCAAAGATGGCACGGTTCATGAGAGCAGCCGAAGCAGAGCGCTGATCTGGGAACAGTATTTTAGATTTTTATAACTGGGTGGGTAAAAATAATGTTTAAAAAAATCGTCTCTTTGCTCCCATGACTGAACGAATCATTTAAACGTACAGATTCAATTCAAGTGACTCGTCACTCAAAAGATTAAAAAAATTCTCTTCTGTTCTAATTATGGAGGTGTGGCCTTTGTACCAATCTCAATGATGGAGGTGTGGCCTTTGTGCCTATCTCTTTGATGGAGGTGTGGCCTTTGTGCCTGTTATAATGAAGGTGTGGCCTTCATGCCTGTTATAATGAAGGAGGTGTGGCCTTTGAGCCTTTCTCAGTGAAGGAGGTGTGGCCTTTGTGCCTGTTATAATTAAGGGGGTGTGGCCTTTGTGCCTATCTCAATGATGGAGGCGTGGCCTTTGTGCCTGTTATAATGAAGGAGGCGTGGCCTTTGTGCCTGTTATAATGAAGGAGGTGTGGCCTTTGTGCCTATCTCAATGATGGAGGCGTGGCCTTTGTGCCTGTTATAATGATGGAGGTGTGGCCTTTGTGCCTGTTATAATGAAGGAGGTGTGGCCTTTGTGCCTATCTCAAAGATGGAGGTTTGGCCTTTATGCCAATCTCAATGAAGGAGGTATGGCTTTTGTAGTTTTGCGTCAGAAGGAGGGGTGGCCAACATATCTGTCCATCACAGTGAAGGAGATGTCTCGAGGTGTTATTTAGCATTAGGTACTGTTTTTTATTAGCAAGTGTAACGGTTTAGTAACGTTATTGAAGTTAGCCCTCTTCCTGTTAATCACTCACACAAACCTGTGGCAGATCTCGCTTAAATCCACAGGCTCCAGCATCCCGTCGTTTCCAACTTCTCAGGATGAATAAAACAAGAAATGAATGAATTTTGGATGAAAGCGTCACACAGCGAGTCGACATGCTTCATTAAGAGCTTTATTGTTAATCGCAGGAAACCTCATCGCTAAAACTCGCTTCAGAAAAATGCTAATGACTTGTAGGACAGTGACATGTTGGTGCTGCTAAACGAGCAGATTTTAAACCAATCAGCATTGCCGGCTGACGCTGAAATGAATAACATTAATATGCAGAGCACTTGTCTGGCCTGATTAATGCTCGACCATGTTTCAATATGAAAGGTCATGCAAAATACAACAGGAAGCAAGACGGAGCCGGGAGTGTTTCAGGAATGAGTCGGTTTTAAAGGTTCACAGGACCTCATACAATTACACTGCTCTCTTCTTAATGAGAATAATTAAACCTAGAAAAATGATGAAAAATGATGTTAAATAAAACTGGATAATATTCAAAAGTTCAGTTTTCAATGCAGGAGGTATGGCATTTGTGTCTTAGTCAAAATAGAGGAGGTGTGGCATTTGTGTCTTAGTCTCAATGTAGGAGGCATGGCCTTTGTGTCTTAGTCACAATGGAGAAGGTGTGGCCTTATTATAGAAGGAGGTGTGGCCTCTGTGTCTTTGTCAAAATGGTGGAGGTGTGGCCTTTGTGGCTTAGTCAAAATGGAAAAGGCGTGACCTTTGTGTCTTAGTCACACTGGAGGAGGCGTGGCCTTTGTGTCTTAGTCACAATGGAAGAGGCGTGGCCTTTTTTCTTAGTCAAAATGGAGGAGGTGTGGACTTTGTGTCTCATTCACAATGGAGGAGGCGTGGCCTTTGTGTCTTAGTCACAATGGAGGAGGGGTGGCATTTGTGTCTTTGTCACACTGGAGGAGGTGTGGCCTTATTATTGAAGGAGGTGTGGCCTTTGTGTCTTTGTCAAAATGGAAGAGGCGTGGCCTTTGTGTCTTAGTCAAAATGGAGGCGTGGCCTTTGTGTCTTAATCAAAATGGCGGAGGCGTGGCCTTTGTCTCTTAGTCACACTGGAGGAGGTGTGGCCTTATTATTGAAGGAGGTGTGGCCTTTGTGTCTCAGTCACAATGGCAGAGGCATGGCCTTTGTGTCTTAGTTACAATGGAGGAGGCGTGGCCTTTGTGCCTTGTTCACTTTTTTGCGTATATCTTAACTGGTAAGTGTGCAATACTCCAAGTTATTAATTGTTTTCTTCTTGGACACTAAACTTGGAACCTTCTTGAAGTTGGAAACTAGTGCTCCTAGAAAAAGGGTTCTTCAAATGTTCTCTAAGGTTTGATTGGACACTTGAGGGTTCTTAGCCTCCATGAGATTAATATCTGAAGTGAATGACAGATGAGACCCAAAGTGGAATGTGATACATAACAGCTTTACAAACAACTTAATTATCTGAAGAACCCTAGAAGAACCCTATTACTGAACTCAATATTAACCATACAAGTTATTATCCAATAAACCCTTAAAGAACGCCAAAGTTTTGGTCCTTATTTTCTTTTTAATGCCTTTTTAATTCCTGTCAGGCTTATCTTGGCACATGGTTTTTCACAGGTTCTTTATGGTTCCTTGGGTTCTTAGAGTCCAAAAAAGGCTTCTACTTGGAACCCTTTCTGATCTCGAAACCACGCTGTTGTAGGGTTCAACACAGAATCTTTTAGGGTTCTAGCCAACGTTCTAATTTTAAAAGTAAAAACAGAAACTTAGCGTGGGAACGTAGGAAAATGAATCCGAGCTCTTTTTATCGTTAGCTGGATCTCTGTTCTTCTTTTGGACACGTGACCCAGCAGTTCAGAAGCACCTTCGACATCTTTCCTCGTTGTTTTCTTCCAGACGCTTGTTTTGTTTTCCTGTGGAACAGCTTGCCATGAAAGATTTAGCAGACACCGAGCAGCTAATGCGTTTTCTCCGTCTCGGATAAAAGCGATGAAAAATTAACAATGGAAATAATTAACTCTGATCGGTATCCTCTTTAATCATTTATTCATGCGCATGCAAATGCATCCAGAATCACGCTGTTGTATAAATTCTGTAAGACTTTGAACTTATGTTCCAGTGTGTAGTGATTATAGCGTGCTAAAACTTTTAGCGTTTTTATTCGGAAGAAGTTCTTCTGGCGTGTTTTATACGTCTGTACGTGGGGATGAACAAACTCCGCTGACAGCGAGACGCTTTGTAGCTATTAATCCTGACTTTTCTACACACTTTCTGTGACTTTTACTTACACAAACCTCCTCACAGGAGAGAAGAGAAAGAAGGCGAAGATTAGCCGCTAGTTCTGCTAGCTAGTTCTCCAAACGTTGTATCCTAATAATCCTAATAATAAATATTTATTTAAAAAAACACACACATTTCTGTGAAAGGAACGAAATGGTTTCTCAGAGAAAGTGTACAAATTAGGAATGTGACTAACGTGCTAGCGGACAAAAAGCTTAGCTAGTTTAGGTAGTGTAAATGTTAAATGATATGGTTGATGGACTGAATGAATTAAATTAAATGTTCAGATTTTCTTACTTGAGCATAAAAATGTTTTTTTGTTGTGTGTGATTTTATTTCCTGGAACATTGTGAGGAAAGAACCACAACAAAAAAATTCAACTTTTCTCACCTTGTCTGAGGGGCAGTTAGCATTATAAAATATGCTAATATTGATATGAAGTAACAGACATCAAGGTCCGCTTAGCATCATGATAATAAAATCTGATCGCATTTGTACGATTTAAGGAATGTTAGCAAGCTAGGTTTGATTTGTGGTTGATTTGAGCATTTATGAAGTTAGCATAAAACTTCTGGAACACTGTGAAGTCAAAAAAAAAAAAAAGTCTGAGGGCCAGTTAACGTTATACAAGCGCTAACATGCTAGCAAATATTCTAAAAACAGCTAGCAATGTTTGGTTAACATTATGATAATTAAATATGATAGCATTATAGCTAATATTGTACAATTGACAGAATGCTAGTAAGCTAGTTCTGCTTTTTGTTATGTCATTTTAAAGCTGTCATCAAAATGGTGGTCGGAAAGCCATTTTTACACGCGTACGGAGGTAAGAAAAAAAAAAAGTCGTGCTGGATTGTTGAGCTCGGCGATGTCCGAGAATCAAAGCGTTTTCCGATAAAAGCAGATTTGTGCTGCAGTTTTGCGCTGATAACCTCCAGCGCGGCCTCGCTCGGGAACAAGCAGCATTCTCCAGCCTGGGCCCAATCTGATCCTTGTCAAATGATGAAAGAGGCTGTAAGAGGTCCTGACAGCGTGTGTGTGCGAGCATGTGCGAGCGTGTGAGAGACTGAATGTGTGCTACAGAAGAGGAGCAACGTGATAAACGTTAGCCGTAGCATCGCCCTGCTTTCACTCCTGTCTGTCAGGGTCAGGGTCGATTTGTGTTTAAGCTGGGGGCTATATGTGTGTGTGTATGTGTGTGTATGTGTGTGTGTGTGTGTGTGACTGTCCTGAGGAGTGTGTGACTGACAGCGCCTACCGTATTTGAGCACACACACTGTTTGACCTCTTTAAAATCGGGTCAGTCTCAGGTCTCACAGCGCACAAAATGTTACCTGAGGTAAAAAATTTTAAATAACAATTTAAGCTAGCACTTGCATCCCAGTCAGAAAACATTTCTGTTCTCGGTGATAAATTTGTACTATCGATGCTAACACGGTAATACTGAACAGAACATTAGGGCTAGTTAGCATAACTCAAGCAGTATCATGCTAACTGGTGTCCACTCGCGTTTGTTTATCGTTGTTAGCGCGAAATAGCCTAACGTTGATGCTAACACGATAGTAAGGACAAGCCGGACAGGACCAGTCGCTGCGAACGAGCTGTTACTATAGAAACGATAACATGTTAAAACGAGCGTGTTCTGACCAATAAGAGCTCAGCTGACAAGTTGATCTAGTGCTGATATTTCAGATTGTGGTAGACATGTTCAGACAAGTCTCTCTCTCTCTCTCTCTCTCAGTTTGTTTTATACAAAGTCTTCCATATTTTCGAACGAACGCCACACTTTTCTACCCTTTTTTTTCAAACCCTCTTTAGACTGACACATGATTCACACACACACTTTTTTAAAAGACGACGTCGCCGCCTCACTGAGCATCGCGTCGCTGTTTGAATAAAATATAACGAGGGAGGAAGATAATTACGCCGACAGCGTCGGATGAAATGTATTTCCTCTGTTTCGGTTTACTTTCCCCGCCGAGGAACAGCGGCGTCCCGGCAGAGCGCAACACAAAGGCCCATTACAAACACCGATTTATATTTCATACGCACCGAAATGTTTGGCGCCGCTTACAAATGGAGGTCCGTTGAAGTATTTACAGGGAAGTTTTTAGATTTTTTTTTTTTTTTAAGAATAATAATACTAATAAAAGTGTTGGGTGATTATATCGTACAAAAATATTGTATCGTGGTACTTCGACGACTTTTCCACGGCTTACGACTGCAACATATGTTAAGCAGTTACGTATGTTCTATGCATTTTGGAACGTCGCTATAAACAGTGGGCAGTTGTCATGGCAACTGAAGGTTACGTTGCTAGCTAGTTAATAGCACTGAGACGTTGGATATCGTAGTACACCATTTTGGACGTGTCTATGCGCTTAAGGTGTCGAGTTATGATGTAAAGTGGACAAAGGCACGATAATAACATACAGTAGTTTTACTAATGGTCACATGACTCGGCCCCGCCCAATAAGAATACGCCGGGCATCCTAGAATGGTTTTAATTACTAATGTCAATGTACGGCGTACAAACAACTCCTGTGATTTGAGGCTGCGCTACTGTCCGAGCTGCTCTTTCTGGAACATTCCCCGACACCTGACCGATCAGAATCCCGAATTCTGGATATAAATGCTTTTATTTGATGGTCGGATAAATACGCACCTGGAGGGACGTTTAGACTGGAAATTTAGACTGTCGGCAGTTGTAATAATGGCTATCCATTAAACGGAGCTCGCGGCTAACGAGGTTATGCAAAACACAGTTCTAATCCAATAATGGAATGGAAACGGATGGGTTCTTTTTTTTTCTTTTTTTCCTCCTCCATCTGCATTCCATACAGTAATTAAGTATGCGCAGGTGAGAGGCGCTGATACCGACGCTCTTCCTGAACTAATCCAATAGCCGGGCGTGATAGCGATCTTCTCTTTCTTCCCGTTTTCGCTCGGCCGTGTCCCGCGGTTATCAAATAATCAACGGAATTTGTCCGAGAACCCGGGAGGAAGACGTTAATTACACCTCGTCCCGTGGCAGGTCATTAATAAACCCTAGTTATCTTCGGTCCAGAGATGAGGGAAGCCCCTCTTTTTTCTTCTTATCCTACTCATCTTTTTTTTCTTTTTTTTTAAAGAGGAAATACCATGGAAATAATTCAAGATGATATCAGTGGCGATGATATTCACAGTACGTGTGTGTGAGTGTGTGGGTTCTACAAGGTCCTGCTGGATCTTACCAACCTGCGAATGCAGATAAGGAGCTAAATGTTTATTTAAAGGCCTGTAGGTTGCATACGTTTTACGTATCGCTTGGTACACATGCATCAATGCCACTGCGGGGGGAAAAATGAATATCGGGACGGTGCATCGTACACGGAACAGGGTGTAGCGTCTTCATTTTCCTCGTGTGTGACCCTAAACGGAGATACGCGCAGGCTGGTCCTGTAGCATGTCACTGCGCCGGACACACAAAAAAACAAACATCCAAATTACACCGACTGAGTAGCACGCTGACTCTCACGGGATCGCTGAGGGATTAGCGCTAGCGTTGTCTTAGCGTTGTGACGTCATCATTTCACACAGGATGGATCTCCAGTCAGGGTGTAGTGTTGAGCTTCTAAACTCTTCACTCGTATATTTCACGTGCATTATTATTCTTACGCGTTCCTCGGTCCCACCGTGGAAAACCTTGAACGTTCTAGAACAGGGGTATTCAATCGTATCCACAAAGGGCCGGTGTGGGTGCAGGTTTTCATTCTAATCAAGCAGGAGCCCCACAACGACGCAAGTCATTGGCCGTAGCTAGAGTTTGACTAGCATGTTTCCTGTGTTTTACATGAACCTTCGGGAGATGAACTGATTTTGAAGCAACATCCATCTGGCGCCTTTTATCTTCCTAGCTGTCTTTCTCTCAGCACAGGATGCCACGGACGTTCAGAGAAGCCAGAAGAGAGAGAGTCTCTATCCGTTCACTCAAAGTACTCGAGTTCACTCTCCCGGCTCTCTGAAACCTCGGTGTGCTCGGCTTGGCTGGAAATCAAAGGGCGTGATACGGCCTATTCGCCCGGATATCAGGTTTGCTCAAAACGTCCTTTCATAAGCATGGCTCTGAGGCTCTGAGGAGGAGCAGGTGTTCAGGCTTGAGTGGTGGAGCTGCAACCTGAAGCCCTTTGTGATAAGCGCGACCAGGTGGCGTCCGCGACAGATGATTAGCTGCTGTTGCTAGCTTTGGCGATACGTCGGCCATGTTGGAAGGGAACCGATTCGGACGTATGACGATCTATGGAGAGATGCTCCTTGTCGTGCTGGTCTGAACATGGTGCGCTGACTGGCACTGGAGACTCCTTCCTTTAATGTATGCTTATAAATAAAGGGTGCTGCCTTCTAGAAAAACAAAGCTCAGATGCTTGAAGTAAGACGACTTGCAGAAACAGGCTTAATAATCTAATCATTTAATAATCTAATCAGAGACGCTCTCGTTTGTTGTTTTGTATTCATGTTCCTGAACATGACGTTTTGCACTGAATTAAAACAGAACGTGCGAGTGAACCTGCGACGTGTCACGGTTAAACACAGAGCCTCGTTTATTCGACTAACATGATTGCATGATTGTCCTTGTGTCAAAACACCTACAGAAAACAGATCAGACTCTGAGATCAGACTGCTCACAGAAAAAAGACTGCTCTATCTGTCTCTCTCTCTCTCTTTTTCTCTGCCTCTATCTCTCTCTTTCTGTCTGTCGCTCTCTTTCTGCCAATAAAGTTTTATTTAAAGGGAAGTCTCTGTCTCTCTTCCCCATTCCCTGTCTCTCTCTCTCTCTCTCTCTCTCATCGTTTTTCTGTCTCTCTCTCTTGCTCTGTCTTTCCTTCTCTCTCTCATTGTTTCTCTCTGTCTCTTCCCCATTCCCTTTCTCTCTCTCTCTCATTGTTTCTTTTTGTCTCTCTTCCCCATCCCCCCCTCTCTTTCTCACTCTTATTGTTTCTTTCTGTCTCTCTTGCTATCTGTCTTTTCTCTCTCACTCTTATTGTTTCTCTCTCTCTCTGTCTCTCTTCCTCACTCTTATTGTTTCTTTCTGTCTGTCTGTCTCTCTCTCTCTCTCTCTCTCTCTCCCCAGATGAATGAACATCACTAGAGCTCCCCCAGCTGGATGTTGTAGAAACCGAACCTCCCCAGGAGCTCCAGCCTGCTCGACCTAATCAATAATAATAATAATAATAATAATAATAATAATAATAGTTTTTTTTTCAATCATATATTTGATTTCTTATGGAAAAAAAAGAAAAGAAAAGAAAAAAACCCTTAAGAAATACCCATAAGCGATTTTTCAGTTTATTATGTATAAATGTACATCTCTACGTTCTGATGCGTATTCGCGTTGTGTTTATTTTCTACATTAATTATTGGGAAACATCCACAACGACATCATAGACCCTGCCGGTTGTTTATGCTGCTTACACCAAACTCCCGAAGTTTCACACAGGCTTCGTGCTCACACGCTGGATTCGAATAAACCGAAAAATACTTTTTAATTGTAAAAAATAAAGAGTAACTATTTGCGTAAATGCTAGACTAGCTACTAATATCCAGCAGCTGTCACTGGAGCGTTAGCTAAACATTTATTCACTCATCTTTGTTAGCTAAACATTAATTAGGTAATAGAGTATGAGGTAAATTAAATCTAGCTGGTTAGCATGATTGTGGCAGATGAATATAAATAGCTGAAAGGGCTGATTAGATATACTTTTAAATGAAAGTATTCAAAAGAAGGTGATAACTAAGTTAAAGTTGTGTTGAGGATCCTTTGTTCAGCTAACACTCACTGACAGGGAGTTACTAGCCAGCTGGCGTTAGCATATGTGTGTGAGACGAGACATTCTGCCCCGATGCTTTTTTCAGGCTCGAAAGACACTTGTTCGCACTCGAGCTCTGACTAACAGGAGCGTTTTTGTTCTTCTCGTCAGGAAGAAATCCGAGCTGATATGTTTTTTTTCCTCCTCACTTTGATTCGGCCGTCATCAGCGCAGATGCTCGGCCAAATCCTGTCCCGCTCCAAGCGTCTCCACGTGCTGCTGTCCGTTTCTCACGCCGCTGAAAGACCTGGCAGGGTAGAGGACGAGGTCAAGGTCACTTCATTGGTGTGTAATACACTGGGCTCCGGGGTTAGTGTTTTGTAGCCGTGGTAACGTATACTTGTGGTTAGTGTCCGTGGAAAATTCGTTTGGAAAAAATAAATAAATAAAGAGAAGAAAGAAATCTTAGAGAGAAAATAAATCTGCTCCTGTGACACTGTGGAAAAGTTCCCAATTAGCAAAACAGCTTTCAAATGCTAATTGTTTTTTCTTTTTTTTATTTCTCT
>JANDJT010000001.1:1055776-1067843 GCA_024331685.1 Stegophilus panzeri | reverse complement strand
AGAAGCAGCCGTAGTCCCAGCAATCTGGAATTGGAGTAGATGAGAGCTCCATCCAGAGGCAGGACATCCGAAACGGATCAGGCAGGTCCGGAGAGCATGTATGTATGTGTATGTATATATATATATTATAATATTACACAAACAAAATTATGGGTGGTATATGGTCCACTGCAGCATAACCCCTGTTTTCACCTCTCCAGAAACCCCAGGTGGGACAGACCTGGCTTTTCTCTCTCTTTCTCTGCCAGATCCCAACCTTCAAACAGGGGACAGGATGGACTCATCCTCAGCCTTCTGAGCTGCCAGTGCCTTTGTTTGACAAACTTTCAGTAGGGGCTTTAACTTTTACTTTGCATCACTTATACAACAAAACTGGTAGATACATGTAAAACACAAACCCCACACAGCAACCCTTAACCCACAGCACTACACAAGCAGTTAATGTGTAGTTGCTTTCTCATGTTTATATCTGCACCTCTTGCATGATTCAAAGACTTTCATATTTCAGCTGTTTCATATAGTGGTGTAGTGGTAAAGTTACAAGTTCTCTGCTTGATCAGTTTGGGTTCAAGCCTCACCTTGGTTGTGTGTATGTGTCAATGCAAACAAATAAAGCAAGTGTGTGTGAAATAATGAGTATGAACATGTGTGAATACAATATCACAAGACAACTATGAGAGGGTATACATACAAATATGACCAAAATGTGTGACTGCTGCTATGATTGTATACCACCTTCAATAGAAGTGTCAATGTAAGCAATATGAGAATACATCTGTGTCAAAATGAGCAATATCAGTATATGTCTGTCAAGTTAGTATCACTATAAACCAACATGAGTAAAATTGTAGTAGGAGAGGGTAAGTAATATATAATCTGATGTTCTACCGTACAAGTTCAAGACGATGTTCAAACAACTTCTTATTTCTATTTGTAGTGTTGAACATGTTTAGGATCATGTAGACTGTATGTACGTCGCTGCATTACTACACTCATCCCACAATGATCAAATAAGTGTGTGTGTGTGTGTGTGTGTGTCTGTATTAAACAAATAAAGGAACTTGGCAGAAGCTGTAGCACACGCAGTCAGACATCCTTACTTCCACCATGCTCATTTTCTGGTAAGCAGAATCGTCCTTTTGAACATTATCTTTGTAACACTTTGGTATACAGTAGAATTTGATGAACATTTACAACTAAAAACTTGGTCAGAACGGAGATGTTGCTGAAATCTTCTGAACATCGTGCCTGTTTATCCATCTTCCTATCTGATCAGTCTTTCTCTCAGTGTGTGTGTGGTGTTGGTGAGTGTGTGTCAGTCGCTCCCTCTCGCCGGATGGATTCAGTCTCCTGGATTTCCTCACGGCTACGGCCCGGATGTATCTGAAACGTGGAGACGCTGTGCACCTCCAGGTCATGTCCTGTCACTCACACTGCTCCACCTGGACCTGGAGGAAAGCTACGAGTGTGAGGACGACGCCCTGAAGGTGGAAGACAGGAAGCAGCTCGTGTTTTATTCCTTGTATTTCCCCTCACCCCTTTGTTTCTTTACTTTACTCCTTTTCTTTGCTGTTGTTCTTTTTAAGAGTTTTTCTATTCATTTCTTCATGCCTTGCTTTGTTTTTTTTTCCCCCCCCTTTAATTCCTAGTTCTTCCTTTTTTTGTTTCTCTCTCTCAGATTTCTGAGGGGCAGAACATCCTGGCTAAACTGTGTGGCAGAAAGACCCTGAAGGAGCTGCAGTCGTCGGTTAATCCCTCGCTCCGGTCGTCCTCTGGAGGCTGTCTCTCTCTCACCTTCCAGTCTGATTACTCCAACACCGAGAGACACGCAGGATTCAAAGCGTTCTACACCACGCAGGGTAAAAGAACGAGGCTTTGTTCTTGTCGTGTTGTGAGGTGGACCTCTCGGTCACACACCCTTACAGATGTCGCTGTGATCTAGTGTTTGAGATGGGATCTTAAACTAGCTGAAGTTTTACAAAGAACACCAAACAGGTATGAATGCTCATGTTCACAGCTGACCTTTGACCTCTTCCTACAGATTTTGATGAGTGCTGGGAGAACGATGTGGAGTGTTCTCATTTCTGTCATAATTACATCGGAGGATACAGCTGCAGCTGTAAACCGGGTTACTACCTCGATGATGATCAACACGAATGCCGTGGTACGTACACACACACTCCCTGCTGCTCCCAATTCATTCTCGCATCTCTGGTTATAAACGTTATCCGAGAGTGTATAAGGAGAACAGCTCAGCTTGATCAAATAGTTTTGTTTGTCAACTGCTTTGAACTGTTTCTCTTTTTTTCCTGTTCATTGCTACATTTTTTTGATTCTCGCTTCTCTATTAATTCCCACCCGTCTTTTTGTGGGTTTTTTTTTTGTGCCGAGGTTGTCAAGTTATTTTCCTTTCTATTCTCGCTTTCTTTCTGAAGAAAAACAAACACACCTAATTTGAGACGAATACATACAGTGCCTAATGGACCACTGTTAAGATTCACCATAAAGTTCTTGCTCACGTTGGAGAGTTTTGATGGGTCTTCCAAGAACTGCTGGAAGTTCCTCTTTCAGTTCTCTCTTTACTTCCCGTGACGCTCAGAGAGAGTGGTAATTAAAATCACTGTGGAAAAGAAACTGTGGACAGTTTCACATCCCCTATTATTACTGGATATTTAGAAGACTGCCCCAGGCTAAACCGTGTTAAAATGGAGGTTAGGGTGTGTTTTTTTTTTATGCAACCGTGTACTTTTCGCTGCTGGAATTCCTCTATTTCATGGCTCGGCCTTCCCAGTACCGATAAAATACTTAGGTTCTTTTGATAGTTTCTTCTGCTCTACCCTCATCTCAGTGGTTCCTGGTCCTCTTCCTCCATCCCTAAACTCCAAGAGAATCCTCCCCCTCCCCGGTCTAAGAACTTCACCCATTGGTGGAGAATCTTTCGCTGCCCATAATTCCATCTCTAGCCTCTTCTCCTAACGTCATCTCATTCTGATGGAAGGAACTTATTTTAAAATTTCTCTCCTTCTCCGTTCATCAAATTGATCCTCCTCAAAGAAAAACTCTTCAGAATCTGTTCCTAGCTCAATAGTCTTCACGCTTTAGGCGCCCTATGAATTACGGTCCAACCCCTGCCTCTAAATTTCCGACTCGCAGGGCTCCTAAATTAAGGATTGTTTGGTAAGCCCAACCCCCCATACCGCAGTCGGTTCTCTTTCCCAAAACTTAAATGACTTCGCTTCACATCCGACCAACTGCATGAGAGTAAAAACCACCAGAACCTACAACGTCCACCTTTACTTTTCTTCTCCTGCAATAACGCTCGTCTTTTCATCTGTCTCGACATTCGTATTTACTGGAGAGGATTTTTCAATCTGCCTGCCTTTGTGTCCGTCTCTTTTTTTCCCTCCCATCTTTTAGCCAACTGCACGGAGAACCGTCATGGAGCTGGAGTGTTAACGGCTCCAGGAAGTCCTGGGCCGTACTTTGAGAATGCTGATTGTTTATTCGATCTCTCTGTGGATGAAGGGAATCAACTCGAGTTAAAATTCACCGGAGTGTTCGATGTGGAAAGCAGAGACGGAAAATGCATCGATTACGTAACGGTACGTGCCGATCGGTAGCTATAAGCGCTATAACGAGTAAAGGACGTCTGTACAACTGGCAGAATGCAGTCACAAAGTGGACCAGCTAAATATTAGGGTGGGGGGGGTGTACGATTGTGGCTTTTATTATATAACTGAAGGCAGCTCATCCAGGAAGGAAGAATTTCAGACAGCTGGTTTATTTTCACCGTATCAGGATTACATGTTGGGGGGGTGTGGGGGGGGTGTTTTGGAAGGTAATGACGAAAACAGAATAAGAAGCTACTCTATCCCTCGGTTTTTAAACTTTCTAAGTTTAAAACAGGAATCTCATCTGTTCAGAATATGTCGCACGAGTTTAAAGAAAAAAAAAAAAAAAAACATACCTTATGAACTAATGACTTCAAATGTGTACTGATTAAATGAGTACTGATTAATAGCAGTCGTGTAATTCCGTGTAGTTGAGTGTTGCCCAAGCTTGTCTTTTTAACGTTTCATCCATTATAAAAGGTTGTGTACTGTCAAACCAAAAAAAAAAAAAACTTGTTTTAGCTGAGAAACAGGAAGATATTTGGGCAGAACTTCTGTGGCGGTAATCTTAGTCAATACTGTTCTGTCATCTCTCCTAGCAACCGTTTTGTCTTTGTTTCTATCAGATTAAGACGGACACGGAGACCTTTGGGCCATTCTGTGGCAAAGACAGACCTGCTGACATCCTCACGGCAGCCCAACACGTTAAAGTCCTCTTCCACTCGGACGTGGAGGGAACGAATCGAGGGTTCTCTCTCGAGTACAAACCTAAAGGCAGGATTTAAACAGAACTATTAGCAATACATCATTAATGAACAGTTTAATCGAGTAACATGTTGATCTTGTCAGTTTACTCCCACTCTTGGACATCTATTTGGAGGATGATTTGTTATTTTCCCTTGTAGTAATGGAATGTCCTGGAAAAGTGACGCCCAACTCCGTTGTGTCTCCTGGGAGAGATCGGTATCAAGTGGGCGAGTCGGTCACTGTGCACTGCCTGACTGGATACGTTTTACCCGATGTGAGTATTGAGAGTGAAATTAAACTGTCGGGGAAAAACACTTGGGGTTTGTAAATGTGACTCGGGATCTCTCGTTTGTCCCTGCGAATGAGCCGTTACTACAGAAACGATAACATGTTCGAACGAGTGTGTTAATATAAACCTGTCAATTAACCTTCTGACCAATCGGAATCCAGAATTCAACAGCGCTGGAGAACCAATACTCCTAAAGGTTTCACCCATCATGGGTACGAGTCCCATTCAAGTCAATCCACATAATCATCCCAAAAAGTCTCTCTATTGTCGATTTGAGTTGTGCTGGGAGCACAAACATTTACTCATCTAAACAAACTAACATTGTGTCTTCAATCACATACTCGAGTACTATTCTAGACATTTGTGGCATACTAAGATATTAAGCGGTTTTTCAAATTACTGCTATGTAAGGTCTCCTGCAAAACAACCGAAAGTAGTAAATGGTTTTGAACATAAAGTCAGAGTTTTCAACGTGAGACGTAGATCACCAAACGTGGAACCCCTCTCCTACCTGGTGTTCCCTTTGTTATTGAGGCATGTGGTTTCATCATGCTAAGATCTAGTTCTGCAAGACCTTCAGAAAAAAAGGTTGCGGATGCATACGAGTCTGACACAGGATTTTTTCCAAATTATTTGAAATACTTCATTCCACTGTAAGGAATCCACATCTACAAATGGCACAGATTTCAAAAGACTATCAATTTGTCCAGGACTGGCCGTCCCAGCAAATTCAGCCCAAGAGCAGACCGTCTGATGCATAAAAAAGTCTCCAAGACCGTCAAAGTACATGCTTCTACAATCAGGAAGAGATTGAATAAATTTGACCTGCACAGGAGGCGTGCCAGGAAAAAGCCTTTGCAAGACTACAGTTTTCCAATTAGCATATAGGCAAAGACCAGACCTTTTGGAATAATGTGCTCTGGCCAGACAAATCAAAGATAGAGTTGTTTGGCCACAGTAACAGCAGACATTTTTGGCACATCCTAAGCACACGAGCAAATCCACTGAGGAACGGCTCAAAAAGAAGAAATGCAGGGTTATGGAATGGCTTAATCCAAGCCCGGATTTGAATCCCGTTGAAATGTTGTGGGGGGATTTGAAACTGGCAGTATGTGCAAGAAAACCCTCAAACATCTGACAACTGAAAGAATATCGCATGGACAAAAATAAAAGTGGTCAAAAATTCCTACATTTCTGCTAGAGAGAGCAATACTAGCTTCTGAGCCCAAGGGTGTACTTACTTTTCTCCACAGAATCTCACATCTATTGATATTTCTGTTGAGTAAATGACTGAAAAAGCTACTTTTCCTTGTGGTTTTGTTCAAGTATATCGACTTTATTAATAGGCACTGTTTCCAAGATGATTAAATGTTGGCTTTTTTGACCTATTTGGACAAGCAAACAATTTCCATGGGGTGTACTTCAGTTTCTTCCTTCTTTTCTGTACACAGGCCACTGAAACGTTTCGCTCCACTTGTCAGTTAAACGGGAACTGGAGTCCCAGGCAAAACTGCGAACGTGAGTGAAAATATGAAAGTGTCGACAATGCAATAATATTCTGCTTACTAGACAGAATATCGAATGAAAATAGAATAGTCACAAACCTATCATCATAATCACTGTTTCTATATCTCCTTTTCACAGTGGTGAATTGTGGGCCTCCTGAGCTTCCAGATCTGATGGTCCTGACAGAGGAAAGCCCAAGTACTTCATATGAGGACAAAATCACTGTTAAGTGCTCTTCAGTGTACTACAACCTGGTTGGAAATGGTAAATATGAGCAGGAGCGTGTACAAATACTGGCCCAAAATTTCTCAGAAAAACACCTCAAGCACTAGGACCCAGGAGCTGTACAAAATGTTTACGAAAGCAAAATCTAAAAAGTCTGAAACTTTATCTTGGTACGAGAGCGAAGTTCAAAACGCAGAGCTGGTTCGATATCCAGAGCAAATACCGTAAATCCACATGACTATTTAAACAGCCAAAACAACATGGTGACACAACAGCCTTCTGACCAATCAGAATCCATTTCAAGTTGTTACTTTCAGCTGTGGTGTCCGTTTGTATAAATCCCCCAACAGTCTGCCAGTTCTCTGAGGCATATACATCTTCCCCTCTATCTTGAACCTTGTAGTCTCCGCCTTCTGGTTTGGGTTCAAACGAGTTAGTATCAATGTTCGGTTCTACTTGTAGCGTCACTATGGTCCAGTTGTGATCCTTTTAAAACTTTATTTCCAAAAACTAGGCTCCAGCCACAGCTCAGTAACGATACCCGAGGAAACAGACTGAAGACGAGCTGCAGGAGCCGTGAACCTGTATCACTCCCCTGCTTAGTGGATTTAATCCAGCAAATTAAGCCTACCCAATCTGAATCAGAGAGTACTTAATAATTAAACTGTCCTCATCAAAAACCCAGGAGAAGGTTGTTTATCATCACCGCTCTCCTTTTTTTTAAAAATGGTATTTTTCATAAGTTGCAATCTGGGTTTAGAGCGCAATACAGCACAGAGGTGGTGCTCCTAGCTGTTGATCAAAGAAATTCTAGTCCTTCTTGATCTCAGTGCCGCCTTTGATGCTGTTGATCATGAAATTGCGCTAGCGCGTACAAGACAGTGTCAGGGATTCGAGGGACTGCCCTTGAACTATTTTTCCTCCCATCTTAAAGGGAGAACTTTCTCTGTAGAATTGGGAGATGTTTCTTCCTGCTCTGCACCCATTACCCATGGAGTTGCACAAGGCTCCATACCGGACCCAGTTTGATTTTTTTTAATATATGCTTCCTTGGGCCCATATTTCTCAAAAACACTCTGTTTAAACAATATTAAAATGGATGGATGGCAACAAATTTTCTCCACTTTACCAAATCTACAGCTGAATTGGTTCACGTCCGGGCATCCTGGTTCTACTAAACATATAATCAATCAACCAACTAGGCCCTCTTGCATCTAAATTACACAATCAAGCAAAGAATCTTGGTGGGATTTTTGATTCCGATTTAAATTGCGAAATCGAAATCCTGTTGGTCTTTTAAGGATCTTGAGATTGTTATACATGCCTTATTTCTTTCAGACTGGATTATTGGTATTCCGCCTACACTTAGCCCAAAATGCTATGCTTTCGAGTGGAACTAGGAAGCGTTCTAGCACATCAGCCATGTTAGCATGTCTGCACTGGCTCCCAGTTAAATTCAGAATTCAATATAAAAAGGTTATAAAAAGGTATGATACGTTTTTAAGGGTTTAAATGGCTTGGCCCCTCCCGACATTGCAGCTAGTGAGTGATATTACCTTCATTCCTTTCTTTCCTGTTTCTCTTGTTTCAGCGGACTTCACCTGCAACGCTGCAGGAGAATGGGTGGCTGAAAACGGACAGAATTTTTCCCAAAATGCACCACAGTGTGTCGCAGGTACAGTATTGGCTCAAATATCAATGCGTCACACAACAGTCCTGCTTTTTTAAGTAGTACCTTTTGTTCTTGAAAACGAGCAGCAGATTGTCCAACATTTGCAGTTGGAACTTTTATTTATTTATTTTTAAAGCAAACCAAAGACCTGTAACATTTTCAGGGTCCGTGTACAAGTTTGATTTTTGTATGGAATTTATAAAGTTCACTACACTGATGTTCAAACTCTTTCTCCATCTTCCCCTTTTTTTTTTTTTTTTTTTTTTTAAAAGTATGTGGCGTAACTAAAGAATCTGTTGGCGGAAGGATTTTTGGGGGAGAAAGAGCCAAACTGGGGCAAATTCCCTGGCAGCTCCTGCTTAAAGAGCCTGAGCGCGGAGGTGCATCTCTCATTAACGACCGCTGGGCCATCACGGCTGCTCATGTGGTGGAAAACCAGAGATCATTGATCTTCACAGGCGGCATGGTCGACGGTCTGGACACTGCGAAGATTGAAATGGAAACGGAGAAGATCATAATTCACCCCAACTATCCACACCAAAAACCAAACTACGATAACGACATCGCCTTGGTGAAGCTGTCCTCTCGGGTCCCTCTCAGTGAAAAGATCATACCAGTGTGTCTTCCGAAGACAAAAACGAACGGGCCAGCGCTGGAGGGAAAGATGGGGACGGTCTCAGGGTATGGCTCCGTATCAGAAATCAGGACAAAAAGTCGATATCTGCAACACGGTCAAGTGAAAGAATACAAAGATTTTTGTTTTAAAAGTAATCTGAAAGTCACTGATAACATGTTTTGTGCTGGAGACGCCGACAGAAGTGTGGACAGCTGTAAAGGAGACAGTGGTGGTCCTCTCGTCATTCCGATGTTGGGGTTTGGATCTTCCGACACACCTTATACAATCAAGGGGATTGTGTCATGGGGTCCTCCTCTGTGTGGAGATACAAATTATAGAGGTTATTATACCAAAGTGGAGAATTACCTGGACTGGATTAGAGAAACCATGGCGAAAAATTAACAATCCATCCACCAGCCTTCCTCCAGCAAATACATCAGGACGTGATCTGTGGTTGATTTTTCACGTTCATGATAAGCTGATTGCGTTATTTACACCCAGCTTTGCAGCTTTAAGAGCAATTCTTTATTCTTCATTTTAAATCAAATACCTGTTGCTTGTAAATCTGATGAGTGCAGGACAAATAAAAGCATTTACAACAATATTAGTGCGCCTTGCCTTTATTTCCACCACGTTCGCGTACACTCATCCATGCCTGAGCTGGAGCCGCCATCTTATGAGCCGTTCTATACTGGAAAAAATAACCACAAACTAGGACTTCCAGTAACGAGTAGTACTCATGTGACTACTTGACAGCAGCAGTAAAGGTATAACATCTGTCTCAGACCGTGCATTAAGTATAGACTTTCATCAGGAATTTGCTTTATGTTGATTGGCTCTCAATTATTTGCATGCACTCTCTTATTAATTGGCTTACAGGGACACACACAAAAATCGAAGGTAGGAGAACAAAGTTCAAAACTGAAAGCTGGTCTGATCTCCAGAGCAAATATATAAACATTATTTAATCCAGAATCAAGACATCCACAAAACAGAAGCAAAAATCACTGATCATTTTCCTGTAATAGAAATTAATCAATACACAGTCTGATAAATTCAATGAACAGTGGAAAAAATAAAAAACAGCACAATTTGTACATAAATTTGTACATTTACATCACAGATTCTTGAAGGTAAACAGAATTTTCCAAAATTCGCAGTTGCTTTAAATGATAGAAAGTAAAAATAAATACCATTTTTATTGACAGGCAGCACGCCAGTTCTGTACAGAATTACAGTAACCTTTACGCCATCCTTTACTCTGTGGCATGTGTCTCCCTCTAGAGGACAGATTTGTAGAGACGTCAAACCGCCATTTTGCTTTAAAACAATTTATTAACCTTCACCTCTTACTAATCAATGAAATCTTTTTTACACTAATGACTGTTTAAAATGTTCATTCTACACATTGATTTTAAGAAAGGACTTGATCCAGTTTGACCTTTTAGTTTATTGTATTTTTTTTTGTAGCTTAAACAAATGCTCAAATGCAATTTTATGTTAATAAATATTCTATTTTATTTTTAAAAAAGTTTTTTTTTTTTTCCCCCAATTAAAAGTGTATTTTAATTGAACTGAATTTAGTTTTTGAATCGTTTAAACTTTTCTTTTTTTTTTCTGCTGCATTAAATTTATTTTATTCTGGATATTAGCAATAATAAGAGTAACGCTAAATTGACTTCCATTAAGACATCATGAAGGCAAAGGTAGCTTTTAACACACGTAAAATAGAAAAATGAGAAGCAAAGCAGGCCTGAAGCGAATATTGACTCGTGTATGGAGTGAGACGGGAGGATCGTTTTGGTCGTGAGCCATGTGAGATTTCAGATGTGAAAAACATGGCAAACTTGTTAAAATATCAAATGTGGTACCTAAAAAAAAAAAAGAAGAATGCTGAAATCTCCAGTGTGGATCTTCCAGCAGTCAGTATTTACACCGGGTGTGTCCTAAACGTTCTATATCCAACCTGCATTCGAGGAAGAAACGCTTCTGGTCATAACAGTCTTGTCTGACACGATGCTTTATCTAGCAGATTTTATTTTTGGAGTTAAGTTCCATGTAGCTTTCTTTGTCTTACATATCCTTAAGTGCAAAACACATCAGCAAACCAAACACACAACAGCAAAAACACAAATGCAAAACTAAATCCAAAAACATTACCGCTAATTCGGAAGTGTGATCAATTTAAAAACACCACAGCAAAACTCAAACACGACAACAAACAACTGTAAACCCAAAACATGACCGCATGTTTGATCTAGTCGAATTTAGAAACACCAGAGCACATTGGGAAGTATGACAGGAAATTGGGAAGTATGACAGGAAATTGGGAATCATGACAGCACAAAAAAACAACAACCCACAACTGCAGCAAAACGCATTGTGTGCACACGGGGTGCCTTGATATGGATAAGACTTCCCATCCACAGTTAGTCTTACATTGTGCCCAGGGTTCCTGGAGTTGGCTCCAGATCCACCGCGACCCTTATTAAGATAAAGCAACTGCAACAAATACTGCTGCAAATATGGAAACACTACAGGAGATTCTGAAACTTGACAATAATTTCATGAATCATGTCTACAAATTTGGAAAATATGACCGCAAAATCACAAACATGACGACAAGAAATTCAAAAACACCACAGCAAATTCAAAACTCTGATAGCCAATTGGGAAACATGATAACTTCAGAAACACGAGAGCAGATTTAAACACAAACGCAAATTCGGAAAACATGACAAAATTCAGAAGCAGGGCAGCAAATATAAAAACAAGCAAATTGTGTTAACACGACAGCAGATTTAAAAACAAATGCAATTTTTTTTTTTTTAAATGACAGCAAATTGTGGAAACACGAGGACAAATTGGGAAACATGACAGCAAATTCGGAAACACGAGCAGCAAATTCGGAAACACGACAGCAAATTCGGAAACACGACAGCAAATTCGGAAACACGACAGCAAATTCGGAAACACAGCAGCAAATTCGGAAACACAGCAGCAAATTGTGGAAACACGAGGACAAATTGGGAAACATGACAGCAAATTCGGAAACACAGCAGCAAATTCGGAAACAGCAGCAAATTCGGAAACACAGCAGCAAATTCGGAAACACGACAGCAAATTCGGAAACACAGCAGCAAATTCGGAAACAGCAGCAAATTCGGAAACACAGCAGCAAATTGGGAAACATGACAGCAAATTGGGAAACATGACAGCAAATTGGGAAACATGACAGCAAATTCGGAAACATGACAGCAAATTGGGAAACATGACAGCAAATTCGGAAACACGAGCACAAATTCGGAAACACGACAGCAAATCGGGAAACATGAGCACAAATTGGGTAATGAGCACACATTTGGAAGTAAGACAGCAAACGAGTAACGCCAAAAGCAAAT
>JANDJT010000001.1:1042485-1053754 GCA_024331685.1 Stegophilus panzeri | reverse complement strand
TCTGCGTTTAGTACGCACCTTACTGTGCTCACTGAAACCTCAGTGCCTGTTACACCAAGTCTTGCTGCAGGTCTTTTACTGTCACTCGAGGGTTTTTCACAACCTGCCTTCTCAGAAATCTGCTTGCAGCTGTTCATAGCTTCCTTTTTCTGCCCCTTCCAGGTACTTCATACATTTTCTGCCCCTAGACTGTTCAGGTGTTCCAGCTCAAGCACACCTGGTGCAACTAATGAAGCCCTTGATTAGTTTATATCAGGTGTGCTCGAGACAACACCACTTTGCATATTTGTGCTGTTGTGAGGGATTCTATTCAGGGGGGTGAATAATTTTGAAACTGGAGAAGTCATAAGTTGCATTTTCACTTGAATTTGGGGAAACCGCTTGAAGCGTTCGTCGTCGAACTATTTCAATTGCTTGTGTTTGATTTGTTCAACGCAAACAGCTGAAAGTCTGAACATTTTACAATAAACCTGATTTATAATGCGAGTTGAATAATTTTGATTGCAACTGCAACCAAATAATTAATAATGAATAATAATTATAATGAATAATATAATTATAATATAATTATAATGAATGAATAATAATGAATAATAATTAATAATAATGAATAATTTTGATTGCAACATGGTAATGTAATGCAATGTTCACTTTTAATCGTAAGATTTTTTTAATCGTTAATTCAAATAACAGCAAATCCAAAAAAAATTCTTATTTTCAGCCTAGTGTTTTGATCGCGTGGTTTTGATGAAAGGGAAAGTGTTATTTTGAGGTTTTAATTGGATTATTAACGTGTTTTTTATTCATTGATCAGGTATTATTTTGATGTTTTGGATTAAAAACTAAAGATTTTAAGTTTTATTCTGAGGTTGTAAATAATTGAGTTATACATTTCACGTAAACATTTTTGTTATGAATTGTGAAAATATGTGTTTTTACCTAAAAAGTTTCATTTTTCATATTTGGACATTTGTTTTTTTTGTTTTTTTTTTTGTTTTTTTTTTAAAAACAACCTTTAGACATTCTAATCTAATACTTAATTTGTTGTTGATTCAAACGACGCAGCAGTAGCCATGCTGAATTTACTTTTCAGCCAGTTATTTTGAGGTTTGAATTTAAGCTTAGTGTTTTAATTTCATGTTTTTGATTCGGTGGTATTATTTTGACGTTTTAGATTAGACACTCTGATTTAAATGTTTCATTTAGAGGTTTTAAGGCTTGGATTAGTGTTTAGAGTTATATTTTGAGGTCATAATTTGTGGTAGTTTTGGTTCTAATTTAAAGGCGGTATTTTTTAGGTCATCGTTCAACGATCAGAATTCATTATTTTATTTTACGACCAAGAAAATCAGCAAATTAACTTATGAACTTTTCAAATTCTTAGGATGCAGCATCTATAAGTCTTGTTCAGAATTTCAGGAAAACAACCATCCTTCAAACCCAGATCGGATTGGTAAAAGATGCTGATTGGAACAGAGATTAAAAAAAAAAAACTAAAGGCAAGTGTCTTCTGTCTCACATTTGCTACAATAATGTTTATGTTTGCCTGTGTGATATCTCAGTTTAACAGACTGGATGAACAGCAATCGCCTCGGAGATGGAGGAGATGAAACAATCAAGAGAAAGAGAGAGAGAGAGAGAGAGAGAGA
This sequence comes from Stegophilus panzeri, assembly GCA_024331685.1. Lineage (NCBI taxonomy): Eukaryota > Metazoa > Chordata > Actinopteri > Siluriformes > Trichomycteridae > Stegophilus > Stegophilus panzeri. The sequence continues at coordinate 1,052,105 of JANDJT010000001.1, read as the reverse complement.
GAGTGAGAGTGAGTGAGAGTGAGTGAGAGAAAGGAGGGGAGGGATTGTGGGAAGGCACTTGTCTCTCATATTCGAGAGTGGCCCCACACACACTCTCAGCTGGACCACAAACATCTAACAAACATTATCTGCTTATCCATATCTTTATTTCCACAATCTTTTCCAGAGTTTAGGTCTAGTTTGTCAGAAATGGCCAGTTTTATCTTGCAGCATTTGTACATGGACAAGTAAAGAATTTTTTTGCTTTTTGCTCAGCTCGTTTTTACGCCTCATTTATTTTGAACTCGGCTGAAGGTAAGACTTTAACCTTTTATTTGGGGGTTGGTTTTGTTTTGGGTTTTTTTTTTCAGCTTAAAATCTGACCAAGAGTTGCTTTCAAGCTTCAACAGGTGTTTGTTACGACACCACAGTGCTCTATTATTCCAGATATTTTTTTTTAAACCTGTGAGTGAGTCCACTACCTATTTATTCATTTTCAAACTAAAATGTTTTGAAAATAGATCCATTTAATTATGTATTTAATAAAATATTTTCCTTCAGCTATTTTATTTACTTCTTAAAAACCCCCCATTCAGGCTTTAATTATAGGTGTTAAATTGAGCTGCTTGAGCTCATCATCATTACCGAAAAAGCACGTTTCCTGCACTTGCTTGGAAGCTCTAGATATAAATATAAACTCCCTTTATTACATTTGATATTTTTTACGGTGGGTTTTATTTATTTATTTTTTTAATTTTTTTTTTTTAAAGATTTTTGCTCTCATTTCATGTTCCCTAATTTTGTCAACAACTAATATTCGTCATAATATTATACCCGATCATAAAATTCCTATTATGAACTTCTAATCAATCGAGACAACTTGTTTCTCGAAATTTTTGGCTGTGATCCGTGAACAAACATGGCAGCCTGTCGTGTCGGGATCGTTTTTCGGAGCGTTCCTCATTTGTAACATCGACATGGCCGCTTCGCTCCTCCCCTCCCGTCATCAGTCCCTTATCTGCATTCTCTTCCCTCAGCAAAGCCCCATGCTCAGAAGCAGAGCTCCGGCCGCACTCATGTCCTCAGTCATCGCTCCCTCCAATCCCTCTGGCTCCACGGGACCCAAAGAGGTGGAGTTGATCCTGGTGAAGGAGCAGAACGGTGTTCAGTTCACCACCTCCGCCCTCGTTGCGCCGACCGGCCAGACTCATCCTTCTGGAGAGGAGCGAGAAACCTGGGCCAAGAAAATCGACTTCCTGCTGTCGGTCATCGGCTTCGCAGTGGACCTCGCCAATGTCTGGAGGTTCCCATACCTGTGCTACAAGAATGGAGGAGGTAAGAGGGGAAAATTTTTGAACATTCTGAATTCGTTTTATGGTCAACTTTGTTCATTCTTTAAAAACATCACTAGGGTAAGCCAGAGAAAGTCACTATTAAGCAGAAGCTCCTTAGATGCCTGCAGAAATGCCTCCAAGATGACTTGCAAGATCAGTTCCAAATTAACTTCAGACAATTTTGTGTACGAATTTGATGTGATTTTTTCCCTGATCTGACCTGCTCTTAGATATTCTCAACAAACCTAGCGTTTATTAGTACCTAGAAACGTGTTAACCAGCCACTCTTCGAGCAGTTTATCAGCTCGATCTCAGAAGACGCCTTTCTCTTCTCCAGACGTCAAGCAGACAACAGGACTACGGAAATGTCAATCCTGCTTATCCTGATAATCCAGGGCATTCTGGAGCACCAACTGGAACCATTTTAAAATAAGCACTTCTGATGCATTACACAACTATATATTATAACATACGCCCAGGGTGCAAATAAACCTGGACAATGCAAAGCTTTTCTTTTTTAAATCAACTATTAATTCTGTGAGCGGCAAAATCCTAGCAGTTGCAGCACTCCAAAGCCATTCTAGATACATTTAAGACTCAAATATATTTTTGCAATATCAGTTTATATATTTAAATATATATTTATATTGAGATTTAATTCACATTAGGAACTTTTTTTTTTTCCCCCGTTGTCCTCAGCATCAGTGTAAGGTCTGATCTGTAAATGAAAAAATGTCTGATCTCAGCCTCAGCTTCTAATTTATTCGCATAAAGAATTATTTTATATTTGTGCTTGTTTTTAGATCACACTAATCGATGGCTCTTTATTATTTTCCTGAAGAAATTTTATTTTAAACCTGGAAGTGAGCCATTAGCCACTAGCACAGCATAGTATTTTTTAAAAACCTATTTAGTAAATGAATTTAATATTTACTAAAAGTTAGTTTATTTACATAGTTACTTTTTAATTTATTTTGTTGAAATGTAATGAGTAATAAACGCAGAACATGTCCAATCTCATGTCCAAATCTGATCTGAATAATAACTTTTGTTTCCTTTACCCCACCGAGGTGCCTTCCTCGTCCCCTACATGTTCTTCATGGTGATTGCCGGAATGCCACTCTTCTATATGGAATTAGCGTTGGGACAGTACAACCGTGAAGGAGCTGCGGGAGTATGGAAGATTTGTCCGATATTTAAAGGTAACACCGTGACTCTGATTTAGTGGTTATCTGATGCGACATGCGGTAAAATAAGTAGTGCGCATTGTTCCAATCTTATCAAACGTTTCTCAATGTGGCAGAATCAACGCTTGTTCGATTCAGGCTAAGTTACTAAGTTACAGCGTTACTTTAGTCACGTTTACAACCTCACTCTGCCTTTACACCGACCGTATACAAGCCAACGACAAATTTCTAGAAGTGTGAGAAGTTTGAACTTAAGTCTCAAGAGTGTTAACGCTGCTACAGTACGATGCTTATCTAGAAGAGGATGACTGCAAACAAAACTGAGAAATGAAACATGCGAATGGACAGCATCTTAAAAACCGCAAGCTCACGTTCAAGAATGTTCATGTTTAAGCAAGCCCGTTTTCGGATTGATGACGCAAGCAGAAGCTAGTCATATTCCTAAAATCACAGATCTATCACTATAGGATCGTCATCGTCATGTACGCCGACATGGAGAAGGCACGTTATCATGAGGTTCTTAAACAACAAAAAAAAATCTCATACAGTGTAGCTAGCGATTAGCTAGCTTGTGCAATTCGTATTTCCCAGTTGCCTAGCAACATCTCCATACTCTAGCCATGTGGTCATGTGTTTGCTTTTTCCAATCAGTAGTTGCAGAACATTCAGTAATTGATTACCATTTTGTACTGATTAAAGAATCTATATGTAATACACATACATATATATATATATATATATATATATATAAAAAGGTTAGTGAATCATTGTAATATGAAAGTGTAATACAGGTACGTACCTGCTGTAGTGTCATATCGGTAGTCGGTATCAGGTGTTTTCCGTGAATGCTGCGTGTTAGGTGTGTACATGCAGTGCATCGTCTGGATGAAGGAACAGAGGACACGTTCAGTCAGGCACGAGACAGGTACCGTTTATCTCTCGATAAAAACTCCGAAATGGAAGACAGTCAAATTGGCTTTTAGCCTCAAAACGCTAAAAGCATGCCATTTTCACGGTAGCTGACTGGAGGGAGATTAACACGCTTCAGGAATCCTCAGATCCGTGTCACCTTTGTTGCAGGTTTTTTCCTATCATACAGTCATACATATTATATATACACAGTATAGAAAAATAATATAGAAACTTTAGAGAACACGTTGCACATTTTTCATCCCCAAAATATGTGCAACATACATAGTAAGTAAGCACCGCTTCAATGTACCAGGCCTTTTCACTTTACATATACTAAAGCCAAAAAATAAGAATCTGTATGAAAATATTTCATACCTAGAATATGGCAAAAGGAACCGTACACACCTGAGAAAAACCTCAAGCAATACATTTGCAAGAATAAATGGTATTTTATGAGAAAAAGAGGAGCTGCAAGCTTTTCTTTACAGAACAATCCTGCCAAGTTACAGTCACTGATAATGTTAACACGGGTAACTAATACACCAAAAGAAAGTTATTTATAGCTAGCTAAAGTTACCACATGAGGATTTGGATGTTATTCAACAGAATCCATAGAATATTATTCTAACTAGTTATAATTACTACAGAGTGAGACGCAAAACAAGTAAATGTACCACAGGATGCTAACCAAACCCACAAAGTTTACCACAGAAAATTATTCTAACTAAAGTGATAAGAGGATGTTTTATCTAGCTAATATCACCACAGACTGCTATTCCAACTAGCTAACGTTACCGTATAATGTTATGTCTGGCTAGCTAAATTTACCATAGCCGGTTATGGACATTAAATCTCATGTTAACATAGCATGTCGTGACTAGCTAGCCAAAGCTACCACAAGAGGGTCTAGCTACCAAAAATGATCACTTAAGGTTATTTCCTTGCTCAAGTTACCACAGGATGATAACCTATCTAGCTAAACGCACATTCTTGCGTCTAGCTAGCTAAATTTACCACACAATGTTGTTAAATAAATATGATTCAAACTTGCCACAGGATATATTCGAACTAGCTAAACTAGCTATGGTTAACACAGGACATTATCGGCACCTAAACATACTACAAGATGTTATTTTATCTATCTAAATTTACCACAGGACTTGCCACAGGGTAGTGATCAAACTTTAGCTAATTTGAAAATCTCCTGTGGCTCCTGTAGGAAAATCGTGTCTGTAGCTAAATGTTTAACTAGCTAAATTTATGACAGGAGTTTATGGACATTATTCATACTGAAGCTAAAAGGTACCTAACTAAGCTAAAGCTTGTCTTACTATCCAAGTTGGAAGAGTTAAATTTACCACAGGATGTTAAGGCTGTTATTCAAACTAGCTTGTTCATCACGCAAATAAGAACAAGCATGATTGTCCCCTCCCCCCGTGTTTAGCTACAGGTGTGCGATCAAATTTAGATTCGGACAGACCGAGCCATCAGAACGAGGGAGAGGAAGAAAGAGAGACAGACATCTTAATGACAAGCTCTGTTTTCTGTGCGCCTGCCACTCGGCGAGAGATTACTGTAATTACTGCTGATCAACACGTTCACTTCCTCGCGATCGATGCTCAGCAAAGTGCCAGAAAATTGCACATGTGCACACAATGAGAGGACGCGAATGTGTCTCCTAGCAAACCCCACCCCCCCACCCCTTACACCTTAGCCACAGACGTCCCTCCGATCCAGACCCAGTTATTTTATCACATCGCAATTACAGCAATTAGAAAATCCCTGATATTAACCCTCGTCAAGTTTAGGGATCCTCCTGATGGCACGGAGGTGTAGAAATAATCAGACAACACCCTAACGCCGTTACAGCGCCCTCCATAAATATCGGCACCCCTTCAGAAAATGAGCAAAAAACAAATGTATAAAAGGCATAACGTACACGGACATTACAAGATTTATAAATTTTTTGTTTTCAAAACTATCAGGACCTTTATCATTTATATTTATATATACACTTATAACACCTACCATGAGGGGAGTATAAAGGATTTATTTATTCAGGGTTTTTTTTTTTTGTTTTTTTTTTTTTTACAAGTGTGCAACCTTTAATTTATACCTCAGGGAAACAGGGCATGTTAAAAAGCAATGATAAAAAACATTATGGGAACTAACAGAAATGAATTGATCATTTAAAATATTCCGTAAAGCAGGTCAAATAGTATATTTTGAAGGAGAACAAAAAGTAGTTGTTTTAGTTGGAACAAAGATAAAAACTGGTTACTGGGAGCAAAAAACTTCCAAGAAATATTTCTTAATGATGTCAATAACTTTAGCACATGTATTTTGCCTTAAAAAAAAAAAAAAAAAAGAATGAATAGTTCTAATGATAATTGAACAAAGTTAAATAATACTCCATTGTCTGTGTGGAGAATTTAACTTAGTGTGTAACGTTTGTTCGCTTTATGAAGGGTGCCAATAATTCTGGCCTGCACTGTAAATTCATTGAAAATTCCATGATTTTTTAACTTTCCAAATGCTTTGTTACTGCTTCACATTCCCCATCTGTGCTGAGGATAAAATATTCAAGCTATTTTCCTCCTGGTTTGCGCCTCGAGGGATTAGCGGATTTATTACCGTCACTTTGGGCTGCTGATGAGAAAAGACAGACAGATGAGACGTTCTTTTGGCGACGGGGAGTCAGAAATTATGAGGCGTGATCTAAAAACCCACTAGCAGCAAGAACGTCAGACGCTAGTACTACGAGCTACGAGTTGTGGAGAAGTATTTCTGCATGGACTGTATGGTTGCCCCTGTCCTCAGGTGTCGGCTTCACGGTGATCCTCATCTCGCTGTACGTGGGTTTCTACTATAACGTCATCATCGCCTGGGCGCTGTTCTACCTGTTCTCGTCGTTCTCCGCCGAGCTGCCGTGGGTCGACTGCAACAACACGTGGAACAGCGCAAACTGCTCCGACCTGAACGCCACCTTCCTGAACGACTCGCACAAAGCCACGCCCGCTTTGGAGTACTTCGAGTGAGTGTGCGCTATAAAGCACAATGTTAAACTTTAAAGCAGTAACCCTAGCTTGCCATTAGCTCCAAAAGTTGGTTATGTAAACGTAGCGCTAGGCTAATATTAGCTACGTTGTTAGCGTCACTAACGATAACATTAGCGCTGTGATCTGATGTTATGTTACATATCTAGCTAAATTTGCTAGCAAGCTGTTTATCTAGCTTATCTTTACAAATGTCATTGTCATTTATAAGTGTTTTTTTCTGTTCTGCAGGCGTGGTGTTCTGCACCTTCAGGACAGTACGGGGATCGATAATCTCGGCCTGCCTCGCTGGCAGCTCACTTCCTGTCTCGCTGTCGTCATCGTGGTCCTTTACTTCAGTCTTTGGAAGGGAGTCAAGACTTCAGGCAAAGTGAGAATTCTTTAGATCAGAAGGGCAGAGACTTAAATGAATGAAAGGAGATGTGTATAAAAATATAGGCGGTCACGACACTAATAAAACCTGCGTCTCTGTGTGTGTGTGTAGGTGGTGTGGATCACTGCCACGATGCCTTACGTGGTTCTGACGGTTCTCCTGCTGAGGGGTGTGACTCTGCCTGGAGCCATCGATGGTATTAAAGCCTACCTCAGTGTGGACTTCCTGCGCCTGTGTGATGCTCAGGTACAAACACACACACACACACACATCATTGTGTACAGAGTTGGTCATAGTGATGGTGTGGTTAATTGGCAGTTGAGCTGCTTAAGTGCACATGGATGTGAAAAACCACTCGCACAAGTACAGTATATTACAGAATATTTACGACAAAGATTAACGGATGGATGAACAGATAAACACATGGGTGGAGGGATACAATATCAAATTGAAGTTCCTGACTGTTTGGTGAAGGAATGAGTAGGTGGACAGAGGAAAAGGTAGATAAATGGATGGAGAGACAGATGGACAGGCTGCAGCAGTGTGAACGCAGTCTGGTCTGTATCCTCTCCTGGTGTGTCATGGTGGAAGTGCGCGAATCGCAGGATCGCTGTTGGCGTTTGTGATACATTTCGCCGTGTCTCGGTAGTCACTCGCTCAAACGACCTCAAAGCTGCAGTTTGAGAATTAGATTAGACGCATGCGAGCGGCAGCAATTTGCAAAATTACCCTGCATTCAACGAGTTCCTTTCATCTCTGAGCTCAATGAGTTCCTGCAATTATCCCTAATGACGGCACTGCGGCCGCTTTGTGTGCATGCGTGTGTGTGTGTGTGTGTGTGTGTGTGTGTGTGTGTGTGTGTGTGTGTGTGTAGGTCTGGATCGAGGCGGCGACGCAAATCTGCTTCTCTTTAGGAGTCGGCTTCGGTGTTTTAATCGCCTTCTCCAGCTACAACAAATTCACCAACAACTGCTACAGGTACACACACACACACACACACACACACACACACACACACACACAGTACACGCATTGATTTCGTCATCTTATCCAGCAACAAGTTCATCGACAAATGCTACAGGGTACAGACATACTACACACATTGGACACTCACGGTACACACTTAACGTACTCATATTGTACTCACACACTACCGAGTCCCGAAAACTAATTGGAAGACTGTTCCATAACTGTGGGGCTTTGTAAGAGAAAGCTCTTCCCCCTGCTGTAGCCTTCACTAGTCCAGGTACCAACAAATATCCTGCATCTTTTGATGGAAGTAGGTGTGGCGGATCATAAAAGACCAAAAGGTCACTCAGGTACTGTGGCGTGGGAATATTCAATGCTTTATAGGTCAATAATAGTATTTCATAATCAATGTGAAATTTTACTGGGAGCCAATGCGGTGTGGATAAGATCGGGGTGATGTGGTCGTATCTTCTGGCTCTAGTAAGGACTCTTGCAGCTGCATTCTGGACTAAGTAAAAAGTAGTGGGCCTAAAACAGAACCTTGCAGAACGCCAAACTTTACCTCAGTGTGCATAGAGAAGTTACATCTACGAATTGATAGCGATCAGTCAAATAAGACCTGAGCCAGGAGAGGAGCGTTCCCTTAATGCCAACAACATTTTCTAGTCTATCAAGGAGAATAGAATGATCTATAGTATCAAAAGCTGCACTAAGGTCAAGTAACACAAGCAGCGAGACACAACCCTGATCAGAGGTCAGTAGTAGGTCATTTACTACTTTAACCAGCGCTCTGTCTGTGCTATGATGAGGTCTAAACCCCGACTGGTACATTTCATGAATGTTGTTCCTATGTAAGTACGAGCATAGCTGCTGTGTACAACCTTTTCTACTATCTTGGAGATAAAGGGGAGATTTGATATTGGTCTATAGTTGGACAATTGACAGGGGTCGAGGTCAGGTTTGTTAATCAGGGGTTTGATAGTTCTTTGGATCACCGTCTGACCCCAATAATAGCTGATAACTCTGAGAAATTCTGTATTCAGACAGTACACTGTACTCACACACACACACACACACACACCACTCAACATATACTCACACTGTTATATACACGCTGTACTCATGCAAACTACACTGTACAGACAACACATTGAGTGATTATAGAGTGTATAAATCATACTAAACTGTACTCACAGTATACACACTGCACATACACTAGGACACTCACTATACACATACACCATGTACTTACTCAACATACTCACTATATACACACACTAAACTGTACACACAGACAGTACACATTGTACACACACTATACACACAACTCACACAATCACACACACACTATACACTGTATAAATTGTACTCTATCATACTACACATTATATACACACACTGCACAATCATTGTATACGCAGCGCACATACAGAGTAGTTCACACTCACTACACAGCAAACATTCGCCGTACTCACACACCCTACACACCCTACACACCCTACACACTGCGTACACATTGTAAAAGTTGTACTCATAATACACACTGTACACTTACACACTGCAAATACACTGTAGACAACGTTCACTCACACCACTCGCACTACACCTCACACTGTACACACACCACTCGCACTACACCTCACACTGTACACGCACCACTCGCACTACCCCTCACACTGTACACACACCACTCGCACTACACCTCACACTGTACACACACCACTCGCACTACACCTCACACTGTACACACACCACTCGCACTACACCTCACACTGTACACACACCACTCGCACTACACCTCACACTGTAC
>JANDJT010000001.1:1021272-1033442 GCA_024331685.1 Stegophilus panzeri | reverse complement strand
AGCTACCGTAAATACACTAAACCACAAAGAAACTACCGTAACTGCTGGAGTAACACAGCTACCGTAAATACACTAAAACACAAGGAAACTACCGTAACTGCTGGAGTAAACTACCAGGGTGTAATTTGTTATAATTGCATATGGATAAATGTTATGTGTTCATAAACCTTATTCGATTTGTGCATTGGTTCAGGGTTTTACGGTAGCTCTGCTACAACAGCAATTACGGTAATTTTCCTAGTTACTCTAGACTATGCAGTTAGAGTAGGTTATGAGTGGACACATCAGTGTTAGCTTGTAGATACAATAACAAAAAAATGGCGGCAGTAATTACAACCAGAAGCAAGTCAAGAACGTTATCAATAAATTTAAAACATCTATATAAACATTAAAGATGGAGGAGAAAATTGTTTATATTTCTATTCTGTATATTTTATTTCTATGGCCTCGTTATTAACTGCGTATAAGCGTGCTAAATATTCTGGATGAAATTAGCGTTAAGGGACTCGGTCGTCAGAGACCACAAACCTGACTCTTTCCTTCTTCTGCTTTCCCTCAACATTACGTCATCCTCGTCCCTCGCTCCTCTTCCTCTCCACTTCAGCTAATACGTGAGATAGCGGTAAGAGAAAGAAATAATTGAGTAACACTTATGATCGCACACTGATAATATTAAATATAAATTAAAAAATCATCTAAACGAGCATGCGCTTGTTTTAACATCCAACTGTCCATCCTTTAGGAGGTGCTACACTAGCTTTGCTGACCTTCTGACCCCTGAGATAGTGAATGAAGCGTGGAGATTTAACAGACCTAAAACAAACCCTGCGCTAATCTTCAGCCTCATGCTCGTGCCGCAAAGCAATAAACCGAACGTCTGCGCAAACGCATGAGAGATAAACGTACAGATTTATGCGTTTACACCGAGACACGTGTGAAGAACAGATCGCTCTTAAATCACCTGGTACAGAGCTCTCGCTTTGGGCTTTTAATACTTGTGTCAATTACACGCTTTTGGCCCGTTTACAAAAGGAAGACATTCTGCGTGAGAGGTCTCCTTCCGTACCTGTGCTTTGACGGATGTTCTGACGTTCTTCTGAGTAAACACACCAAGAGTGAACTGGGACCTGGGATCAGAGAGGTGTGAAAGTCCACTCCAAACAAGCGTATCGACTAACACTTATCCAAAAGAACCAGAGACAAATTATTACACTGGTGTTAAATAACATGCTCCTCGATCAACAAGCCTCAGACGAATGAAAGTGTGTACGAGTGGTTGGTGAGTAACGAAAGAGCTTTTGCTGCATAAACTGGCATTTCCATATTGATTTTTCATACGCAGAAAAATCCAATCCCGTTTCCTCACCAGCGCGTCAATATCCAATCTGATCGTCAGCCTCGACACCACCTACCCCCACTTACACTTAATAAAAGGGGAAAGCAGATGGCCGACGTGGCCTCATAGCCATCTGATTGCTCCGTGATGGTTCTCGTGCTGCTGAATCCGAGCGTCTGATTACGCAGAGACGGACGGACGGATTGTCGTATCCGAAACGGATAGTAGCACCTGAGCACGACGGAGTCCAGACAAATTATCACAGGAGCAGGGAAAACTGCGCTATGTTGGATTGGGACATGGCCTGCAGTGTGACCAAGAGAACATGTAAAAATGTTTCAAAAGAATTCCAACCGAACAAGATTAGACAGAGATAAATAACCTCGTTAAGGAATAAAACACTGTGTGGGGGTGCTGTGACAGGAAAATAATCAACGTCAGGGTGCCAACAGTAACCCTGCTTCGTCACAGCATTACACGGAGTGTTTTATTCCTTTCAAAAGGAATAAAACTGACATTTGTAATCGAATAAACAAAACGTCCTCTCTATAGTAAACATTTTAATAAAGGATTTATCATCAGGGTCGCACTGTAAATAGTCAACAATCGCATACATAAACGGATTTTTATATACGATTTATAGTGTTATCACAACGTCCGTGACTCTAAAATGAAGGGGTGTGTGTGAGTGTGTGTGTGTGTGTGTTGGATGAGAACCTATTCCCGATGGCTGTACGTGCTGACCCCATCATGGCGCCTCGTCCTTTCAGGAAGTGCATGTTCACCGCTCGCGTTGTCACCACGGCTCAATTATGAAGCACTTTCGGCTGAGTGTAAACTCTTATTACACAACACTTAGCACTTAGGCGTAATTTACAGCCTCGAAACACCAAAAAGGGACAACAAAAAAACAAACAAAAGGAAAAACCCATCAAGATCCGTGTGTTTATGTGTGTGTGTGTGTGTGTGTGTGTGTGGTGGGGGGGGTACACTAATACACTATATTTACTATTACAATTATACAACAGAAATATTCATGTTCTACTAATATACATATAATACAATATGCTCCACTACACGTGCGCACACACACTCTTTAGTAACCACGTGGGTGGCTTGCTTGGGTTTGTTCCCTCTTCTACGATGATTTGAGGCGTGGCCGCATCTAAAAGGAGGAAATTAAGCAGAAATCATTCAGTATAATATTATACAAAGACTCAACCCCAAGGGTTTGGATACAAGAGGATTAAAGTTATATTATATAAACTATAATAAATATCTATGCGAGCGAGTTCATGAGCTATGCAAAGGTTAAGTTATTCGATATGGCGCAAGTAGAAAATGGCGTCCAAGCAGCAGAATGCTAAGCCTAATTAAAGTGTCATTTTAGTTGTTTTTCCTTTTCACATTTGAACTTTTTTTTTTTTTTTTTTAAAAACATCTACATGCTTATTTAAAAACTGCGATTTCACTAAATAGCTCATATTGTAGCAGTTACACAAAAATGTCAGGAATAGAAACATTTTCCTCAGAAGTTTTGTTAAACGATTAAGAAAAGGCTCCCTGAGACAAAAATTGCGATGCGTTAAGTGCAATTGCAGTCATATACGGTCACAATTTTAGTCGCCGAGTTGTTTCTTATTATTTTACCGACACATCTGAGGAAAATGACGATTTTCCTAACACTTTTTTTCGTGCGTCACTGGGAGTTGTGCGTCACATTTTTCTGTATAAAGACCCATTAGCTATGCGCTATTTAGAAAAATATCAGCCATTTTATCATGTGGAGCCTTTCCTTAACACTTCAGCCACACATCTGAAGAAAATGTTACATTATACTATATGCTATTATATGCTAATTACACAAAATAGCACAGCAGTTAAGTCTTTCATTTACAGATAGATGAATTTTCCTCAGATGTGTTGCTAGACTAATAAGAAAAAAGCTAAACAGAACTAGCAGTACAATTTCGCTAAATAGCACATAGCTGTTAAGTCGAAAGACGGTGTGATTTTAGCCATAATTTACCAACACGTCTCAGGACAATGTAGCTGTTCCCGCCATTTCACCGTCACCCCAGACTCAACAGCCGCATGCTATTAAACAAAACTGCAATTTTAATCATATGGAGCTTTTTGGAAGTATATTACCAACACGTCTGAGGAAAATGTCGGTATTCCCGACGTTTTTCCACCGTCACTGCGCGTTTACATTTTCCCGTATGAAAGACTAAACAGCCGTGTGCTGTTAAACTTTCCTCAGATCTGTTCATCAATTAATAAAATAAACGCCCCATATGAGTAAAATTACGATTTTGCTAAATAGCCTGTAGCTGCTAGGTCAAATTAATCGTACGTCATCATAATTTTAGTCGTATTGAGTCATTTCTTATTTCTTATAGTTATTCTGCCGACTCATCTGAGGAAAAAACACGGTGCATTAATGCTTTGATATAAATAACTTAAAAGCTACTTAAAAAGTTACAAAATTGTCATTTTTAGTCAAATCAAGCCTTTTATTATTAAACCTATCTAAAATACATAAATTTACACTAACCCCACCAAATCTGAGGAAAACGTTGATATTCCTGACGGTCTTTTTTTTGCAGTGCCGTTATTTTTCTGTATAAAAAAAACGCAGTGTAATAGCTACCTGCTAGTTAGCAAAAGCATTATTTTAGTAATATGGAGCCTTTTCGTATTCATTTAATGACACATCTGAGGAAAAAGTATTCATCTAAAAATGTGTTCATTTTTTAACACTGTATTCTGGAACGTTCTGCTCTTTTAACATGTATCCAAACCCATTTTCCCACGGCAAAATTAATACTAAATAATAAAAATGAATTTGTAATGTGCTAATGCTAATGGGGAAAACAACGAAGACGTGTTAAACCAGCACTTATTGAGTTATTGAGGTAATATTTTGGTTAAATTGTTTATGATAGTTATATTGCTGATGTCAAGTTGTTTGTTATAATATTTATTTATTTAATTTTTTTTTTAAAAAAGTTTTATCTACAGTTATGTTATATTGTCGTATAGCTGGGTTCTCGTTGCTTATGTTGTTGTGTTATTGTTAAATTGTTAGCCGTGTTACATTGTTGGTTGTTGTACGACATTACAACAGCGGTGCATTAAATAGGTTGTTTTGTGTGTTACATTAAGTTGTTTACCGCTTTATATTAAGTCGTTTTGTCTTGTTTTAGGCTCCGACTCTTGTGTAGTTCTATTGCAACACGGTTGTATTGTTTATATTAAATTATTAGATTGTTATTATTGGTTGTAAACAAGTTGTTTCTAGTCTTTATGTTGTTCTACAGTATTACTACATAGTTTCTTGTTATGTTTGTGGGATCGTGTTATATTGTTAAATTGCTTTCCAAGTTTCTTTTGTTATAGTTGTGTCTTTTCTAGCTACGTTATATTGATATTGTAAAGTAGATCTTTTGTTATTGTTATATACCACTGTATACTGTTGCTAGGTTACGTTACATTCTAGTTCAACTGTTTATGTAGACGTGCTATTATTTTATAGTTAAGCTGTTTCTTCTTGTTTTATTGTTGCTGCGTCATCTTAAGTCGTTATATTGTATTATGTTAAGTCTTTCCTCGTTATGTTTGTCATTTTATGTTATACTGCTCATATTATTGTTAAATTATGTTGCTTCTTGCGTTAATGCTGTTTATGGCTACTTATAGCTTCTTGTCATTGTTAAATGACGCTTACAAGTAAAAAAAAAATTGTATTGCCATGTTCTGCATTATATTATGGTTGCTAATGTTTGTTATTGTTATTATTATTATTATTATTATTAGTGGTATACTCAATTGTAATAGCTACTTATTCATGAATAAGCAATAATTGAGAGCACACTTCATTTGGCTGGCATCATTAGAAGAAGCATCATCGGTGTGTATGTGAGGGGTGTGTGTGTGTGTGTGTGTGTGTGTGTGTTCACCTCACATCCTGATACAACAGCTGATTGTTTTACATGCACCTGGATCCATAAGAGCAAAATAATCTAGATCACCGTGTTCAGGTACACCGTCTCTCCTGTGTCCCCTGCATGTGAAGCACCACCTCAGTTTTACTCGGCTGTCACGCGACAAACAAACAAACAAACAAACTCCAGAACACATTCCCTGTGCGTCTAATTAACTCCTCTCCCTGCCAGGCAACACACAACCACTGGAACAGACACGCTTATACACAAGAGCTACATCATTAACACCACTATAAGGCCTACATTAACACACTATTACCACCGTACCGTATGATGTATAGCCTAAAAATTATGCTAATATGACTCGCATTTAAAGCAGAATGATTATATGATCATACATTTACATGAATCCTGGATTCTGATTGGTTAAAAAGTGTTGATTATGCTTTTGGTTTTGGGGGGAACAAAAGGTTAACTGTTGATATGGTGAAGTTTTCTCTGTGTGTATAACATTCACAGAAGGAGTATCCAGTGCCAGTACTTTGTAACAGTCAGAGGGAAATCTGTAACGTTTACAGTGTGATTTTTTTTTTAGGTGTCTTAACTTCCAGAGAGAGGCTTCTTTCAAGATCGTAATTAAACGCATAAAAAGTATGGCGTGTCGCAGTTTAATAATAATAATAATAAAATTCGACCTGACTGGACAAATTGCTGTGGTATAAGAGGAATAAATCCTCAAGTCCCCGTGAATGAGTGGTTACTATAGAAACAGAGCACTTTCTGATTCTGACCAATCACAATCCACTTGGATTTGTAAACCGTTAATTCATCACTGTAGAATTCCTTCCAGTTAAGATTATTTTTCTGAGCTGGATCCTAACCCGTGTTTCCTCACCTGTACTTTCCCGTGTTTGTCTCAGTTTAACCTATCGGAGGGAAAGGGGGGTTAACGACCTCTCCATGGCAACCATTCAAAATAAACACCGGCGTAGCGGAGATGCTCGGCGTCAGTTCTGCGCGCGCGCGTCGCGGTCACTTCTCCGGTCTATTTTCTCTGCACATAATGTTGTGTTTGTTTATTTATTTATTTATTTATTTATTTATTATTTTTAAAAAGCTCTTTAATACGGAGTGATGCAGTTTTCTTAACACTGAATGATGGCGTGCACGCGACTGTCTTCGGTAATTTCCGGTAACTTTCGTATCAGTGTTTGGAACGGAGATTTAATCTCGCGCACTCGGTGCTCAGAGTAGATTTTCTGATTTATTTATTTAACTTTTTAAAATAAAAATATATATATATTTAAGTAAAAAAAGTAAAAACGATGTCTGGTGAGAAGCCGAGTTTCCGCGCGCAGCCGGCGGTGAAGAGCATCTTCGTGTACCGGAACGGGGACGCGCACACGGAGGCGCGGCGCGTGCTCGTCCACGAGAGGCGCGTGTCTGACTTCGAGACGCTGCTGCGCGAGGTGACCGGGCGCGTGCGCGCCCCGTTCGGCGCCGTGCGCTGCATCTACACGCCCAGAGCCGGACACCGCGTGGACGCGCTCGAGCACGTGCGCCACGGCGAGCAGTACGTAGCGGCGGGCAAGGAGAGGTTCAAGAAACTCGAGTGAGTGACGCCGAAAACCACGAAAACAAACCAATTAAGCAATTTAATTAAAGTGTTTAAATAAATAAATAAATAAATAAATAAATAAATAAATAAACACAACGGCGAGCCTTAATATATTATGCATAATATATAGTCTACATATAAAAAGGGGCGTGTTTATAGACATATAGAGTTATATCAAATGACCATATGTTAGTTATATAAAGTAGATGTAGTAAAAACTTATTTATTCATGTGGAATGTTAAACGTAGTAAATACATAATTAAATATTAATAGAAATATATTTTTTTCAAATTTCATTTGTTTTAACAAAAGGTAATAACACTAGCTCCACCCCTAACTCTAACCATCATTCAGGAGAACACTCAGACTTTCTTGGTTTCAACACCTTAACTTCACTCTCAGCGCTACACAGATTGTTTATTCCATACACGTATGACAGACGAGATATAATAGTTCTTTCCTTTCTCAGCTATCTGCAGATCGGAAGCAGGAAGAAACAGATGCTCCAGAACAACGGACTGGTGAGGACAAACGGCAAAAATCTGCTTTATAATCTAGAAATAAAAACGCTTGCGTGTGTAAATGATGCAGTTTCCCTGGTTCCACAAGGCTCTCTCTGGGGCTAAATCCTACACCGCTAGTTACGTTAGACAGCTAGCTAGTAACTCAGCCAAGCTGGCAACATCCCCCCCCACAAACACTTGGGGAGGTGCTGTTATAGGGAAATGATCATCTTCAGTGTGCTATCACTTACACTACTGTAACAGCAAACACAAACGAGCTTCCACACATTTAACACCTGCCCTTCAGCCATATTAATTAGCACACATGTTCTTGACTTTCAGGACTGGGTGATAAATTATTCATTAGGACAAAACTTTCAAGACAGATTTGTCATATGTATAGTTTTCAGCAGAACTCAAGCCGAATCGTTGGTAATCAGCACCTCGATGGCTCGAAATGATTCCAAATAAACGCTGTCCTTTTCTTTCCAAGAAAAGCGTGGCTGTTCCCTCGACATTCACACTTTACCATGTTGCTATGAGCCGACCCTAAACAGGAGAGAGGAGCTTTAACAGTACGTGCGCACACTTTAATAGCGAGGGTGTGTACGACTCAAGAGTCCAGAAGTCTGTCCTAATTAAAATAATAAATAAATAAAATAGTCAGTGTGTTACCAGAATGATCAAGTCCCTGTTTTTAATAAACTTGTCCACAGAGGAAAACCTAGCGGCTTTCGCCGATGAGGAAACGCACTCGTGCTATAACTGGTGTGTTTTATGTGGACAGGTGAAAGCTGCACCGCAGAACCGGATTATCGTCTCAGCCCGGTTCCTGAAGCCCATCAAAGAGCCGTGCGCAATATTGTGAGTTTTTCTACTATCGCAGCAACGTCTCAGTCTAAGACACTGGGGCAGTGGTGGCGTGACGGTTAAGGCTCTGGGTTACATTTACATTTGACATTTAACGGCATTTGGCAGATGCCCTTATACAGAGCGACTTACATTTCTCTCATTTATACAGCTGAGCAATTTAGGATTAAGGGCCTTGCTCAAGGGCCCAACGGTGGTAGCTTGGCAGTGCTGGAACTCTTGACCTTCTGAACAGTAACTCAGAGCCTTTAACGACTGAGCCACTGATCAGAAGGTCGGGGGTTCAAGCCCCAGCACTGCCAAGCTGCCACTGTTGGGCCCTTGAGCAAGACCCTTAACCCTCTCTGCTCCAGGGGGCGCTGTATCATGACTGACCCTGCGCTCTGACCCCAACTTCCTGACATGCTGGGGTATGTGAAGAAAAGACTTTCACTGTGCTGTAATGTATACGTGATCAATAAAGACTCATTATTATTATACTTCACACACACATCTACATTTCAGCTGCTTTTCACGAACAAAAGAAAGTGAAACAAACATGTCCGTCTGTCTGACTGACCGTCTAGCCATCCATTCATCCCTGTCTTTCTGTCTGACCATGCATTCATCTGACCTGTCTGAAAATATATCTCTGCACTGGTCAATCAATCAGTATCAATCACCTGGTATGATTGTGCGTGTGTGCGCACGCGTGTGTTCAGCGTCATCGCTAATGGAGACATGCTGAATCCGGCCGTGAGGTTTCTGGTTCCGAACCGACTACTCGGTCAGTTTGAGCGAATCCTGGAGATGATCACGGAGAAGATGGGGCTGAGGATTCTGGGAGGAGTGCGCAGGTATCAGCACACCTGTACATCACCCATTCATTAGGTAGCTAGCGAACAGGATCGTAACCTTTTGTCATATATAATATCAATATTATAACACTCACTGCTCTATCACTAGCAGGCTAGTTTACCGTACAAGCAGCAGACGCGTTAAAATGGCCGCTACTTTAATATGACCCGTTGAATAAATGGCTGATTAGTGTTTTTGTTTACGTCCCACAGTCTGTGTTCGTTCGACGGCGTTCCTGTTACAGACGGGAAAGATCTGGAAAACGGGCAGTTTTACGTCGCAGTGGGGAGAGACAAATTCAAACGCCTGCCTTACGCCGATTCGCTCTTCACCAAACCTGTGGTCATGAGGAGGATCGTCAGGTGAGACGACAGTTCGTCATCGTCATACAACATTTAACATACCATTTCTGACGTGAAGAAGGTTCTAGAACAGCCGCTCTGACAGTAGTGCAGATGCAAAGTAAGTTTAAGCGCGTTATTGTTTCGCGTTCAAGTTTTCCAAAACTTTTATGCAACGTTTGTTGGAAGGAGTCTCCGGTTTCAGAGGTTTGTAACAGCCAGGGGTGGAGCTGTAACGTCGTAAACATAACAGATAGCATAACAGTGGGGCTTTATTTTCCTTTCTAACTATAAACGGATAAAAAGTGTCATTTGGTTGTTTACAAGAAAGTAAATCATGATCAAATTGTTCATTTGAGAATATGCTAATATTAAAATGAGGCATTGCCTCATTTGCATATTTTAATATTCATATTCAACAGAAAGAGAGAATGTATACTCGTGTACTGTATACTGATGCAAGTCAAAGAAATAAGCTTGTTAGAATTTTTTATGGGGGGAAACAGTTACGCTATACTGCTAATTATTACCGCTAATGTTTCATTTCACTTCCGCACGCCACGAACGAGCCGCGATGCACATTTTTTTCCTGCTAGTTCTATTTAACCGACGTGTCATTTTATTGTCGCTTACAGATCGAAAGCAGCTTCTCTTCCACCCATTTACAAATACACAAGACAAAACGGGGATGTAAGTAACCACTTATTATCCATTCGACAACTTATTTCCACATGTAGTGTTCACAACTAAACTTAACATGTTTGGATGCAACGTTTAACGTTCAGATCAATATTATCTTCAAATTTCACTCTTGAAATTTTTAGCAGCGATTCAATGACTAAATATTGGATTTTGTTCTGATGCTAATCCATTTTAGCATCTTAAATCTTAGCATACTGTATCTAGCTCAGTAAATATCTACGATTTAGCCGATATTTAGCTTAGATTTCAGTTGTAGGCTCGTTGTAGCAACTAATACACCTCGTTCTTTAAAAAAAAAAAAAAAAAAAGTACTTTATTTTATTAGCTTTCTGACCTACTGCTGCTAGTTTAGCGTTAACCTTAGTAAACCTTAATATTGCCCTAACAGAAACTAGCTTGAGATTAGCTCCGGTTCATATACGATGTACGGTGTGCAAATATACTCCATTTAACTTCGTAAAACTAAAAACGTACACTCACTGGACCGAGTTAAAAATACCTAGCATGTGTGCGAACATCGTTGCATCATATAAATCTAAAAAGGTTAGCGTTCATGACGTTAGCCGTAAAGAAATCCTTCACACGTTGTGCGTTTTTAACTCTCCATCAGGCAGTGAATGGCGTGAGCAAATCCAATCACTGCGACGATGTGAAGAGCACCGAGCCGGCGATGTCCCTGGTGCGACAGATTTCCCAGGCGAGACTCATGGCCATACGGAAGAAACGGAGCAACCTGACCAAATCATTTAGCACCCAGGATAACGGTAATACACGCTCACTTTACAGTCGTCTTAACGTGGTATTGCGTCATGCCCATTTGTTGCGCTTTACCTGCGGAATGTTCTTGATCATGGATCATGAGGCAGCCAATCATATTTGAGAATTGTGCAATATTAATAAGAAAAGTTACGTTCAATTTCATGTTCGGTTGGAATTGAGATTCGGTGTCGAATAGGGTTTAGATCAACACCTTTAAAAACACCTTTGCTGTCAAACAGTTGAAGTCACACTGATCAGTGGGAATGTGATTTAATTGAGCAAAATCATTTATTAATAGTCATATTTATGTATTTAGTATAAGCCCCATCATTTATTCCAATTTCTGTATAGCGCTTAAGACCGACATTTTAGTATTAAATCCTCACTACACACTTGACTTGAAACGTATGGTTTTAATGAAGGCACACTGTAATTGTGTGTGTGTGTGAGAGAAAAAAAGAAGGGATGATGCACAACATACATTCCTTCTATTTAGGCAGTGCCTTTCTTGCACTCGGGTGCATACGGTATTTATTTTTAAGACACACAAACACAGATCGTGCCAGAACTGACCTCACCATGTGGATGCCATCATGTTTGGCATCCTTCCTTCCTCTCTCTCTCTCTCTCTATCCCTGTCATTTAATCTCTGGTTTGCAGTCTTTAATCTTTTCCCACCCTATGACGTAATGCAGTTGTAGTTTGGTGTTATGATGCGTTCCGACCCAGAGATGGCACTGTCGCTTCACGAGTGCTGTGAGCAGACAGTGTCAACGAGTTCATGGTGGTGTGAAAGGCATTACAACATCCCTCTACTTGTCCCATCATCATCATAAAGCTAGCGCGCGCGCACACACACACACACACACACCCACCAGTTATTCAGTTGTTCATCAACACCCTGGGTGGCTGATGACACTATTAAATCACCATGGCGATGAAATAAACATCTCAATCTCCAAGGAGCTCATGTTCTTCCTTAAAACACTGATCTTCTAAGGATATGGACTAACCACTGAAAAAGCGATTATCGCTAAAGGTTACGGTTTCGTTCTGATCGAGGGATTTATTCCAAGCTTTCTCGACATGTTGGAATCTGTTTGGTTCCATCGTGCCCTGCCTTCATTTCCATTATATTTGCTTCTTCCATTCTCTAACGCATTTCTTAGAAAATATCTTGGTTATTGGGGTTGATAACGGAGATTGGTTAGGTTATTGGGGTTGATAACAGATTGGTTAGGTTATTGGGGTTGATA
>JANDJT010000001.1:1004141-1015091 GCA_024331685.1 Stegophilus panzeri | reverse complement strand
ATTGGCTGTGAGCTGTATAGTGTGTTCCTATTGGCTGTGAGCTGTACAGTGTGTTCCTATTGGCTGTGAGCTGTACAGTGTGTTCCTATTGGCTGTGAGCTTTACAGAGTGTTCCTATTGGCTGTGAGATGTACAGTGTGTTCCTATTGGCTGTGAGATTATACACTGTGTTCCTATTGGCTGTGAGATGTACAGTGTGTTCCTATTGGCTTTGAGCTGTACAGTGTGTTCCTATAGGCTGTGAGATGTACACTGTGTTCCTATTGGCTGTGAGATGTACACTGTGTCCCTATTGGTTGTGAGCTGTACAGTGTTTTCCTATTGGCTGGCAACAGTAGGGCATCTCCACACTTCCACACTACACCTGCACTCTTCCATACTACACTAGAACACTTCCATACTACACCAGCAGCGTAACATTTTTAGCAAGGAACATCAAACTAGGAAACGTCTCACACTTACCGACTGTGAATACTAGTAAAGTTTGAAGGGTGATCAATGACATTCACTTGCTCACAGGGGTACAACAGTGAGGACAAAGCAGCTGGAGAGGAAGAGGCATCAGCACAAGAGGAAGAGGCAGCGACACAAGAGGAAGAGGCAGCACAGGAGGAAGAGGCACGAGAGGAAGAGGAAGCAGCACAAGAGGAAGAGGCAGCAGCAGAGGAAGAAGCCGCAGAGGAGGCAAAGGAGGAGGCAGCAGCAGAGGAAGAAGCAGCAGAGGAGACAGAGGAGGAGGCAGCAGCAGAGGAACAATCAGCAGTGGAGGAGGAGGCAGCAGCAGCAGAGGAAGAGGCAGCAGCAGAGGAAGAAACAGCAGTGGAGGCAGAGGAGGAGGCAGCAGCAGCAGCAGCAGAGGAAGAGGCAGAGGAAGAGGCAGCAGCAGAGGAAGAAACAGCACTGGAGGCAGAGGAGGAGGCAGCAGCAGCAGCAGAGGAAGAGGCAGAGGAAGAGGCAGAGGAAGAAGCAGCAGCAGAAACTGAGGAACCCGCAGAAGAAACGGGAAACGGAGAGGCGGAGGGAGACGACATGGCAGCAGGAGAAGGAGGAGGAGAAAGCTAAACGATGAAACTAGCCACAGCGATCTAATAAGAGTAAATACACAGAAATTTAGCAACAGTGTAAGAGACCATAGCACTTCATATTTTATTTCTTTTTAACAGGTGACAGTGGGGGAAGTCCATATAAGGTCAAATGAAAACATATTCGCAGATCACGTTAGCATGAACAGAGAATATCCAACTAACTCGAACTTTCTGCAGACTACAGTAGGCGTGTCTTTGACTCCATATACGGGAATGAAGCTCGGAATGCGGACTCGGGGCCATATATGAACGCGTGGTGACGTATATAATAACGTCAATCTGAGCCATAGCGTGTGTGTGTGTGTGTGTGTGTGTGTGTGTGTGTGTGTTGGTTTTAGTTATGTAGTAGTGAGCGAACGTGTCGAGTTTTGATGTAATAAATGCTGCTTTATTTTATACAGACAAAAAAAATAATATATTTACAGAGGTGTATTTTGGGATGGTGCTTCATTATTCTGTGCAGACCTGTTAATCATCTTGAATAAAGAGAATGAATAAACTTACTTAGTCATGTATTTGCAGTGTGCTTTATTTGCGAATTTAAAAATTTCGAATTCGTATTCTTGTGTAAGAGTAACAACGGCACTACACCATCGATACACTAAATTCGGAGGAACAGGCAGCCATTTTGGGTTTTAAAATAGTTGGTTCTTTCCATGCGAGCTCAATGATACTGCCATGTACCCTGTGTAGTAGCTACGCCGATTACGATTTCCCAACGTTTTTTCTTTTTTGTTGTTGTTGTTGTTTTTGAAACCATAGTCATCGATTGGAAATGTCTAAAAGCCCCGAATTGCATGATGTCATGTTATATGGTCCCTGCAGGGTTCCGTGGATTTTGCGATCGCGGAAATGAACGCAAAAATCGAGCAAATTGTTCAAAATTGTCCGAGGAGATGTGGGCCGAGACGCGTCACGTGACGTCATCGGCCAAATTCCCTCTTTGATTCACGTGCGTTGAACATGAGTAGAGCTTAAAAGGTCTCGTTTACCAACAAACAATTAGTCAGCGTTTTCAGAATTTAACGCTATACCCGTCTATAAAAACATCCCCAATTATATCACGGCCATTTTTTAAAGAAATTATGCGAAACATACTGTATATAATCGTGCAGAATTGATTCAAATGCAAAGCTGAGTCGTGACAATAAGCAAACGCAAACATCCACCTGGCTTTTATTGTTTTTACCAATATGGTACACTCAGAACATAAACCATCCAACAGACTTGACTTTTCCATGTCAAACTATGGCATTGTTGTACATGAGGAGGTAAACACAAACGCTAACCCTAAGCTTGGAAATAAAACCATGGAAATAAAAGTCACTAAACATTGAAGACAAAAAGAAAAGAAAGAAAAAAAAAAAAAAAAAACACATTTCAGATGACATTCACAAACATTCGCAAACATTTTACAGAAGTTAAAAAAAACGCTAAACGTGAAAAAACTCAAAACTCAATATCAAAGCGTACGGACAGACTTTACGTTCGGACCCTTACGGGATCCAGATGCGTTTTTGTTTGGTTAGTGCCATCCTGTCGTCGCTGTACGATAACACCGCCGATTAAAATGAACAGACGGATCGGGTTAGGAACGTTCCTCGTAGCTCTGCAAGCAAAACTTGTAATCACTGTCGAAGGGAAAATCCGGCATGGATCAGAAATTGGATTCGCACGCGGGAAAATTCAGAAAAACGCTCGCGCGATGAAGAGCGGATCGGGACGAAAATCGACCTCGTTGGATCTCACGACTAGCGTAAATGATTAGCATTTTTGGAGAAAATATAATATACAGCTGTGCAGATTACCGCAGTGATGTAGACAGAAACTAACGTAGAACAAAAAAGGTAGCTTTATGTAACATACAATTTTTATGTTGTTTATTTATTTATTTTTATGGACGTAGATATCAAATATACTGCAGCATAGTGCAGTTACTTTGGGATTAGCATGTTTGGAGAAATCGGCTGTAATCAGACGTGACAATAAGTTCATATTTTGTTCGGAAAAACTCCAGTCAGATAGTTAATGGCTCCGACGACAGTGCCGACGACGATGATGTCATGTAAATAAAAAAGCTACATAAAAGTTCATCCCTGAAGAACTACGTCCTGTTTTTGTTTGTACAAAATGTCGCGTGGTCACTTGCTGGTGTGCTAGTGTGAGGAAACTACACTTCAACTTGAAGGCCTCATGAAATGAATGTCGTAATTTAAATGCTACTTTGATACTTGATGATGGACTTTTCTCTTAAAATATATCACCACTTGACTTGACCACTGTTTTTTTTTCCTTCTCCTAAACAAGATTTAATGACAATCGAGATTTAATTATGTGAAATGTCTTGTCTACATTTCTAAGTATACATATTTCATTACATTGGTGTCGTTAGACGGCCAGAGTTTTCCATTTAACAGAAAAAATGTGACTCCCGTGTGTTCCAGAAAAGATTAGCAGCTGCTAATAAATTCTTATGCTAAGCTAATTTGTTCCTCTCATGGTATTTAGCAAAAACGCTTAGCTTCAATATATATATAATCAATAATAAAATAATCTAAGCGTGAACCGATCATCGGTTTTATGATATATTGCAATATAAACACGTGTACGTATTTAATTTAGTCGTTTTCCGTTATTTAAGGTCATTTTCAAATTGACATTTTATTTCATTTCGAGGAATTCAGTACAACGTGTCGTTCTCAGGAAAAAGAGCCGCTAGGGAGAACCAGGACGTAAAACTGTACGCATCAGTTTGTGTCGTAAATTGTGACTGGTGAAGCAATCTTAGGCTTGATGTGTGCTGCTCTACAAATGAAACATATTTATGTAATATATAATAATCAAACATGTTGACTTTATGTGTGTGGAGGTCAGGGTTCAGCGCCGGGCTGGATGTTCTGGACTTTGGACAGCGTGACGGGAACCTTGGCCTCTCCGGTGTTAGGAACAGACGCCTGGATCTCCGCTAGTCGCTCTTTGAAGCGTCGCTGGAGACGGAGCTCGTCTTTGGCTCCGCCTTGCCCGCAGGCGGCCAACAAGAGGAGACCGGTTGCCACGCCGGCCCCGCCCACACAGAAGAGCACGGCCCCGCCCAGTTTGCAGGCATCCAGGGCCCGGTTAAAGCGCACGGCTCGGCCGTCTACGAACAGCAGCTCGTCCTCTCCAAACGCCTCCAGACGTGGGGGTGTGGCATAACCGACGAGCAGCACCGACAGACCTGAGACCAAGATTACCGCTCCTACCGCCACACACACCTGAAACAGAAACCAAAAGAGAGTTTCAAATGAAATACCTTCACCTGGTTTTCTCCCAAGCTCCCAGTCACAGACGAGGTAGATATAGCTACTAAAAGGCCGTCTAGTTAAATACTAAAAACGTATGCAAAGAGTTGTACAGACTCTACTAAAGTAAAAAGGATGCTCCTAAAAGCCAAATTTAAACCAAAGATCATAAAAACCTACATGAATAAATGTCATTTTAAGAACATGTAGCTATTAAAAGGACTGCAGTGAAAAGAGTCTCAAATATTACAACAACGTCAAATATACACACAAAAAAATAAAGATCTAAAGATGATTCTAAAAGACAAAAATTAAAACATAAAGGTCTCTTTAAAGCTACAAAAATAAACTCATTAAGGTAAACGCCTACCATTTAAATTAAACATTTTTCTAATAAAAATATAATCTTTATAGGATGAAAAGGATTATAATAAAACCTTAAGATCTGAAAGGCTACAGAAAGGACTAAAAGCCGAAGATGAAAACTATGAGGTTTTTAAACTATGAAAATTATGAGGTTTTAAAAAAGTTAGTAAAGACTTAGTGTTAGACTGTAAAGAGCTATAGAAGCCACTAAAGGTCCAAAGTTAAACGACTAAAAACCTACAGTAAAACTGTGATCTAAAAGGTGTGTAAAAGCTATTTTTTTAATAGAACCTGACCTACACAAGCGCATAGAGGTTACCAAGATAAAATCAGAAAATAAAAATGCAAATTAGCTTCAAAATGCCTGAGAAGTTAAAGAACCTAAAGCTACTAAAGCTTAGAACCTGAAGCCTTAAATAAGACAGTAACTGAGTAAAGTCAACATTTTTAAAATAAAGGAAATATCCAAAACATCTAAAAATAAGAATCTGAAGACTAAAGATGTTACTAAAGACAGTCTTTTAAAACCTAAGCGCACAAAATTTTAAACACACAAAATTAGAAGATAAAAGGCTACATTAGCTCATAAAGGCTCAAAATTCAAACTTTAGCGCATAAAGCTATCAAATAACGGCCTACGCTAGCTCCAGAAATGTAAACCACTTCAATTAAAACTCAGAGATTTGGAATATAAAGGACTAAAGCAGTTAGTAAAGAGCTAGTATTAAACGGTAAAGAACTACAGAAGCCATCACAGAAAGTTCAAAGTGAAAACCTAAAACAACCTGAAGGAATAAAAAGGTGACTGAAGGCGCAATCTTAAACATCTAAACACATAAAAATATAAAATTATCGATTAAAAGAATTAGGACCTTAGAATTAGGAAAACAAGAACATATAACTGCACAAACCAGCGACTAAAGCTGAAACGTTCCAGTTTAAACATGCTGTTTGTCTGACCTTCCAGAGGACAGAGCTCCACCGGCTGGGCGATCTCTGCGTCTGGAACTCGTCGTGGTGGCGCTCCCAGATGGAGGAGGTGCAGTCCTCGTAGAACTGGTGGAGGTAGGAGCGAACGCCGTAGCGCTGTGGCCCTCCGTCACCGTACTCCGAGCTGCACAACTCCGGGCATGACGCCATCTTCACATCTGACACACACACACACACATAAACAAACCTGAACGCAAATGCCACAACACCGAGACTTTAATTAGCTGAGCGGCTAGTCTCCAAGGAGAACCAGTAACCATCCAAAGAACCACCGACGAGGGTCTACACCTGTACCCTTACACTCAACATGTGGACACGTTGAAATGGCTATCATCCTTAACTATTAAAAAAAAAACTTTTCAGGAGCCCTTTCTATTAGTCAGAAGTCTTATAGATAGTCGTTATTTTATCTTGGCGCGTCTCTGAGTCACAGAGAAGAGGATTCATCAGGTTCAATCTAGAACCCATAGCATTTACTCAAACCCTTAAAGCGCGTATGAAGAACTCTAGAGGTTTCCATATTAGCGAGGATACAACGTATAACTCCTTCAGAAGGCTAGAACGCTTTACTAGCCAAAAAACCCGACTATGTTTTAGAGTGTGGGTGATGTTTAATGAAGGTAGCACAAACATATCTGTCAAATTCGCGTGTAGCTGATGTTCTCTTTTGAGAATAAAAAGCTACACTTAGGAAAATAAGAAACACAAAGGTTTCTTTAGTTTGTTCCCTGGGAGGAGAAAAAGGTTTGTGGAATGCTTTCAGAAACCAGAGAACCCTTAAATCATCGAAGAAACCTTGAGGAATCCTTTCTTTTCTAAGATGCACAGCTTTTTTTTCTCCTGACATGAAGCCTGTCCTATTCGTTCCACACAGAAACCGTCCTTGTTTTGTTATTTAGGACAAATCTGGATGCGTTGAGAAGATTACTTCGGTAGATTTTTTTTTTTTTTTTAATACAGGAGTGTAAACAGTGATGAAAGATCTTCATGGTATTAACATTTCTAAATTAGATTCAGAGGAGGACATGAGCAGAGAGAGCCAAACGAGCTTCCTGCATAGTGGTGCAATTAAATCATGCCTGGATGAAGACGATGATGATGATGATGATGATGATGATGTGTGTGCGTGCTCCATTCTGGCTTGGAGTCAGCATGTTGCGCTATTTTCAGGTCCTCATGAGTCACTTCTCCTCCACGAGGAACTAAACGACGCATTTAATGTGTGTTTGTGTGTGTGTGTGTGTGTGTGTGCTGCTATTTTTACCTGTCTTCGTGACGCATCGTCATTGTTTTGCGTATAAAGTTAGCTAAATGAGGCATTAGCAACAAATTACTAATTAGGAACACGTACATATATTTTTCTTTTTAAAATTTAGACTACTTGTAACATCGTTCGCCAAATCAGCTTGCTAGCTGCACTACCGTTAGCCGATCAGGTCACGCGACAAGGTCCTTACTTGGCTATAAACTTAACGTTAGCTCAATTTGAAGTTGTTGTGTAACGCTAGTCATTAATAACACACAACGGGTGTGATAAAGTTCATAATTAACTATGGTGTTGATGGCGTACCGTGATAGGTAACTAAGAAATCGACACGGAACTCTTGTCAGGCTGTCTTGTAAACCAAAATAACAGCAGTTCAGAGGTTTATGGAAGGATGGAAAGATAACGCGACAAAGGCAAAACATTAGCAACCGACGTGTTACACACTCAGCGTTGTGACAGGACAAATTTCCGACACATGTGGACCTCACAGATATTTTAGACCCTGGTTACAGTCCTGGTTGTGGATGTTACAACGATCAAGCCAAATCTTGTAAATGTTCATACATTAATTGTATAAATTTAACCAGAATGGAATCATGCATCATTTCCATTAGGTTCGTGATAACTAGCTGGAAGGATGGAATGTGTAATCTGTAAATAAAAAATATTATAGAAATAAAAGGCAGATTTTCTGTCCCTCGTCTAATTCTGTGCTACTCTTGGGCTTCTGTGGTCAAGAATAAATAAATAAACCTCCATCAAATAAAGTTATATATATATATATATATAAACACCAAGTCATTTTTTTTTTCTTTCCCTGTTGTTGTTTGGCTTCGGACAGGTGGCGCGCGCCAGAGCGGGATGTTAACGGACGTATTGCGTCATCACGCAGTCCTACCGTTGTCTTGGTAACAACAGCTGCTCTCGGTTGGCTAGGACACGAAGGCACGAAGGCAAAACAAAACCCCTCTTCATTTAAAACATATATATATATATATATACACAATTTATTTTTAAAACAACATCTAAGATTGTGAGCATCTTTAACCAGCTAATTTTACTAATCTTCTTTAAAAAAAAAAAAAAAAAAAAAAAATTTAAAAACACATTTTCAATAGCATAGCGAGTGACGTCACGCTCACCACTTCCATCACATCCGTTTCTCCTTTGCTTTCTAGCAGTAGTTTAATGATACGAAAGCAAAAGGTGACCTATTTGTTGTACTTTTTTTTTTTATATATATATATTTTTTTTAAATAAATATCAATTATTACTGTCTTACCAGCTTGACAACGTATTTATCTAAGTGATAATAAACCCACATGTTCACATGATGACTTTCTTACAAAACAGGATTATTTTATTTTCTATATATGTATTTTTTTTTTAAATAACATTTTATTTTATAGCATGATATGATTATAGCCAGCAATGAAGAAACGATTCGGAAATAAAAAGCTGTCGTGTATTTTTTATTATTATTTTTTTGGTTAACATCCTTGCCAATAGGACGCTCTCTGCACCATAAACACCATTTTAGACATTTCCACGCGCTTAGAAATCATTCTAATGCGTCTAGGGAAAACATTTGAATCAATATTTGCGTATAAATGTGCAGAAAACGCAGCCGTACCTGTGCTATCCGGCGATGGAGAGTGATATTTGTCCTCCTGTTGTCTCCCATCACTCTGAGCTCAGCATCTCCTGCAGGAAAGCATCCAGACGCGCACCGACTCCACTGCGCATGCGCAAGACCCTCGCCGCTTATATAACGCTCTAAACGGTTTTAAATCTTAGTAACGCAAAATATTTACAAAGGTGATCGTGTAGAACACAGGACATTTATCAGGACATTTACAATCATATAAACAATTATATTCACAAAATTGAAATGCCAAACATTTTATAACCAGGACTATATAGTAAAAAAAAAACCAAATTAATAAATAACAGTGATAAAAAAAATAGGCGAATAAATAACTTCATTTATGTAGCACGTTTCATTTTGAGTGCTTTACATAAAAGCTTTTTAAAACATTAAACAACAAATGAATCCAATTCATAATACAGCAATGCACATAAGAATGATAGAACTTGAAAATAAAAGATTTTAAATAATAATAATAATAATCATCATCATCATCATCACCACCACTTTGGGAAAAAATGTATCAGGAATGCCCAGTTCCAGAAATACCCATTTCAAAAGTTTTAACTTTAAGAGAGATGAGTCATATGAGCCCAAGATTAGATTAGATTAGATTAGATTAGATTAGGTTAACCTTTATGGTCAATGAGAGGAGTACAAGTACAAAGCCAATGAAATGCAATTAGCATCTAAGCAGAAGTGTAAAATAGCATTGAGTGCATAGTGCAAGAGGAGACAATGAGGCAGGGTGGCAGTGAAACGCAAACGTGACACGTGCAAATGGCACAATACGGCATGATATGTGAGTAACGTGAGTCCAGAGACATGGATTAATATAATCCCAGACAGTGGCTATGGATCTGGTGACATAAGTGCAATCCAAAGGCGCATCAGTACAATTACTGTAAAAGATAGACTTGTTTGGTGTGTTAAATATGAGCAAATCCTGGACACAAATCTGTCACAGCCAGTCGAGTCACTGAAGCTGAAAAGAGACTGGCTTTTACAACAGGATGACGATCCAAAACATACCTCAGAATCCACCATAAACGCAAGCGGAAGCTTTTATAACGGCCCTCACGAGCGTCTGGATCGAACGCCACGTGTGCAGATCTCAAACATGCAAGAACATCTCAGAGTTAGAAACGTTCTGTGAGAAAGAGTGGGTGAAATTCCTGAAACAAAAACAGAAAGAGTCCTACCTGGCTACAAAATGTTTGCAAGCTGGGATACCTGCTAAAGACGGTGTAATAAGGTGTACAAATTTTCGCACACGCCACAATGACTATTTTATACATTTTTTGGGAGGGGGCAGAAAAATGCAGAGGTTATATTTCTGTGTTTTCAGCATCAAAAAAAAATAAAAATAAAAAGAGATTTTGTGGAGGGGGTGCCAAAACTTTTGCATACACATTGTATTGTACTGCATAATAACGTAGGATTTATGCTGAACCTTTCACACAAGTACTGCTGTGTGTGATATTAGCAGCGTTAGAAAGTCTGAGCAACTCTTGTGTTAGTGTTACTGTAAGGACAGTGTCCTTGTGTCTGCTTCAATGACACACACACACACACACACACACACACACACACACACACACACACACACACACACGGCATGTGTGACTCATACAGCTGACTCATCGCTGTATCTGCTGTACTCAGTGATATTTACAGATCACACACACACACCTCTGTAGGTTCACTGGATATTATACAGGAAGTGTGTATGGTGTGTATGGTGTGTGTGTGTGTGTGTGTGTGTGTCCAGATGGAGTTTGGTGAGAGCGAGACGCCAGACTTTCAGCCTCCTGCTGCTTCACTGCTGTTTTTTTTGTTTTTTTTTAACTCCATAATGAAAGAAAGATACAGACAGACAGACAGATAAACAGATAGATAGACAGGACAAATACACTGACAGATGCAGACAGACAGATCAACTTACAGACAAACGGATAAATAGATAAATACATAAATAAATAAATAAATAAATAAATAAATAAACAGGCAGACAGATAAATAAAGAGACAAGGAGACAAACAGGTAAAGAAACATATATGTAAATAAAAAGTCAGACAGATAAACAGTCAGATAAATAGTTGAGCAGTTGAAATAAAGAGACATACAGGGAGACAATAAATCAGTTGTAATCACCACAAACAGTTCTGCACTCGAGTCTCCATCAGTGAACAGTGGAGAAGTTCAACAAAACAGACGTCCTGTAGAAACTGTAATGAACTTCCTGGTTACACAACTGCACTATTTGAGCATGTAGTATTAGCACATTTATAGAAGGGGTGTATTTATTTATAA
>JANDJT010000001.1:987464-1000594 GCA_024331685.1 Stegophilus panzeri | reverse complement strand
ACAGACACACAGATAAATAAACAGACAGACAGATAGATAGACATACAGACACACAGATAAATAAACAGACAGACAGATAGACAGACATACAGACACACAGATAAATAAACAGACAGACACACAGATAAATAAACAGACAGACAGATAGATAGATATTACATGCAGACAGATAAATAAACAGACACAGATAAATAAACAGACAGACAGATAGATAGACATACAGACACAGATAAATAAACAGACAGACAGATAGATAGACATACAGGCAGACAGATAAATAAACAGACAGACAGATAGATAGACATACAGACACACAGATAAATAAACAGACAGACAGATAGATAGACATACAGGCAGACAGATAAATAAACAGACACACAGGTATAATGACTGGTATTTGTTTTTTATGTACAAGTCTAACATTTTTCTCTCAGTCATGCTATTAGTGCTGAGGCTAACCGGGGACATCAGCCTTTTAATGATTTGTTGCTTCAGTAAACCGACTCCATCTTACACACACACACACACACACACACACACACACACACACACATGTTCTTATTAGCTGCATTAAAGGTCAAAGGTCACTACTTCACTGGTTAGCGATGAGCTAGCAACATTCTATTACAATGATATATTTCAATAATTAGATCAAACACTATATAATAATGTGAGTGAGGGTAGGATGGGAAGAGGAAGGGAAAGTGTAAAGATAACATGAGAATCTGTTTACGTAGCTACGTATAACAGCTCACTGAGCCCTGTACAGCCTAGCGCTGTGCTAACTAGCATCCAGCACATCTACACGTCACCACGGCTAGCCAAACAGCTAACTGACTCAGCTCTGAATACGGCCCTGAACCAGGAACAGAGCTGAAAACACTTGGCTCGTGTGTTTTATCTGTGATTATTGAGAATATTCATGGCTGAGTGCGGTGTTGTTTAATCTGTGATAAGCAGTGGCTCTGATTGCTGTGTTTACACTTCAGGAGCCACTGCGCCTCTCTCTCTCTCTCTCTCTCCCTTTTCTCCGTTTCTATAGTTACAGCGCTGTAAAGGTCACCTTCAGGAAGTTCCCAGTGAGCATGTGCAGCATGATAATAAACACATTATCACACCACCATGATGGCTGGCTTCATTAGCTCTGTGTGTGTGTGTGTACTAGTATATTTATAACTCTACTGACTGATTAGAGGTGTAAAAATAGCAAATTAGCCTTGTATATTATTACACAGATGAATTTAATCCACATATACAGTAACATCAGTGAAGGAATAAGGATAAAGATGGGAATTAAAGAAGAAACTAGCACACAAATGGAGTGCTCCTAAACCATGCTAGCATCATGCTACCCCTGACATGCTAATTCTGAGTCCTTCAGCGAGAGCTGAGAGAGCAGGCTCACACGATTTGCCACCAATCACTAATGTTCCTGACAACCAATCACTAATCACTATTGTTCCTAATAACCAATCAATGATCAATGTTATTTGTGCAACTGCACACTTCTTTGTTCTTGGTTTTTTAAAATGATTTAAATATTTTTAGCTACAAATAATTTGTTTGTAGTGCCGTGACCAAAGACAACGTCTATAAGAAATAAGTTACACTATAATCTATCAGTTTTGTATTCTGATAAAAAATAAAACTGCATGATATGCAAATTATAATGAAGACAAGGCACTGAATACGCTAATTATGACATCCGTGACATCATTTGGTGACATCTAGCTACTTTAAGCTACTTTCCCCTGAAAGAGTTGGCCACGCTGGGATAAAATGTGGTTCAAATTCAGCCGGACTCCTCACACTTGTACCTGACTTCGGTGTTTTGAAGCATGAAAAATGATGTCGTGAAATTTGTGAAATCACAACCTAACTAACGTCAAGCTAGCACTTACAGTACAAGACTTTTCATATACAGGCTTTTTTATGTTACCACTTTTTCATAGGTGGTTAAAAGAATGTGCAACCAACACGTATGAATTTATAACATTAAGACTTGCTCAAAAATAATAATACATTTATTTAAAAGGGAAAAAAAAGACCGGTTTTTAGTTCATCTTACGATCAAACAACAAGCCCAAAGTGCATTATGGGATTTGCTGCCACCTTGTGGATGAGTCTGAAATTGCATTATCGGCTAATTATTCGAGGATGATGATGATGATTATTTTGTAGCTATTTTCAGAGTTTTTGCAGTACTACTGTAATAAGAAACAACTTTGAAATATTACAATTATTTGAAGTTTTAGGTTGAATTATTTGCGCTCTGTTTGCTTTTAAAATCCAAAAGGCGGATAGAAATGCGATCTACTGATATATGTTAAGTGTCATTATTAAAAGGGGAAATAAATATATCTATACATCATGTATCATGTTTCGCAGATCTTCCCCAACATTAAACGCAACTATAAACATAATCTATAAATGGAACTGAATCGGTCAGAATCATTTGAACCGAACTGAATCATACGACACATTTCTGAAAAGTGACTCAAAAATGAAAGCTTTTCTCAGATGGTCTCTCTCATTTGGTGCAGTTTATCATGAAAAACAAAAAGCATCGCTCTTAGCGAAGATGCTATTCTTCCGTCTTTATTTGTACGATGTTATTTTCCTCTCCTTCCTGCTTTGTATTGATTCTTTATCTTTCCTTTTGTTTCCTTCCCCCCCCTGTCTCTCTCAGTGTCTGAGATGTTTGTGCTACTGTACTCTACGTCTTTCCATTCCTCTCTCTCTTCCTCTCCATCTGGGATTTTTGTTTTCATTTGCTGAATGGACTTTGGATCTGGGGGTGTGTGTGTGAGGGTGGGAATTAAGGGCTTTATTCCCATCATAATAAGACGGAGAGACATGGAGAGAGAGAGAGAGAGAGAGAGAGAGAGAGAGAGAGAGAGAAGCCGTTTCCTAGGCAGCAGGCGATGGGCATTTCAACGCTCAAATGATAGCTTTGGGCTCATGTCTCGCTTTGCACCTGCCTCCATTCCTCCTTTCCTCCTGTCCCCTAATCCCTCCATCCACCTGCCTTGGGTTTTCAAAAACGATTTGTGGTAAACAGACATAGGGGAGACAGAACGTGTGTAAAAAAGATTATGTACAAATATTCAAACCAAATGAACTCCAATTTAGTACATTTTTGTTAACGAAAGCGAAACAGCTTTACGTTAACAAACAACCAACCAACAAACAAGTGCATTTTTTCATCACTGCTCTCTCAAAACTCCTCCTTCACTGATAGTTGCTGGCTATAATTATTTTCGTTAATATAAACCTGTTCAGACGACAACGTGATAACACGGATGTTTAAACCCCACCCCTCGCACATGCGTAACTGTGTCAGATTAGTTATGCAGGAAAAACTGTGATGTAAATAAATGATTGTAAGTGTGTGTGTGAGAGACAGAGAGAGCGATGTAGTGAAAAAAATGCCATGTAAATAAATTGTTGTAAACATCTGGCCCACAAGAAAAGATAAGCACCTGGCATGTCTCATGAGGACATTTGGTCCCCGTAAACCCCACATTTCCTGAATGTGTATAGAAACATGACGTGTGAGAAAGGGAGACAGGTTATGGATAAAGTATGATCTAACTAAATCGTTGTAAACATCTGGCCTGCAAAATAAGCACCTGACATGTCTCATGAGAACATGTGGTCCCCGTAAACCCCTCACTTCCTGAACGTGTGTACGCATTAGCACAAACTCCTGTAATCAAGACGCATGACTTCCATTTCCTAAGCGAAGTGCAACAGCGTCATGCTGAAATTAGATAACGGTGTTTTCCTTCTCCTGCCCCGCTCCTCCGTTCGGGTTAGTCGGATCGGACGCTCCCTGCACGCTGACTGCGCGCTCTGATAAATGATGAGACACAAACGACACTTTTCACCTTGCTGTATTGAGTAAACGACCCCTGGAGCTGAATGACGGAGAGTCCATTTTATTATTTATGGTACATTATTCCCATTGAGAGTTAAATAGAACATTACACCTCATTCCAGCGCTCGACTAAATTACACCGCTGTCCGTCTGAGAGAGGAATGAAAAATACCCAGACGATAACCGCGCAATGCAACATTACCCTTTTTTTTTTATTTTTTAGACTTTTATGTATAAAGCAGGATTGTTAAGTGGTTCGAGCTGATGTTTTTTTTTTCGTAATACTGTTTTCTTTAAAGAAATGACATTTTTATGCTAATGGTACAGATACACATTACCGCTATAGCTAATCCGTGCACTACGAAAATAAGCATCGACAGTGTAATGAAGCGGATTTTGATTATTCTCCTTTAACATTTTATCCATTTGTAGATACGTTTAACGCTGCGGAACGTCTGTAGAACAAGTTGCTTTGTGTTACAGCTTGGGTTTTTTTTGTTTTTGTTTTTTTGCTTATGTGCTTTTTTGAGGGATTTATACTGAGCTCTACCGTTTAAATTCGTTAAATTGTCTCCGAAACGCGCGCTTTTATTTTTCCCCACGACTTTTTCCAACATAAAAAACAAAACAAACGAAACTGAGGCTAATTTAAATGTTAAAGTTTTAAATTTAAATAAGCAACAGCGATTTTATTGGATAGAGCTGCAGTGAATTATGGTAAACCACCCCACTAGCCCCGCCCCCTACCATACGTCAACCGTACGTTCACACTAGCAAGCAACAAATCCCCAGGCGGTCGTTCACAAGAGAACGGGGGTTCTTCGGGGTTTTTTTTATTTTATTTATTATTTTTTTTAGAAAGGCCATGCGTCAGGAGTATACGAATACAAATTATCGACGTGTACATTTAAAATTTCCACACGAACCCCATTCATTACTGCGATTTGTCTTTTTCTCTGCATCACGTCACATTTCTGTATGAGGATTGTTGCCCCCCCCCCACACCTTCTTCCATGCATTATGCATCTCGATCCGTCATTTCGTTGCCGATAATGAGCCCGTACATCCGCTCGCTGTCACCGTTCACATCCTGCGATGTCTGTCGCATGAGAAGAAAGCGGCTGTGTGATTATTTATGCACTTCCACTCTCACATACGCTGTTGATGGAGATGTGTGCGCACGATTCCCAGGAGTAAAGCAGAACTGATTAGGCTTTACAATACAGGCATTATATCGTTATATATTACACCACTGACTATATTTAATTTCAGCTGAAGAGTCTCGATAGATATGGAAGTTTAGTACTTACGGCTTTTGTCTTTAATAATTAGTAAACAAAGAAGTGAATAATAAAGGTTATTTGATTTAGGTCAGGAAGATCAGGACGAATCATTTAAAATCACAATTTAAATGCAGGTTTATATGCGCGGAGGTGCCAATATTTTACAACAATTTTGACCTGTTGCTACAGCAATAAGGTAGAACTTCGCTTTTCCGCCAGATCCAATAAAGCCGATTCACAGAAAGGGAAAGGACGCCGGACGCAAAAGATGCATTTTTGTGTGCTTATTTTTTCTTTGCGCTTTTGTGAGCCAATAGAAAACAAGTGGGCGGGACTTTGGAGCCTTTGCCGGGAAAACAAAATGGAGTCGTCGCTAATAGGCTGATTAAACCACGTCACGCTGTTTAAGCAACATTTGCCTCGTTGTTTACGTAATGTATGAAATAAACAGCTAGCTAAATACTGTTACTATTACATTTGGTTTCTCCTGCGTTGTCTTCTGATTTAAACGGTAAAAAGAGAAAAATTTGGGGTCTCGGTAACAGAAAATCCTCAAAATTGAAGCCGTTTGACCCAATTCCGGCGAGTCCAGAGATGATAAAGGACATCCTAGTACAAGAATAAATGAATTAATACGGCTGTGATCCAATAACATTAAAAAGAAGAAAGAAAAAAAACCAAACTTTCATCCGGTGTCTAATTAACCAAACCATACGAGTTCTCTCTCTCTCTCTCACACACACACACACACACACACAGGTCAGAGGACCTGCACGCTGCTCCGATCCATCAGTAAGTAATCAAACTGTAGGTGGTCTGGATTAAGTACAGTAGTGAGCACTTACTGCCTACAGCCAAGTCCCCTTTTCTAAATTAGCGCAGTGATGGATTCTGCCCGAGTGTCTAGATAATAAGAGACCTCGTGTGTTCAACATCTGTCTCTACACGCACGGGAAAAGATAAAAAGAAGGACTAAAAGAAAAATGGATGGAAGGAGGGAGGGAGGGAAGGAAGGGTGCTGGGCTTTAATTGTGAAAAGAGCCAATTGTAATGTAACAA
This sequence comes from Stegophilus panzeri, assembly GCA_024331685.1. Classification (NCBI taxonomy): domain Eukaryota; kingdom Metazoa; phylum Chordata; class Actinopteri; order Siluriformes; family Trichomycteridae; genus Stegophilus; species Stegophilus panzeri. The sequence goes on along the minus strand of JANDJT010000001.1, from coordinate 994,372 downwards.
ATCATCTGAGAGAGAGAGAGAGAGAGAGATGTAGTGAAAAAATGTGAGGTAAATAAATTGTTGTAAACATCTGGCCCACAAGAAAAGATAAGCACCTGGCATGTCTCATGAGGACATTTGGTCCCCGTAAACCTCACATTTCCTGAATGTGTATAGAAACATGACATGTGTGAGAAAGGGAGACAGGTTATGGATAAAGTATGATCTAACTAAATTGTTGTAAAGAGAGAGAGTGGGAAAGATGCAGAGCGAGACAGAAAGACAAAGAAAGAAAGAGAGAGACAGACGGAAATAGAGGGAGAGGGACAGAATTACGAAGAGAAAGAGAGCGGGAAAGAAGGAGAGAGAGACAGACTGACAGAACGATAGGGAGAGACAGAAAGACAGAAAGAGAGAGGGAAAGAATAATAAAGAGAACGAGAGATAGAAAGAAGGAGAGAGAGACAGGGGGAGAGAGAGAGAGAGAGAGGGAGCAAGAAAGACATACCGACAGAAAGAAAGAGGGAGAGAGAGATACAGGTAGAAAAAGAGAGGGAGAAAGAAAGGCAGAGGGAGAGACAGAGGTACAAAAAGATAGAGAGAGAGATAGACAGAAGAAGACAGAAGGATACAAAAAGAGAGAGAGAGATGGATTTTCTTTTTCTCCTCTTCACGTTAAAGATGTCCACACACCAGGCTGCTGTGTAAAGACGTCTGTCTCTCCGTCAGCCAAACCGATCTATCAGGAAGAAAAAATGTTCTGTTGTAGGAACAAACTTCTGGTTCCACAGCGGGTTCTCTGAAGCAGAACAGTAGATGGCACTGTTACTCCGGAGTCTGGGCTCAGCCGCGGCGGCGGAGGTGGTGGTGATGATGTAATCCCTCCACCAAGTGGAGATGAATGACATGACTACGGAAAAACATGCTGGTCTGACAGCGCTGTGCCCCAACACACACACACACACACACACACACACACACACACACACACACGGACACACACGCACACGTTCTCCATGCTCTCCATCATCCGGAGAACCATCATCCATAGATATCCCCTTACACTCCTGTTAGATTTATTATTATTATTATTATTATTATTATTATTATTATTATTATACACCTGCAAGAGAATGCGCTCAGCATTTATCACATACACATGCACTAGAGGTCACTTTATAGCAGATCATTATCCATAAAAAAAGTGGAATGTTACAGAAAAACACTTATATATGTCAATAAAATAACCTTTCTGTCTTTCTTTGAGGTTAAAATGAAGAACATGTTATGATATTATGCCATAATTTCAACGTAATAAACTGTTACCATAAACAAGATGCGTTGTTTCGATTCAATTTTAAAATATCATGTCAAAATAAGGAGATGTTCATTAGAAATAATGACAATATCTTTTTTTTTTTAATTAACAAAAACAATGCCGTTATTTTATTATTTTGACTCAAACTAGCGAGATGAAACCGCCTTGATCCTACACACACATTACAATTCACAACCTCGATTTAGTATCTCGCGACTTCATTAGTAACTGGTATCAAGAATCAATCAAATGCAAAATAATAGTCTGCGCTGGATCAAGTGCTATTCTGTGTGCTGCTTAATAATGAGTGTGGAAGCCGTTTTGTTCAATTACACCAGTGATTAACGCGATCATAACGCGAACAAGCACATGTTCCTGCAGCGATATACTGGAAATGTTTCCTTTTCATTTCATTTTTAAATTGTGCTCTGCTTTTATGTTAAGCCGTTAACAGAAGTGCAACAACGCTATCGCCGTCTTCAGTCCGCATTTTCTATCCCTGAAAATGTAAATGATCTAGAAATCCACCCTGTCTCAAACATATACGCTCGAATTATTTTATGCTAATTTGAACGAAGCTAAAGCTTAGAACATTGTATAAACAAGTTGGGTTTTTTTTTTAAAAATAAAAATATATTGATTTTTTTTCTACTTTCTTCCACCTCCTGTTGTGACATTCCGACATCCGGAGCGAATGAAATGTCACAGGAGGTCTACACGGCCAATTTACTGAAGAACATGAGCAGGGACATGAAAATCATTACGGCAAGATTCATATCGACGGGCGTTCTCTTAATGCGCCGAGTTTGGTTTAAAGTCCTGCAGCCAAAACACTCAAGGATAGATCAATGTCGTCCGAGCGGGAACGGGAACGGCAATGGGAATGAAGCAGCTCAAAAAACGAGCAGCTTCAGGCATGAAAAGCCATATCAGGGGGTTTCATTTCATGAATTCTTTAATGTGAGGTAAAGTCCAAATGGTTCCCCCAGTGCACAGGTCCAAAAAAAATAATTGAGGACTTTTCCAGGTTCTTTCAAAAATGACCTCGTCGCGTTTGAGAGCTTTGATGGCTTCTGGGCCGAAAGATGGAGTTGTGTCGAGCTGTAATCTGGAGAGGTGTCAGGAAATGGCCCCCCAGAGGATTCCCACATATCCAACATCATTTATCCGGCTGTCTAATCTAGGGGCTCATGGATCAATATTAAGAGCCCAAGTGAAAGAAAGTGGAAGACCAGAGAACATGGTCAACAAGTGACTTCAGGTCTGGGACTGGCGATATTTTCAGGGTTCAGGGTCTGTTTGTAAATGATCAACCATTGGATACAAAAAAGTATGACGTGAAATAAATTCCTTAACGTTCTTTTAGATAACCAAAAGGACTCAAAGCAATGGGACGACTCGGTTAAAAGTCAGGACTGGAGATACTGAGATGGTGTTGCTCATGAGGAATTCAAAATGGAGGTCATTTCATTTTAAACCTTTCTTTGATTCTTTTTACAGACGTGTCATTACCTCAGTGAGAACTCCTACGGTGTAAATCGCCAGTGATAAACATATAAACATATAAATAAATCACCAAATGGACTCGTGCTTTTGCTTTTGCCTGGCAGCACGTTTAAGCGATACGGATTTGGTTCCTATTTTTACACCAAAATAAATAAAAAATAAACATGCCTCTAAGTATCGACCCGAACGTTATTGCGAAAACGTGAAAGCGGCCGTGTACGTGCACCAGCTCTTCTTCCCGTCACGGCTCGTAGCGCGATAAATGTCCCTGACTGCTACGCCGCGTCCCCACAAGAGCAGAGAACGATGGCGTCATTTTCAAGATGAATGAAGCTCGCAGCTTTCAGGTACACAACAGAAATCCAATGAACGTGAACGCAGCATCATTTGATGAGGCATCCCGGAGGTGGGGTCCCTGGGGAAATTGAGACCCGAGGCTATGTGACAAATATACACTAGTCGTGCTGGTTTTTTTTTTCTCTCTCAACCCACCATCAGATATTTTCAGACATTTGCATGTTGGTGCACCCGCCACCAAGTTTCTTTTACTTTCACTTTTCTTTAAGAAAGTGGGTCTGGGAAACAAATCTCCTTTTCCTGATAAACTGCAAGCGAGCATTTAAATCCCAGAGGTCTCGATCCGTTTTTCAATCCGGTCCGGCGTTCACGCCGAGGCTTACAGTGTCAGATTATTTCATTTCGTTTATTTCATCTCGGCACAGGTTTTCAGCTATTTATGAGAGACCGACACCACATCCATCCTCTCTGACAGACCACAAATAGACCTCAGGCCTCTATTCGTCTCCTCTGGGGATCTTCGGAAAGCGAAATATAGCTGCAGCGGTGCATTCAAAGGTCCTCAAACTCTTCGTCAGACAAAGCCCCCCCCCTCACCCGTCCTTGCTTTCTTTTTAAAAAATGAAACTCCACAACATGTCTTTCACTTGCTTCAGTTTAAGTGCATGAGCCCTGTCCATTAAAGAACTCCTATCTCGGGTTTGAATTGCGTTATATCGTCCCGCTCGGTCGGTAATCGAATACGCTTTGGGTTTTATAAATCTAAAGAAAGTGCCGCGGCTCGAATAGGGGTCTCGTATTAAATTTGTAAAGCTTACAGCCAAGGACTAATGTCATATTTGTTGCTTTTTTTCCCTCAAGGATGGCGGAATTTCTCTCTCTCGCTCAACGTCTTTCTGTGTCTCTATCCATTTCTGTCTCTGTCTGCTTAATACTCTTTCCACTCATTATATCTGTTGACTTCGTACGCTGCAGGGTATTAGAACACAGAGCACACTTCAGCTTTTCTAGAACGCTTCACGAAAAAAAAAAAAATCTCCAATATTTCTCCCCCCCCCCCCCCCCATACAGCCATACAAAGTTCTCCACATGCTGAAATCATTATCGTCAGAGTCTTACAGAAAATCAGGGTTATTTTAACTCAGATCCCTTTAAGACCGAATCGCACACTGCGCTTTATTCAGAATAGGGGTGTGTTTGGAAAATTTATGGGAGAAAATGAAATGGAAACTGATCATCTTTAGAAAACCTGAAGTGTGATTAAGCTGAAATGTTTTAAATTCCATGCAGTTTGTTTGGATTTCTAATGAAATGAAATTAAATCTCTCTTAAATAGAAACTTAACAGGTTCGTTTACAGTATTGTGACGGTGTGTTGAATTATCTCGATCCCACGACTATGGATACGTCATACGGCTTGATGCAACGCATGCGCGCTTCTTTTGGCACTTAAATTCCACGTGAACCCTCCCATCCATCGCTGCGTGACACAATAATGCCCGTTAACGTCAAGACGCATATACGCAGATCACCGTCTCATTCTCGTACAGGACAGAAAGGCAAGTTGACACGACACGGTCGTATGGAAAAAAATCACATCATTGTAATAAACCGTGTAAAAAAAAAAAAATCGCCCGAGGAGAATACATTGAAGTGTTCTGCTTTAATATGTGATAGGAGTTCAATGACGGTGTGATGTGATCGGTCATTCACGTCCTTCACGGTTCTCTGTTGCACGGTGAACAAGTTCCGTCGCATTACCGCTGTAATTCAGTGTGACGTTCAAACGAATAAATATTTCATCATCAATAACTTTATTTGTTATTAAAGGTTACTTCTGAGTACAGATTAGGATTTGCAGCAGGACTCAAAATAAAACATCAATCAGTTCTCTCTGAGCAGGGTTTTATTTAATCTTCTTAAATTTGAAAAACTAACCAAGTGACGAAGTGAACCCAGCAACGTTGATTATTTACATTTTAGTGAATTATGTTTTTTGGGGGGGTTTTTTTTTAAGCTGAAAATATTCTTCAGTTTCCCTCTGGGGGAACCCTTATAGTTATATTGAATCTCATAAAAACAGTGTTTTCCAAACAGAAACAGAATTAGAAGATTAACTGTCCAATGAAGCCTTAAGGGACCCTCGAAGAACCATTAATTGTCCTTTAATTGTCTGTTCATTTCCTTTTCGGAATTCAAGAAGCTTTACTTGCTTACCCTTAAAGAACCTTTGAAAAACCCTTTTTAGAAACTAAGGAGGATATAATATCTAATGAACCTTTAAAAGAACCCTTTCTGAAGCTAAGGACCCTTAACCATCTGATCAAGCATTAACGAACCCTCAAAGGACCATTTTTGGAAGCTAAAACACTTAAGTAGCCAATGAACGCTTCATGAATCCATCAACAAGCTTTTGTAAACTAAGACTTATCCAAGGAACCCTTTAAGAACCAACAAAGAGCCAATTTTGGAAGCAAAGAAAGCTTATAGTATCCAATGAACCAGTGAAACCATAACAAATCTTTGAAAACTCTTAAAGAACACTTTCATAAATGCCAAAAAAATTTCACAACTCACCGATTCCTTAAGTAACCTTTTTTTGGAAGCTAAGAACCCACAAACACCCAATGACCCCTTAAAGAACTCTCTTTTTCTAAGCATGTATGTAACTTGGTAAGTGAGCAGAACTCCAAATAATTGGTACACGTTTAGAAAAAAGGGTTCTTTAGGGGTTCATTGAAAACTTCAGGGGTCTTAGCTTCCTAAAAGAAGTCTACGTAGAATCCTTTCGATAGTGAAACACTGTTGTACGGCTCTACATAAGACCTTTAAGGGTTTCTCCCTAGAGGGACACCTGAAGAACACTCAAGGGTTCTACAGTTTCATCAGTCCCTGCATTTGAACTCTACGAACACTGGTGTATAAATAAAATTATTACTCTGTTCTGGGCGGCTTTTCCTGCAGCTTCTCCTGCAGACATTAGTGGATTCTAACACAACATTAACGGCTTTCATATCCCTCATTTCTCACACGCTTACCCCACCAAGGTCACCTTCACTAAATCCCTCGAAAGGATGCGTGATTACTCCGACTGCGGCCATCATTAAGGCGAGAGGAGGGAAGAAAAATAGACTGGGGCCTGGCCGTTAAATCAAAGTGTAGCAATATCTGCACGTTAATGCCAGCGCCACGTTAATTATCCCTCACGGGTTTGAAGTTTGCATATTTAAAAAAAAAAAAAAAAAAAAAGCGCAGGTGATGAGGTCTCTGGTGGGCATCACGAGACGTAAGTAATGTTTCATTTACACGCTGTTTTGGAGAATTCACAAATGTGTGCGCGTTATTAAAGTCATTAGGAGCGGGGTGATACATCAGCGTGAGGAAATACAGCGTGCAGTACGTTATACTGAGGGACTGGGGTGGTGTGATGAAGAGGAGTTACTGATTCCACCCTGAAGTGGATTATTTTCACATTTCAGCACGTCCTGAAGATGTCAGAAAACAAAATGACAGCTTTACCTCTTGCTGTTACAAAGTAGTGACCCTGGAGACTCCTTCCACAAATGTTAAATAAGCGTCTCCACAGCTTTGGAGTCGATTCCCTGATTCCTGGCGTTGTACTCTAAGAGTCAACTCAAAAGGTTTGGAGTCGATTCCCTGATTCCTGGCGTTGTACACTAAGAGTCAACTCAAAAGGTTTGGAGTCGATTCCCCGATTCCTGGCGTTGTACACTAAGAGTCAACTCAAAAGGTTTGGAGTCGATTCCCCGATTCCTGGCGTTGTACACTAAGAGTCAACTCAAAAGGTT
>JANDJT010000001.1:963176-976469 GCA_024331685.1 Stegophilus panzeri | reverse complement strand
CAGAAATTCTGAGAAGATTTTCAGGCTAGTCAGAGAGATAACGTTAGCTAACACAACAGAAGTTCTGAGAGGATTTTAATGCTAGTAAGTGAACTAGAAAAGGGGATTTTTAAGTCTTCATAAATATGCATAATTGTAGTTCACATGAGCTAACTGGCAGAATTTGTAAAGGATTTTTCTTAAAGCCATGTTAATATATATATATATTTTTTATAACTGCTGCTAATGCTTGTAGACTAAAACTAGATCATTTTTGTCCATGGTGTTTGAAGTTAGAGAAAAAAACGTCATTATTAACGTTATCATCAGTGCTATAAGGATTGTTGATCACGTATCCAGATGCGCATTCCCACAAAGCACACAAAAGTGTCACATTCAGACGTAAACACAATGTCATATAGAGGACATCGCCTCCTCGTGATGATGGTTTATTAAATCCACACAAAAACAAATTCAGTTTGTTGTGCAACTTTCCACCTGTAACTTACTTCTTCTGGCATTATTTATGCTAGGTTTATCATTTTTTTTTCAGAAATATTTCGTAATATTTCTATAGCTATATTCAACAATATATTGATATAGAGGAGATATGTGTACATACACACACATACTGTATATATGTACATATTTGTATGAGATGTACTGAAATGCATTTTTTTTCCATTTCTGTGCCATTCCTTGTGAAATGGACTCACAAGTTGTTACAACCCTCACGTGATTTTTGCCTGCATATAAATAACATTATGGAGAATTGTGGAAATGCAATCTGTCCATCATGGGTTGAGTTATATGGGTCCAGTGCTGCTGTATAACACTAACTGCTCTGCTCCGGCACATGTTCAGATCTGATACACAAAACCACTGATGGAAAATCCAGAGAAGAAGCGTGACGTGCTGGCTCAGAGCAGAACGTTGAAATAAAAACGGCAGAGCTGTAGTATATACACATGGTAAAATGTATATATATGATCTCCCAACGTCTGTCTGAAAAGATAAAAAATATAACAGAACGGAGAGAAAGAAAGAAATAATTTAAAAAGTAAAACGATCTAAAAGCTAAAAATAAGATACAGTGAAATAAAGTGAACATAAAGTTCAAATAAAACACATTGAAGTATAAAAATAAAATACAATATAAAATATAAAAGCTAGAAATAAAAGAAAGGTGACGAAAGATATGTTAAAGCCGAGAACAAATAAGACATAAATGGTAAAAGATTTTTTTTTATTTTTTTTTTAAAAAAGGACAATACAAAGGACAAAAGTAAAAAATATATAATAGAATAACGATTCTATTATTAAAGATTTAAATAAAATCTTTAAATAAAAACTATTAAAGATTTAAGTAGAATAGGATATAAAATATAAAAGCTAAAAAACATAAAAGATCAAATATAAATATAAAAAGACAGAAGTAATACAATATCAACGCTCTGAAATTTTAAATGGAAAATAAATCAAATGTAAAAGAAAGAGATTCATATTTGAATGATTTCTTAAAAACCCCCAGAAGATTCACAAATATTCTCTTTGTACTTTACACACCCCAAAAAACCTGCACAAAATCACTAATTAACATCTAATTGCGTCGTTTCGTTGCCTGCCAGTGAGCCCTTGTGATTAGCCGTGACAGACGCTATTAATCTACACTGATGGCTAACAGCACTTTACTGGACCTCCCCCCTCGAAGAACATCAGTCATGAGGCGAGACTCTCTCTCTCTCTCTCTCTCTCTCTCATCTCACTTAAGCGGTGGTTCTTAACCATCCTTTATTCTGTCTGAAAAGCCATCACTGAGCAGATGTCACATTTCTGCACGCTCCGAACAGGAAAGATGCGTGACATGGAATGAATCTGATGCGAGTCCTCAATTATTTGTCCTGTTCCTTGTTTACTGAAAGGAAGAAAACAAAAATCCGGCTCTATTCATAGTTCAGGCAGAGAAACATGAGGGATTTAATGGAAACAGCGCTGTTTGGCTGAAGAGCGAGGCATCATTGTGCTTGCAAGGCCGAGTCACAAAAACAAGCCTATTCAAGCTGGAGATGTGCACTGGCACCAAATTAAAGGAAAACATCTCCATCTCACATCGCTCTTTACCTCGTACAGATTCAATCAGAGAAATGTTCATTAAAAACACTTTTGTTGACACTGTGGCCTGGTGTTGAGCTCGTGCTGAGGGCTTTCATGTACTCACGATGGCGATCTGAGCCTGTGTCCTGTACTTGTAAATGCTTCTGAAAAGCAAAACATTTTTTAAATTCTGTTGCCTAACTCTTTCATGCACAGCATTCACACTAACGCAGATTCAAGGCTGTTTTAAGGAAAATATAACATCACCTCCAAATCACATTCATTTAACTATTCATTGTTGCCGTTCTCAATGTGGCATGCCTCTCGTATAGCTTTATAAACTTTCTACACAAAATCCCAAGGATTCCAGTGAATACCTGAGCTTTTGTTTGCTTGTTTTTAACTTTGAAGCTTTCTTTATCTAAGAAATCATGCGACAGTAACATCTATAGCAGTATATGTCCAAGAATATCGCTATATTTTGCTCAAAGAATGATACTTTCTATATTTTGGTCATCAACATTAAAAATTTTAATTCTGAATGTTAATGTTTTTGTTATAAACACATTAGAAGAAGTTTTTTTTTTAATTTCAGCTAAAATGTTTTATAAATGATCTTGAAAAAAAAAAGACACAACTCATATAACACAGTTCGATCTATAATTCTGATGCTAATATTTTCTATAAAATTTGGTCATCAACATTAAAAATTATGGACCAGAAGATTGAATGTTTATAAACAAACACATTTATTTCAGATATAATATTTTATAAGTGATCTTTAGGAGAAAAAAAAAAAAAAATCATATAACTATAATATAATAATTCATGTAACACAATTTTATTTAAAAAATTCGATCATTTCGGTCAGATTTCAGATCTGAATGTTACATTTTTGTTCATAAACAAATTACAAGTTTGTTTTATTTTCGGCATAATGAAACATGAGATTATAACATATATAACATACAATTCGATTTTTAAAAATGATTATTTGTATAATCTGACATCAACATTGAATATTTCAGACTGTAACTGAATGTTACATTTTAGTTTATAAACACATTGGAAGATTTTTTTTTTTTTTTCCAGTTAAAATGTTTTACATGTGATCTAAAAAAGTCATCCATTAAGTTTGATCTATAATATTGACAATAATGTTTTCTATAAGTTTGGTTCAACATTAAAAATTTTAGATTAACAAATAAACTTCTTGTCTATAAACACATTTATTTCAGGTGTAATATTCCATAAGTTATCTTATAATAAAAGATATTATAAGATTATAAAATGTTCTTTTATGAAGAAAATTCGATCATTTTGGTCATCAACATTAAATATTTTAGACCTGAATGTTAAATTTTTGTTTATAAACAAAGTATAAGTTTGTTTTATTTTAGGTATAATGTAACATGCAATTAGAAAATACTATAGCATGAATTTTATTTTTTTTTAATGATTATTTCTATAATCTTGGTCGTCAACATTGACTACTTTAGACCTGAATATTAAGTTTTTGCTTATAAACACATTGGAAGATTTTCTTTTTATTTCAGACATAATGTTTTATAAGTGATCTTTTAAAAGTTATCACTCATATTACATGCGGTTTTAAGAACTAAAACATAAAATCTAATAAGAAGAAATTATTTATGCATGAAAGGGTTAATCCTGACTTAAGTAAAAGTGAAAATACTTGTTTATTATTTATGTTCCTGGAATATCCATATCCAATATGAAAATATCCAATAATCCTTTATTTAAAAAAAAAAAAAAAAATGCAAATCAATACTCCTCCCCATGATCACCAGAGCTGGAGAAACTCTTAGAGAAAACCTTTCCTCAAGGGTTCCTAATGAGGGTGGGACCATTTTGCATAAAAGTTTACTGTTAAATTGATTAATGTTCCCCGCTGACCCTCCATACACTGTGCCGCATCTGGTCCTTATATGGTTATTATTTCCTGTTCTTATTACTCTGTTGTTAATTAATGTCACCTTTTGTGTGTTAATTCTGTCTAATTTGTTGGTACGAGAATGTGCAGCAGAGTTGCTTCTAAACTGTATAAAGTTCCACGTTATCTGGGTTCTAGTTCTTAATTATACAGCGGTTCTCTCCTTTTCACCTCAGTCTGCTTCATCGGAGTAACGACAGGATGTTAATGGAGTCATCTCATGACTTGGGATCTTTTCTCAGTGATGTGAGATGGATGGAATTAAATGGCGTCAGCACCATTTAAAATTTGTATTTTTTTAAAATGTGTTTACGCCTCGGGTCATTTCGAGCAGATTATAAATATCTCTCTCTTGTTTTTCTTTCATGGATCAGTTCATTTCCTGACCTGCAGGGGCCCTCGACGTGCTTTGGAAAACGCTGGAAAAACAACATCTCAGCACATTTTTATGCTGAACACAGGAATGTGAGAGAATTTTTTCATAAAAAAAGAGGAAACACACCACCAGAGGACGTCTCTGGACATGGAGAAGATTTGTTGTTGTTGTTGTTGTTGTTTGTTCTACATCATGGTACTTTCATTTGTCAAACAACAAAATTGGGATTTAAACTCTTAGCATGTACAGTTAACATTTACAAATCGCCAACCTGAACATAGGAAAGTGAGGAAGTTTTTTCATTTACATTGCAGTAAGAACCCGCAACTCTCCTCCCAGTAATTTAATGAATATTTACAAGGAATGTTTAAAAATAAATATAAAAATCATGATCAGAAACAGGGCACAAACTCTTATTTTAGAAAACATCTGGGAAACCAAACACACCAAGTGTTTTTCCTTTTTTTGAATTTTTGTTATGATTGATTTTTCCTCATTTTGTCCTGAGGGTGTACAAACTTTTGCACTCGACTGTGACACCTCTGTAACATCGGAATACCGGTGAATTCCTCTGAAGCTCTGTGATGGGCGGGATCGGTTGATTTTATTCCGAACGTGTTCGCCTCATCCCGAAAGAATGCTCAAATGTGTAATTTGCGTTCTCAGCCAGTAGCCACGCTTCCTCGCTCCAGCGGCGTCTCGGACACGTCCGTTATTGGATTTTGAACGGAACAAATGAAGTTAATAGGAATGAGATCACTCTCGTTAGGATTGATTGGTTATCTTGGTGCAGAGCCAAAAACGCTTGTTGTTATTTATTTATCTCCTTCCAGTATTCACCTGACTACAGATAGACGGCCCAAGGGAACCGTTTCACTCGCATTACATCATCGGCATCGCGCTAGCGCAGACTTCTGCTAGCGTTATGTCATCTCAGGGTTCCGCATCAGTACCGAGATAACTGGAAATGATTGGCGCAATCCCAATGTGGCACAATCCCAAGTGTTCACTTTGGAAAATGGGTTCTTCAGAGGTTCTAGCTTTCTACCTGGAACCCTTCTGGGTTTGAATCATTCTTCCTGAGGGACAGAAGGAAGAAATTTCTTCTAAAGTGTACACTTCCACAAACCACTTCAAAATCGAGTTCTTTGGTTCACACCGGTGTGAGAACCGTTTAAGATTCTTTGTAGAACCCTAGAAAAGAGGGTTTCCCTTTGCAAGAGGGATTTAAGAAACCTTCATTCACACTCTTTTTTTCTAAGCGTGTAAAGATTATGTACTTGCAATATTTTCAGAAAGGAAAGCCATGTTTTGTTCTATGAGGGTTCCCCCAGAAAGTCAAACTGAAAAAAAAAAGCAGTTCTAGGTTCTAGATTTAACCTATATTTTACTTGGTATTACATATTAGTTTGATGTCTAGTTTGGCGTCTAGTGTGAATGTGAGACCATTTGATTTGTAGAAACAGTTCTATGAAGAGAAGAACTAATTATCAGAAGAACATATGAAGGAACCGTTGAAGAACCCTTTTTCTAAGATAGTTCCAAGTAATAAGACGGTTTACCTCAATGTTAAATGCATCATGGGTTCTTGGTATTAAGAAGACAATATTTAACAATAAGGTCTTAGTACTTGATACATTCTTAGAAAATTGGATTCTTCAAGGGTTCTTTATTCTGACAGTTAAAAGTTTTTATTTGTTTTCTTCTTAATACCAGTCATGGTTCTTCAATGGATAATTAATGCTTGCTAGCTTCAAGGAACAGGTTGTACATGCTTCATATTCACACAGGATGCTCTCAAAGTGTACACACTTAGAAAATAGGGTTAGGGTTTCTTAAGGTTCTTTAAGGGTTTGTAGGATAATTAAAAGGTTCTTTGTTTTCCTAAAAGGGTTCTACTTGGATCCCTTTCTGATAGGGATACATTTTGTTGTATGGTTCTACATTTATGGGTTCCCCCAGTAAAACAACCAAAAAACATTCAAGGGTTCTACAATTTCTAAGAGTATGTACACTTAGAAAAGGGGGTTCTTCAAGAATTCACTGGATAATTAAGGTTTCCTAGCCTCCCAAATAGAGTCTACTTGGGACCTACTTGGAATGTCTGGTAGGGAAACATTCTGTTATAGGGTTCTATAAAGAACCAACCTTTACAGGTTGCCCAGAGGGACAACCAAAGTTCTTTTAAGGGTTTGGAGTTGTCTAAGAATGCACATTCTTCAGGGTTCTTTAAGGGTTCTTTAAAAGGTCATTGGATAATTACGGGTTCCTAGTTTCCAAAAAGGGTTATTCTTGGAATACTTTCTGATAGAGAAACACTCTGTTGTAGGGTCCTATAAAGAACCTATAAGGGCTCCTCAGAGAGACAACCAAAGAACCCTTAAGGGTTCAGAATTCTTTAAGCGTGTACACTCTTCAGGGTTGTTTAAGGGTTCGCTGGACATTTAAGGTTTCTTAGTTTCCTTAATATAGTAGGTTCTACTTGGGACATGTTCTGATAGGAAGACTGTGTTCTACCATTCTATTAAGAACCTTTATGGGTTCCCCTAGTAAGCCAAACAAAGTCCTATTAAGGGTTCTATATTTTGTAAGAGTGTAAGGTTTCTTTGTCTAAAAATCGTAGGTTCTACTTGGAGCCATTTTTGATATGGGAACAAACTGTTGTAGGGTTCTACGTGGAAGTGCTAAGGGTGTATACTCATTAACAAAAAGGGTTTTTTCCAGGGTTCTTTGGATAATTTGGATAAGTTTCTTAGCCTCCTCAAAGGGTTTTACTTGGTTGTATCATTTCTGTTAGGGGAAACTCTGTTGTAGGGTTCTACACAGAACTTTAAGAACACAACGATGCCATGAAGATGGACAAATGAAGAACACCAATGCTAATCTTTTAGAATCTAGTAAAGGGTGAAACATTTGTCTCTTTTTAATACTTGTTTTGAAAATAAAATCCTGTCTTTTTAATGGCGCCCCCTGGTGGCCTGATGGTTCTAAGCGACTGTGTATAGCGCTTGCAGCTATACTTTGAAAATGCAAACACTTTAACTTTCCTAAAGAGTATCTTATGAGGTAAAGTTTGAACAAACATCCACCAAAACTGCTCTCATTGGGAATTCTTCCTAAAAATGCCTCTGAATGGTGAATGCTTTATCCAGAAGGTGACATAATCAATACTGACATGCTCGCTGCAGTCCTCTGAGGAAGTGTCCTGGCACAAACACACGTGCTCTGTATTTTACTGCAGTCCCTGAGGATTCTGGGTACTGAGTAGGCTTCTTTATATTCATCCATGACGTCCTTTTACTGCCAGTGTGCTTACTTAAATGAATGAAATGTACACGAGACTGCACAGGTGAAAGAACTAGTGCGAATCTGCTGGTACCGTCAGGAACCCATAGTTTAGTGCTCATAGTTTAAGATTTCAAACTGTAAAGACACAGGACAGAGTCGGATGCAGAACACCACGCGGGTGGATAAGTCACATTTCACATACGATTATGCGCAAACCATGCGAAGGTGCATTTCAACATGTTATGCCTTAAAATTGAACAAGTCAACTCAAGTAAACATGTGACATCATGTGAATAAAAAAAATTACATTTCATTCAAATACACATGCTGAAAAGTCTTACAGTTCCAGAGTTAATGTTAGTCAGAAGCAGAGATTTATGGCAGGGAAGTGAAAGATTTCCACTGGGATGAATCCCATTAGCAAACTCCCGCAAGCACAGAGACTTGTTTATTCTTCTTCAGCTCCTCAAGATACCTCCTCGCTCTTTCTCATCATTCTGCATTTACAGGATAACAAAATCTTCTGGTCTGAAATCATATCGCTCCCGTCTCAGTCTCAAATCCCAAGGACCCGGGCTCCAGGCAGCCAATTTGTCCAACAGGTCAAAAGGTACCATTTTTCAGCGATCCGCTAGCAGCGCCTGAGCCTCACAGTGAGATCCCGCCGGTCCACGTTTGTGTTCTGAGGTAAAGAACACTGACAGAGTTGCGGTCTGCCATCGCAAATAAACGCACCAAGGGAACGTGCCTTCATAACTTTGCTAATTCTTGACCTAGTCCTGAGAGTAGCGACTTCCTTCATCGACTGGGAAAACGAAGAAGTATTAGTTTGGACTTTAATGAGACAGAGACGCAAGACTGTGGCTGTACGTCGCGTGGACTGTGTGCTAAATTCAAATTAGCTTCATAATGCTAACATCGCTCGATAAACTTTGCACTAACTGATGATGATAACTGGTTCCTGAAGACAAGTCGTTTGAATCTGTTTGATTCATTTGAATCGGTTTGATTCATTTGAATCTGAGTCATTTCAATCAGTTCAGATAAGTTGTTCCGATTCGTACGTGGACTCATTTGTGCTGAACGAGCTCGATTGGGAACGATTAAAGGTACTGAGTCAGCTGATTCACTTAAAGAGAGCGGAGTGAACTAGTCAATATCAAAACAGTTATAAATCATCAATAAGTGAAGTTGGTCATTTCCAAAAGATTCACTGAGTCAAATACTGAGGGAATCTCAGTCATGACTAAAACAGAAACAGGCCATACATATGTAAAGCTGATCATGTCCGAAAGATTCGCTAACCCACTGATCCACTGAATGAGAGAGGAGAGAGTCTCAGTCATGACTGAAATGATTCACTGATTTAAAGAGAACAGATTAGTTCTTCAAACTTCCAATTTGACTTTCATGGATGTTTAAGAAAGCCCAAATAAATCATATAACTTAAAATAAATGACAAAAGGATTTAATGATTCAAATAGTGACAATGGAGCAAATCTTGGTCATGAAGGAAAGAGTCAAATTCTGATCCACTGAATGGCAGAGGAGCAAATTTCAATATTGACCAAAGATTCGCTGACTCAAATACTGATCTGCTGATCATGGCAGGAACGAATCTCAGTCATGGCTAAAAGATTCAGTGAGTGAAATACTTATTCAGTGAACAAGACAGGAACAAATCTTAGTCATGACTAAAAGATTCACTGATTCAAATACTGATCCGCTGACCAAGACAAGAGCGAATCTCAGTCTGGACTAAAAGATTCATTGAGTCAAATACTGATTCACTGAACAAGACAAGAGCGAATCTCAGTCATGACTAAAAGATTTGCTGATTCAAATACTGATCCGCTGACCAAGACAAGAGCGAATCTCAGTCTGGACTAAAATATTCATTGAGTCAAATACTGATTCACTGAACAAGACAAGAGCGAATCTCAGTCTGGACTAAAAGATTCATTGAGTCAAATACTGATTCACTGAACAAGACAAGAGCGAATCTCAGTCATGACTAAAAGATTCACTGATTCAAATACTGATCCGCTGACCAAGACAAGAGCGAATCTCAGTCATGACTAAAAGATGATTCAAATACTGATCCTTTTATCAAGCAAGACTTGAATCTCAATCATTTTTATAATCGTATAAACCTGTGAATTGCAGCTACACTACTGTCAGAGCTGCAGTTATAGAAAACTAAACCAACACCTCAACATTCTGACCAGAATCAGAATCTAGAATTCACTGTATAAAGGATAAAGGACAATCCTGGTCCTTAATATTCTTGTCCTTTATATCAGGATGTTGAGTTCCTAATATTGTCCTAATGAGGTGATATAATGAACCACAGGCTCATGAAGGTTTCATTTATGTGACCTTTGGTTTTACTCTACTGCAGAAGAGATTAGATGGAGAGGCCAACATTAAGATTAATAAAAACGGCGGGATTTATATCCGACATTACAGACAGACGCTCGGTGATAATGAACACCTCATTACGCCCAGCTCAATGACCATGGCATAATAACCAAACTTCAGTTCCTTATTAAGCTAAAAGATTAAATTAATTTTAGATAGCGGATTTAAAAAGGAAGCTCTTACCAGGATAACGATTAACACTTTGATGTGTTTATTCGTTTGTGTCGTCCGTCCCCCCCCCCAATTATTTGAGGTCCTACAGTACATCTCTTTTCAAGGTGTTTTGTTTTTCTCCCACCGGTAAGCAAGTTTTCAGTGCGTGTCATTTCTCTTTACTAACCACAGACGGAGATGAAAATTTGGCGCTGGTTAGGACACCCTGCTGGGAGAAGCAGAGCCAATATCTCCGGCTCAACCAGAGCATGATGCTGCTAATGTCATTCCGGTTTAAAATAAAGTCGGATGCGAGAGATTCCAGTCCCGGCGAGGGAAACGAGTCGCGCTCTCAAACGCAATTTCATCAGCTTGCTCAGTCAGTGGAAAGCTGGAGGCTCTACCAGCCAAGAAACATTACACATGACATCATTCCTCGATCCGTCCATGCAAACGCTTGGGTGTGTGGAACGCAGATGGAATGCTGAGTGTGGAAAACACGGTGCGCTTTTTAAATTCATGGAATTGTGCAGGACATAAAAATGACTATAAACGAACTCGTGGCGGATTCTGAACACTGAGCTGTTTGTGATCGGATCACCGGAAGAACATGTTCGGCACAATGATGGATGGAGTTGGAAAAAAAACTGCTTTGGGGAAGGACAGTGGAGTGATGAGAGTTATTCGTATCAGACTGTTAGCTCGTGTATACGTATACGGCACTTAGCACTCACCTTAAATGATTGTGGTTGCTCGTTGCAGGTTCAAAAAAGGTGACATATTAGCGAAGAAAATTAGATCCAAAGGCCTGAGTCACAAGGTGGCACAACACGCTTTGAGGAGACACTTACTTTTGGCCAGTGATCCCAGTCTGTATGGGATTTTTTTCCTTCAAAATTTGTGATGCGATTTGTGGAGTTGTTTGCGCTTTATTGGGGGAAAACTACTTTAACTGGTGAAATCGCAACTGAATGAAACAGTTCTGCGCACTCTTTCGCAGCGATGTTTGTTGGTAAACGAGAGCTATTAGCTGTACTCATGTTCGACGCACGTGAATCGAAGAGGGCTTTGGCTGAATTCCGGATCAAACAGGCTGATTCAGACTCCATGGATTTGAACACGGAGGAAATAAATCACAGACGTTGCAGGAGACATCCGGTCCTCCGTCCAAGGAAGCAAGAAGGCTCATTGAGCTATAATGAGTGTGACGTCTAGGACACGAGCTTCCGTGCTGCGCACTCGCAGTTTTCAAAATCGATTATTTCAGCCGAGCTGCCACATCGTCCATACGACCGCATTTTGAGAACTGCTACATCCTTATACTCCTTACTTCTATCTCCAGCACCTCCGACTCAGTTATGATTGGCTGGTTTAATTTTGATTGACAGGCGAGAGAGTAACGCTAGTAAACGACAGTTACGCTGTCTCCCAGCACTGATCTTCTGGGTTTAGTCAGTTCTTCACAGGTCCTACACTCCAGTTCTTGGACATCAGTGCTCCAGGTTGTTGTTTTTTTCTACAGTTGTTGGAACCCAGGCAATTTTTTACGTTTCACGTTTCCTTTTCAAGTCATTCGTGACGTGACCTCGAGTGAGACGAAGCCACTTCCTGGACAGAACGTCCAACTTATCATCATCATCTGACCTTGCCTTTGACCTCGGGAGCATGTCCTAATTCCGGGAACGTCTTTGAACCTGCCGTTTACCTTGAGCTTCATAAATATATATTATGCTCGACCGCGAGTTCATCCGTCCACCTCTCGACACGCGACAAGTTCCTCGTCCCCAAAACAGATGGGGAGAGACGGCGAGTGACAGAGGGGACAAATTTCATTTCACCGCCAGGCGCTTTTTCAATTTCTCCTGCCCTCGGCTGCTCACGTCTCTTGACCCTCGGGGAGTGTGTGTGTGGTGTGTGTGTGTGTGTGTGTGTGTGCGTGCATAACCTCGGCTCAGATGTCCAAATTGCTCAATGTAAATTGTGGCGTGTCTGACGGAGTTCATTTATCAGAGCGCTGTGAGGAGTCAGAATTTGTCATTTAGATGGAGTAAGATAGTATCAACACACACACACACACACACACACACACACACACACACACACACACACACACACACACAGCAATCATCATTATCTGCAATGCTAACACCATCTGCACCATCTGAAGCTTCTGAATCCATACATTTGATCAAGTGCAACGATTACAATTTATCAAACAATGACTTTTTATTTTTAATCCAAGCGCATTAATAAATAAAAATCTTCTGACCAATCAGAATTGAGAGTTCCACAGAGCTGTGGTACTGAATTAATACTAAATATTAGCAGTGCCTTGAAATAACAAGGTGAAGGATCAGCTCGGAGAGCTCCAGAGATCGGATCAACTCACTTCCTCCAGAACGATCCAAACGACACAATCTGGAGAGAGCGTTGCTCTGGTTCTCCACTGGAAGACTTTCACCGTCCACCATAAACACTTTATTATCTCTTCCTCCTTCCATCAAGCTCCAGCAGTAGCATATTAATGCTGTTCGCAATTATATTATTACTCTAAATCAGGTTTAACACCGACAGGATCATTTCCTGGTTTACTGCCTTCGTGAGGTGAAAGTCACAGGAGATATTAGAGGACAAAAAAAATTAATCAGGACATACTGATTGTAAACGTCCCTGTTTAGGGACGTAACAAAAATCATTTTTTGTTTTAGGCCAAAAAAAAAAAAAAAAAAAAAGTCACCAAAATGACGTAAACGTGTTTCTGTGAGCTGCGAAAGAAACGAGATGGCGGTTTTTAACACCGGATTATTTCGCATTTTATTGACTGTTATTCTGCTTAAATAACAATCCAGGCCAGCCTTGAACATCTAAACCATTACAATTAATCTTTTCAGTAATTAAAAAGTACATATACAACATTTTTTATGCAAAACAAATGGCCTAGGAAACTTGTCACCTTTACTCATGAATATGCATATTAACAAAACAAACCCTGCCCCTTTTGGTCGTTCATGAAGAACTGTCAACTGTT
>JANDJT010000001.1:940042-950758 GCA_024331685.1 Stegophilus panzeri | reverse complement strand
AAACAATAAAGACAATTTTTCACAGCCTTCTTTGCTCATATTTACCAAGGGTGCCAATATTAGTGGAGGGAACTGTAAATAATTAGCTAGATATAGATACACAAATATGCGTACCTAATTAATATATATATTTAATGAATTTAATTAAGATAAAATGAGAAAAGGGGGAAAAAAAAATAGACTTTAATGAACGATTAAGGGAAAATGTCATTAAAGTAAGCTTGTGATTATTTTCGTGTTTGCAGATGAGTTTTCACAGGAAGTGGACCAGAAGTAAAATCAAATCAATCTCCAACACTTCACTAAACCCCAAACCCACACGTCCTGTGAGAGGAAACAGGAAGCAGGAATTCTGCAGGATTACACCAGCGTTAGCGGATTATTAGCTTCATTTCCATCTGACACATGAACGGATTAAAGGAGATGAAGATTTCCACTCACTGGTTTACACGCCATCGGATCAGCAGCTCACGTGGGGTACATCACGTGGGTTCAAAGCTCAAGAACTTCATCAGAAAACATTCACAAATTTCAGTTATTCGTCCTGCAAACGGAAGGAAAACAAAAAGATCGTCAGAACGAACGTGTCAGCGATGCGTAATGCTACATTTATCCCGCTCATGGTTTTCTGGACCTGTAGCAAACTGATGCTAATAAAAAAAAAAAGCTTTTATTTAGTTAGCTTTAGAATAGACATACAACTACTAAGCTACTAACGTTTTAGGCTAAAATCCGTCTCAGAGTTTTTACGCTTTATAAAGAGAACGTTCCGAGTCAAGTAGATGGAAGTACGGCTTGTTCAGTTATCTTTCTGTATTTAAACATGCGGTCTTTACATTTAAATCAGCGCCACAGGTCGAGAACTCGATGAACACCTCGTTAGCATAAATTTCCACACCATTAGCTATTAGCTTAATGACACTGCTAGCTAGTTACTTCATGTGAGGAAACCTCAGACTCCTCAGATCACAGCAGCGTCATTAGCAGCTCATGAGGAAATGAAAACAATTAACTATGATAGACTAAACGATCAGCTGACGGCGACACGGCCACAGTAATTAAGCTTTAACGAGGATCCACAACGGATAGATCGGTGATTATTAGCGTGTCAGTGCTAGGTCAGCAGGGTTAGCGTCCATACTGTCGAAGGACAACGCAACAACCAACACATTTGTACAAATTTTCTCATGAAGCGGAGAAAATAAAGTGAAAATGAAGAAACAGTCATAGACTCTAAAGGGAAAAGTGAGTTAAAAAGGAACAAAAATAAACAGGAAATTGATATTCAAAATGTTTTTAAACAGAAGGGGTAGAGCGAGGGAAAATTAAAAACGTATTAAGAGTAATACTTGAACAAATGGATTTTTTTTTTTTTTTTTTAAATTAAGGAACTATTAAGAAAAACTAGGTTATAGAAAATAATTTAGGGCAATATATATATATATATATATATATATATATATATATTAAAAACAAGTAAACATGAAGGGAAAATAGGGAAAATGTAAATATTCCTTTATTAATTTAGCCATTATAATGAAGTTATTATAATCTATAAAACTCAGGTGGGTTTTTTTTTTTATTTTAACATCTTACATTTTTTATTGTAACAGTCACCTCATCAGCCACGAGTGTTTTCCTGAACGTGCATCGTCCTCTGAGGAAGTCCAAGCTGAACATCCAGCACTGATTTTAATTCTCATTTCCTCTCCGTCACGTGTGCAGCTGCGCGTGGCTAATTCACGTCACGGCAGAATGCTAAACGCTGCCGTATATTCGAAATCTGTCGACGTTAACGCAATTTTGTGTCCGTGTGAGTGTGTGTGTGTGTGTGTGTGTGTGATATTTAAATGCACAGCTCGGAGTCAACAAGTCACTTGCACCTCAGCGGGTCCTCTGGGACGCAGCGCGCTTTGAATAAACACGTCGTTAATTGTCACGTCTGAGCTGCAATCCCCCCCGACACGTTTGTTACGCAGACGTTGAGCAATTTTCAACTGTTTTAATTCGCTTAACTACGTGACATCCAATCAGCGTAAACACACTGTGGGTTAGGTTTTTACTTTGACACTACAGTCAACACACACACACACACACACACACACACACACACACACTACAGGGACTTATCGATGGACGCTCCAATTAAACGGATTAAAAATCTTTGTCTTTTTGTGTCAGGAAACGTGAAATAACGTAAAAAATTAACAATCGCCTACCGCTTTGTTGCTTTTGCACAATTTAACAAATCTTAGCTCAGTTTTAGCTATTTACAATCAACTATATAGTATATATGATTGTAACAAACTTTAGATAAATCTTAGCGCAGTAAATAATCTAATGATAAGTAATGATCATAAATCAGTTTAAAAAAACATTTTAAACAGATTGTTCTCAGGAGATTTTTGAGGGGGGAAACGTGTAACGTTACCAGCTATACGAGTACGCGTGTTGAAATTGTGCACTAACACGTTTTAATAGTTCAGAGAAAGAAGAAAACGAGTCAAAAGTCGGAATGTCGGCCATTTTGGCTTCGTCCTAAACGCTGTAATTCATATCCGATTAAAGTGCAGCGTCTGTAGCGTAACATTATTCTATAAACTCTACTGTAATGCTATACGGTTATATACTGATATATTACAACTACACACACACAGCTTTGATAAATAGAAAGCACGCGAGGATGATCTAGTGGCTGGCGTTGGTGCGTGTCCAGCCGAGAGGTTCTCCATCACACTGAATTAAAGAAGCTGCTCGCCGCTCGTCTTCTGTGGACGCCGGTGGATGATGGAGCTTCCGCCGCTGCTGTGATTTATGAGCTAAACGTTATATCACGTTCCTGAGAGAGGACAAATCATCAGAAGGAGAAAAAAAAAAAAAAAAAGAGGAGAAATTACAGGCAGATATCAGCGCACGTCAGCGAACACCGTGATACGTGAGATGTTAAATTTACACTGTGTAACTACAGAATATTTCTTATTGTTCCTCCTTTACAGGATTAAAAATGTACTTTTATTATTACCGATTATTTGAGTACGCGTGTTAAAATTGCGCACCAATATGTTTTAATAGTTAATAATAAAAAAAAGTCAAAAAAAGTCAGCCGTTACTGGAATGTCGGCCATTTTGTTTTTTGCCCTAAACGCTGTAATTCATATCCAGTTAAAAGTGCAGCGTCTGTAGCGTAACATTATTCTCTAAACTCTACCGTAATGTTTATATCAAAATGGTCATTAAACTTATCTTACGTTATCGAACATGTAACGTAAAACTACGTGTACAGATGAACTTGATTGACAGGTGATCGTTCACAGTAAATGCTTGGGCCGAATAACAAACCATCAGTGTTTTATTTCCCCCCAAAAACCAGAAATAAATAATGAAAAGTCCTAATGAAAACGGTCCGAGATTGAATTCCAGCGCAATAATTATGAGTTAAATGCTGATAAGAGACACGTCCAATTAAAAAGCGAGCGCTAACGTTAATTCATGCAGAATGTGAAAACCTTTCCGCGTTATTGTTTATTACGGGCACAGATCTCATCGCTAATAAAGCAGCGGCTCAGCGTGTGAGGTTTTAATCCGTTTCTTCATTCAGAGTAGCTGGAGGTGGCAATTTCATCAACTTCAGTGCGCTGATGTGGAGGAAACACACACACACACACACACACACACACAGAAAGAGTATACTGTAAATATAAAGTAAAAATAACAAGTGTATAAAAGCCATCTGGTGCACTCTGATGCGTGGAAAGATACGATAATACTTACGACAAATAATATTGACGTTATACTGTAGCAGCTATAAACAGCCAATCCCTTACCGGCTTCGCTTTTTTCCACTCATGAAGTTAAGAAGAAAAATAAATAAATAAATCATCGTATTGTTTTTACTGAGAAACCGCAAAGCCTAAACGTTGTCGTAAAGATGTCTGAAAAAGTAAAGTTACAGCTTTACCTCAGAACTATTACAAAGCGGCGACACTGGAGACTCCTTCCACGTTCTCCACCATATCAATGATGGCACGCAGTTTTCACTGAGCCGTTACTGTAGAAACGATGACGTATTAGAACGAGTGCGTTAATATACAGCTGCTGTTATCGGAAACGAATCGACACCTCAACATCGTGACCGATCAGAATGCGGTGTAACTGCACTTAGACGCGTCGCGGCGTCACGCGCTTTCGGAGATGC
Organism: Stegophilus panzeri; assembly: GCA_024331685.1. NCBI lineage: Eukaryota > Metazoa > Chordata > Actinopteri > Siluriformes > Trichomycteridae > Stegophilus > Stegophilus panzeri. Next base: position 946,563 of record JANDJT010000001.1, on the reverse strand, counting down.
CAAGCGTAACAGCTGGAAGCCAGATGCAGAATCAAACATGCGGAACGTACATACACTTTTATGTAAATTCGACGACAATTTGACAAACGAGACGACAACAGACGAGAACACGGTCTGAGGAACTCCTCAGCCCGAGGAGTTAAATAACGAGGAACTATGATGAAGAACCAATAGAGTTCTATTTCTCAGCAAAAAAAAATTAATTCCGGTGTTCTTCATGAAGTCCAAACCCTCCGAGTTCTCCTCGATTAAGACGTATAAAGAAATGCACAAACTGTGTGTATATACACTGTTCTGTCCAGTATAGTGTGTACACTCTTACTGGTTCTTCAGTTGGCCTTATGGGGAAACCCTTAAAAGGTTCTATGTAGGACAGAGTGCTCCCCTATCTTTTATTGGAAGATATTCACCCTTATTTATCCAATGAACCCATAATTAACCCTTTAAAAAAAAATGCAGAACCCTTATGTTTCCTTTTATTGTCTCTCTAGAGGAACCCTTAAAGATTCCATGGGCTCCAAACAGAACCCATTTATGGAAGCTAGGAATCCTCAACTATTCACCTAACCCTTAAACATCCCTTAAACAAAGAGTGTACTCTCCTAGAAAATGTAGAACCCTAAAACTGTCTTCGATTGGGAACCCTTAACATTCCTACATAAAATCCTACAACAGAGGATTTTTTTTCTAAAAATAAAAAAAAGTTCAAAATAGAACCTTTTTTTGGAAGCTTAGAGAATGTGGAACCCCACAACAGAGGGTTTCTCTATCAGAAAAGGTTCCTTTAGGATGCAACGACCCCTTAATTATCCAATGAACCCTTGAAGAACCGTTTTTCATTTATTATACTCTCTAGAAAATTTCAAACCCGTACAGATTCCACACTTGTCCATCTTTAGAAAAGTACGAACCCTTAATTATCCAATTAGCCCTTAAAGAACCCTTAAAGAACCCTTAGAAGTCTTAAACAATTTTGAAACCTTAGGGATTCTTTGTTTGTCCCTCTTGGGGAACCCTTAAAGATTCTATGTAGAACTCACAAACAAAGTGTTTTCTTCTAAAGGGTTCCAAGTACAAATCCATTTAGGAGGCTAAGAACACCTAATTATGCAATGAACCTTTAAGCAACCTTTGAAGAACCTGTTTTTTTAAATGAGGTGTACACCCTTGGAAAATGTAGAGCTCTAATGTTTTCTTCGGTTGTCCATCGGGGGAACACTTCTACGCAGAACCCTAAAGTAGAGCGTGTTTCCCGATCAGAAAGGGTTCCAAGTAGAACTCTTGAAGAAAGGGATCAGAGGGGAGTGTACACTTGTAGAAAAGGCTTATAATTTTTAGTTACTAAAGAACATGTACTTTTTATCCGTTTATAGTTACCTTAATTGAGTATAAAAACGAATCAACACCTGACTGATCAGAACGCAGAACCTTCCAGCACAGTCAATCATTTCATAACAAACAGCTATTTTGGATTTTCTATAATAAAAATAAAAAAATCCAAGTGAATGAAATTCCGGCTTCTCTAACTAACGCAGTTGTTAAATTCTGAAATAAAACTCATTAACGTCTCCTGAGAGCGTTTTTATTTTCATCTTCTTGTGTTTTTGCTGGGTTTTGTTGTTGTTGTTGTTGTTGGTTATTATTTTTAGTGAAGCTGCTGAGCTGAACTGATGCAACTGGGTGCAAATCCCTGAAGCCCTGATGACCGCTTTTTGAGGGTGTTCATGTCTCCAGATGGCTGAGTGTGATGGGTACTGACAAGACCGACCTCCAAACACAGACACACACACACACATCTCTTTTTTTAGAACCCTTAAGGATTATTTGTGTTGTCCCCCTGCGGGAACTATGAAAGATTCTATGAGAGTTCCATTAGAAAAGGTTCCACATAGAAATGCTTTAGGAGACTATGAACCCTTAAATTGTCCAGTGAACCCATAAACACCCTTTCTTCTAACATTCTTAAAGCTTGTCTCTCCTGGGGGAACCCTTCAAGATTCTACGTAGAACTCTACAACAAATGGTTCAAACCTTTTAGGAGACTAAAAACCCTTAATTATCCACAGAACCTCTAAAGAACTGTTGAAGAACCAACCTATTCTATTTGCGCTGTACCTGCTATGGGAACCGTTAAAGATTCTATGTAGAACCCTACAACGGAGTGTGTTTCGTCCATTAGAAAAGGTTCCACATAGAGCTGCTTTAGGAAACTCTGAACCATTAAATTATCCAAAAGAACACTATCTTCTAAGATTCTTGAGAGTTCTTTGGTTGTCTCTCTTGGGGGAACCCATAAAGATTCTACATAGAGCAACAAATGGTTCAAACGTTTTAGGAAGCTAAGAACCTTTAATTATCCACAGAACCTCTAAAGAACTCTGGAAGAATCCACTGTACTAAGAGAGTAAATTCTTAGAAAATTTTGAATCGTTGTCCCTCTATGGGAACAGTTCAAGATTCTATGTAGAACCCTATAAGACAGAGTGTCTTTCCATAATAGAAATGGTTCCACGTAGAACACTTTTTTTTGGAAGCTAAAAATCCTTAACTGTCTAACACACCCATGAAGAACACTTGTTTAGTAGAACCTTTACATTGCTTTTGCGGTCCCTCTTGGGGGAACCCTTTAAGATTCCATGTAGAACCCTACAACAAAAAGTGTCCCCCCTCCATTATTATAATGGTTCCATGTAGAACTGTTTTCAGAAGCTATGAACCCATAAAGACCCCATCTAAGATTCTACACACTTTAAAGTTTATGTAGAACCTCACAACAAAGTGTTTAGAACCCTTCCGGGTTGTTTGGTTGTCTTCCTTTTGGGAAACCCGTAAAGATTGTATGTAGAACTCTACAAAAAAAGTGTTTTTCTACAAGAAAGGGTTCCAGGTTGAAACCTTTTTGGAGGCCAAGAACACTTAATTATCCTCAGAACCTCCAAAGAACTCTTGAAGAATCATTTTTACCAAGATACAAACATGGCAGAGTGCCAAAAAATGCAATTTAACAGTTGGGTTTTTATATAAATAATATAAAATAGGTGTATTTAACGCTTTGTTAAGCTCCACCTCCTGGGTTACTCCTACATACAGAGACGTTAATATCTTGGTCGTTTTTTGGAGCAAAGTATCCAAAATTTTTGCAAGAAAGTCATGGATGAAACTGTTGAAGGAAACATACTAGATATTATTTATTTATTTATTTATGGATAGATCAAAACTCCAGCTAGCTACGCTCCTGGACAATTTCCGTACCCTTAAAGATTCTACGTAGAACCCTTCAAATAAGTGTTTGGAAGCTAAGAACCCTTAAAGAACCCTTGAAGAACCCTTTCCAAGAGTAAACCCAGTAAATCATCATCATCATCAGGATGAACTGGCTGAGAGTACGTGTACAAATCACACGCACAGCAGATTTGCCAATGATTCAGGTTTTTTATTCGTTATTAGTTTCTATCCATTTAGAGTTACCTTTAAGGTTGTGGAACATCCATGGTTTTGTTCATCGTCTTTTATTACCAAGAAACCGCAAAAGAAGAGCAAACTCCTCTGTCCTAGAAGTTCTAGATTTACCTCGGACACTGGAGACTCCTTCCATAAATGTTAAACATGTTACTATAGAAACGATAACGTATTAGAACAAGTGCATTCATGGGATACAAAAAAAAAAAAGCTTAAAATAGTCTATTTCATCTTCTGTGGAGAAAATCCCTTTTCCTAAAAAGTGTCCAATCCAGAATTGGTGACGTTCTCCATCATGGAAAGAAAAGAAAAAAAAACAAGTTCTTCCGACTTCCTTTCGCGTCGTCCTCTCCATTTAAAAAAAAAAAAAAACATTTCTTTTCCTGAAAGATCTCAAAAGATGGGAATCCACAGATCTGACCCGAGTGATCCGTGCTTCAGTGCGCAGTAAAAGTCCACACTTGGATCCAGAGAAGCTTTTGGAAAAATCCAGGCATGACGCATTAAAATCTGTAAAATATTCCAGCTCTGATATACAAACTGAATCAGAATCCGTATCAGACAGGATCCCGAATTCTCCACAGAAGCCACTGATCCGAGTGGAAGCACTTTACGACACCATCCTTTTAAACTCAACATGTCTATAAATTCCCAGTATATCCACTCGGATCAGATCCAAGCCAGTCCAGAGTTCTCCGGTTCTCCGTCCAGCGTCCAGGCAAGAGAGAGTGAGATGAAATAAAAAGAAAACGACACCGATGCTGCAGTGTGCTCGGATTCCGAGTCTCCTGCTCCTCCGGCGTTTCCCGCTCCTCGGGATTTCCTGGGATCGGTGAGGAGAAGATCGGCTGCGTCGCCCGTGGAGCAGAGAGGAGACCGATCCCGAGCGTGTTCTCCGTTCCCCGTCACGCTGGAGTTAGAGGAGAAGGTGAGCCGGGATCAGACGGACAGATGGAACGTGCTGTTCCTCTCACGTGAGCTGGATGGCAGCAGTACGACTCGGAATGACAGAGACGGGAGATGCTTTGTCTGTGAGGACGAGAGACGGGAATGCAAAGGAATGTCAGATCAAATCTTTTATTGAAAGGATCTGATCGGTGCGCAGAATACGTCCTACTCAACCCACACACGTTCTGCACCTGGGTTTATTAAATATACAGCATACACATGTACATTACTGAGATCACAGATAAACCATCTCTCTCTCTCTCTCTCTCTCTCTCTCTCGAGTAGACCTTGTTTTTCTTCTCCTTTGGTTTCTGCTTCTTCCCTTTCTCCACTTTCTTTCAGTCTCCTTTTCTTTCTTCTAATCACAATTTCTTATTCACTCATTCTTTCTCTCTCTCTTATTTTTGGTTTGCAGCCTTCTTTCTTTCTTTCCTTCCTTCCTTCCTTCCTTCATGCACTTTTTCTTGTTTTCTTTTTGTTTCTCTTCATTTTAATCATTTATTTTCTTTTTTATAACCACATTCTTTTGTTTTTCAGCTTTCAATCAATTTTCTTTCTTCTTACCATGCCTTGTTTTTTTTTTTTTTTCTTCCTTCCTTCTTTCCTTTCTTTCTTGTTTATAAAAAGCAGATGATTTGCTGCTGCTTGATTGTAAAGCATCCAAAGTCAAACATTTTTAAATGGGCGTTTGGCTTTTTTTATATATAAAAACCGTAACACGTTTTTAATGACATTCAAGTTTTTTTCCTTTCTTTTTGTTTGATACTCCTTTCTTTCTTTCTTTCTTTCTTTCTTTCTTTCTTTCTTTCTCTTTTTCTTTCCTTTATGTCTGTGTCTTTGTTTAATTTTCCCACTCTTCCTTGTTTTTTTTTTTCTCACTTTAATTCCTGAACTCTTTTTTCTCTGACTCATGAAAAACACATTTAGTTATTAGTTTTAAATTAAAATGCATTTTTAAACAAACATAAATTTAAAAAAAACAAACATACAAACAAACAAACAAACAAAAAAACAGGCTACAGCTTCAGCAACGTGAATAGCAATATGTATTTCACTTTATTGAAATTAATTATTTTTAATTGAAATTTAAAAAAAAAAAGAATTATTTTTTTAAAGAGAAAAAGAATATAAAACACGAAACAGCCAAAAAAATTAAAAAAAAGAAGGAAATAGCAGCAGGCAAGAGACGGCCAATTAGGTCTGCCAAGTTACCATGGCAACCAGGACAGACTCAACAAACGCTGAGTGCGACGCTGAGCATGTCACACACACACACACACACTCATTAGCATATCAGTTACACTGTATTTGTCTCATTTTATCTATGAAGCAATCAAATAAAAAATGTGTACAGGTAGTGTGTATTGTGTAGTGTGTATTGTGTAGTGTGTATTGTGTAGTGTGTATTGTGTAGTGTGTATTGTGTAGTGTGTGTAGTGTGTAGTATTTGGTGTGTGGTGTGTATTGTGGAGTGTAGTGTGTGTGGTGTGTAGTGTGTGTGGTGTGTAGTGTGTGGTGTGTAGTGTGTATTGTGTAGTGTGTGGTGTGTAGTGTGTAGTGTGTAGTGTGTGGTGTGTATTGTGTGGTGTGTGGTGTGTGTGGTGTGTAGTGTGTGGTGTGTAGTGTGTGGTGTGTGGTGTGTATTGTGTAGTGTGTGGTGTGTATTGTGTAGTGTGTGGCGTGTGGCGTGTAGTGTGTAGTGTGTGGTGTGTAGTGTGTTGTGTAGTGTGGTGTGTTGTGTAGTGTGTGGTGTGTGGTGTAGTGTGTAGTGTGGTGTGGTGTGTAGTGTGTTGTGTAGTGTGGTGTGTAGTGTGGTGTGTGGTGTGTAGTGTGTGGTGTGTAGTGTGGTGTGTGGTGTGGTGTGTGGTGTGTTGTGTAGTGTGTAGTGTAGTGTGTAGTGTAGTGTGTAGTGTGGTGTGTTGTAGTGTGTGGTGTGTGTTGTGTGGTGTGTTGTGTAGTGTGTAGTGTAGTGTGGTGTGTAGTGTGTGGTGTGTAGTGTGGTGTGTTGTAGTGTGTGGTGTGTGTTGTGTGGTGTGTTGTGTAGTGTGTAGTGTAGTGTAGTGTGTAGTGTGTAGTGTGGTGTGTAGTGTGTAGTGTGTAGTGTGGTGTGTAGT
>JANDJT010000001.1:918960-938616 GCA_024331685.1 Stegophilus panzeri | reverse complement strand
CATATATACAGTAATACGTATATACATATATACAGTAATACATATATACAGTAATACATATATACAGTAATGCGTATGTACATATATACAGTAATACATATATACAGTAATGCATATATACAGTAATGCGTATATACATATATACAGTAATACGTATATACATATATACAGTAATACGTATATACATATATACAGTAATACATATATACAGTAATACATATATACAGTAATGCGTATATACAGTAATGCGTATATACATATATACAGTAATGCGTATATACAGTAATGCGTATATACAGTGCAGTACAGTAGAAATGTGCGATCAAGTAATAATAATAATAATAATAATAATAATAATAATAATAATAAATTGTGGTTTTGTTTAGTTCACAAGTTCACAAGTCATGTATAATTACGGTGCGATTTTGTTTAAGAGAAATTTTTATTTTTCTTAACTGAAAAAGGTGACAATAAATTACTAACAAAGTCAATAAAAACAGAAAAAAGAAAAAGGAAGAATGGAAAGATGGAAGGATGGAAGGACAGAGAGAGAGAAGGAAGGAAGGAAGAGAGAAGGAAGGAGAGATGGAAGGAAGGCTGAAGAGATGGAAGGAAGGAAGGAAGGAAGGAAGGAAGGACAGAGATGGAAGGAAGGAAGGAAAGAGAAATGGAAGGAATGAAGGAGGGAAGGACGGAGAGATGGAAGGAAGGAAGGAAGGAGAGATGGAAGGAAGGACAGATGCAAGGAAGGAAGGAAAGAGAGATAGAAGGAATGAAGGAGGGAAGGACGGAGAGATGGAAGGAAGGAAGGATGGAGAGATGGAAGGAAGGACAGATGGAAGGAAGGAAGGAAAGAGAGATGGAAGGAAGGAAGGAGGGAAGGAAGGAAGGATGGAGAGATGGAAGGAAGGACAGAGATAGAAGGAAGGAAGGGAGGACAGATGGAAGGAAGGAAGGACAGATGGATGGAAGGAAGGAAGGACAGATGGATGGAAGGAAGGAAGGACAGATGGATAGAAGGAAGGACAGATGGAAGGAGAGAGATGGAAGGAAGGAAGGAAAGAGAGATGGAAGGAATGATGGAGAGATGGAAGAAAGGAAGGACAGAGATAGAAGGAAGGAAGGACAGAGATAGAAGGAAGGAAGGAAGGACAGAGATGGAAGGAAGGAAGGAAGGAAGGACAGAGATGGAAGGAAGGAAGGAAGGAGAGAGATGGAAGGAAGGACGGAGAGATGGAAGGAAGGACGGAGAGATGGAGGGAAAGATGGAGAGTTGGAAGGAAGGAAGGAAGGAAGGAAGGAAGGAGAGATGGAAGGAAGGAAGGAAGGAAGGAGAGATGGAAGGAAGGAAGGAAGGAAGGAAGAAAGAAAGAAAGAGAAAAAGAAAAAAGAGGTTTAAAAAATCTTGGGCAGAGAAATGAAAGTAAGGGGGGAAAACGGATTGAAGAAAGTGTCAAAGCAAGCAAAAGAAAGTAAAGAAAGAGAGAAAGTGAAAAAGACAGAACAGTGCGTGAAAGAAAGAAACAAAAAGAAGGATGTTAAAACAAAAAAACTGGGGAGAAACGGGGGAAGTAATTCTTTTTTGACAAAAGTACTGCACTCATACTGAGCTGAACGTGACGAAGAGAAAAGAGAGAGAAGAAAGCAGGGAAAATAGGAAGGAAATGGAGAGGAAGCAAAAGGAAAAAGAGAAGAAGAAATAAAGAAGAAAAAAAAGAAAAACAACGAAAAAAGAGAAAAGGAACAATAACATAAGGAAAGAAACTGTCAATAGAAGAAAAAGAAAAAGAGGGAAGGATACAAAGAGAGCAAGAAGGAAAAGAAAGAAAGATGTTTGCTAATGAATAAGTATAATAAATCAGGTCAGTGTGAAACCATTGAAGTCAGTGAACTGCACAGTGTTCCTGTCTTTTACCTCCTCTTCCTCCTCCTCCTCCTCCCGCAGGTGTAAACACATCCATCTGCCCCTCGGAGCGTCTCTTTTCCCCTCCGTGTGGTCGTGAGGAGCGAGACGGACCCTCGACCCGAGCCTTCAGCTTTCCGAGAGCTGTCGTCTTAACAAGCGCCGGTGGGAAGAGCCTGCCAGCGCTCAGCTGTCTCCACAGTGAAGGAGAAAACACCATTCTGAAACATAAAGAGGACGATAGTATGGTGAGGTCGCAGGGGTCACGCTGGGGTCACGGGGGGTTCGTGCAGTCTGGGCACTCGTCTCGCGCTCTGGCCTCCAGGTGATGTCATCCATCTGGCACTAATTTGGTCCTGAATTTCCTTCCTGGGTCACAAGGTGTGACAGCTCGCTCACTTTCTCTGGGTTTGCCCTTGTTCAGTGAACGAACACACACACACACACACACAAACACACACACACACGCTTCACTTTAACATTAACTCTAACACTGTACTGTAGCTCTGAATTTATGTTGTGAATCTCACTCTGAGCATTTTCTCATTAAGTATGATTCTCTCTCTCTCTCTCTCTCACACACACACACACACACACACACACAACTATATTATTAATGGCTTTGTTTTAAACATCACATTAATGTGCATAAGATACAGAGACGGTTTATAAAAACTTCTGAAAATAATACTTCAGTAAAACAGCAAATCTACAGTGATCAGAAGTCACGAAAGAATGAAAGTATGCTTATAATAATGCATGATGAGAAGGAAGGAAGACTGTGTGAGTGTTAATAAGAAAGAAAGAAAAAGAAACAAACAAACAAAAACAAACAAACAAACAAAGACAGTCTGTGAGAGTTAATGTGAAAGAAGGAAAGAAAGAAAAAAGACAGACAATGTGAGTCTTAATATAAAAAAAAAGAAAGAAAGAAAAAGAAAGATAGGCAGGAATCCTTTTCCTGGATGCCCTGAGCAGGCATCTATAGGCCGAAGAGGAACCTGGCTCGCTCTCTCTCTCTCACTCACACACACACACACACACACACAGCTGGTCCAGATGGCAGGCTGTGATCATTTATTTATGAGGAAGTTCACAGAGTTCTGCTAGCCTGCACTCTGAGCCACCCATCCCACACACACACACACACACACACACATATACATACATACACTCAAACATACATACATACTGTACACCCACACACACACACACACACACACTACTGCTGCTGCAGTTAAAATGGCTGCACCCATGCACATTTGGCTAGCAGTCAAAGCTAAGTGTAACTGCAGCATCATTTTAGTCATACGGTGTCTATTCTCAGCAATTTAACAACACATCTGAGGTAAATGTGATGTTCTGGATGGTTCTGTATCATTTCCACCGTCACTGTGACTTTACAAGCCTTATAAAAGACACCTTGTGACAGAATGTTGACGTTTTTCAATACAACACACACGACTGATGTTAGCATTTGATGCTAAGTGTAATTACAGTGTAATTTCAGTTGTATGAAGCCTTTTCTTAATAATAATAGTGTTTTTCAATATGGTGGCAAAGTTAGCATTTGATGCTAAGTGCAATTACTGTGTAATGTTAGTCGTGGAACGTCTTTTATTTTGTAATTTTCCAACATATCTGAGGTAAATGTTAACGTTCATGGCAGTTGTGTATTATTCACAATAATATTGTTTGTATAAAAGTGATAAACGGTCCCATGGATGCTAGCTGAATCTCGCTAAGTGTGATTTCTGTCTTGTAAAGTCGTTTCTTAGTAATTTGACAGCACGTCTGAGGTAAATGTTGATGTTCCTGATAGTTCTCTCGTTTCTACTGCAAGTGACTGTATAAATTATCATTTAGAGTGTCATTTTAGTCTAACGAAGTCTTTTCTTAATCATTTAACACCACATCTGAGGTAAATATTAACGCTCTTGATATTTCTGTCTGGTTTCCACTTGAATTCACGGTGTAAATGATAAAGTACGCTGCAATCTTAGTCGTACAAAGCCTTTTTTTTGCTAATTTACCAGCACATTAGAGATAAAATGTTGATGTCACTGTGTCTTTACATTGTCCATGTAAATGACGTAACGTCTACACGTATTGTACGTGTATTTCCTGGTTCTCAGAAAGCAAATAACTTGTGTGTCACAGTGTTTTTCAATATGGCGGAGAAGTTAGTATTTGATGCTAAGTGCAATTAATGTTAGATATCCGAGGTAAGTGTTAATGTTCATGGCAGTTTGGTATTATTCACACTAATTCCGTTTGTCTAAAAGTGTTAACTGGTCTTGTGGTAACTAGCTAAAGCTTGATTTTTAGACAAGGACACCTCCAAAATAAGAAATAAGAAATTGTCTGTCCTCACAGTGCCTTCAGTGTATATCACACTATTTTACTTTTTCTTTTTTTTTTTTTTTTTTAAGAAATATACAGCCATGGGTGGAGAAACATCAATCATTCCCCATATGCAAGCTGTAAATATTATGTACACTCCTAAACACATCACACATGCCTTGATGTTTCAGGTTTAGCGAGCCAATTCCTGTTAAACTCCCTCAGCGTGAAGAGGCCACGGCTTAAACACACAAGTGTATATTTTGCCAGATGTGTTGCGATGAAATATAAGAGGGACGGGACGCGTGTGCACTCGGCCTCTGTCTTCAGTTTCACTTATATTCTGTCAGGAAAGTCAGATTCATGTGTTTCATCATGTTTTATTTTGTTTTTGGGCAGGGTTTCCTGTCACGCCACACCGAATCTACATGCTTCACCGGCCAGTAAGAAATCCAAACTTTTGTTGTATGAATTTTATTAGGGTCAATAGTAGACTTTTCCCTTTTTTCCTCCTCTGAATTAATTTTTTTTTTTGCTTTTCGAGGGTTTCTAAAGGTACATGTCAACAAATTATATTAATAGTAGAAGAAGTAGCACAACAACATTACTACTACTACTAATACTACTTCTAACAACAACAACATCTGGATAGTCAATTTTTTGTTCTCTTTTTTACTTTTATACATACACAATAATATTATATATATATAAAAAGGCACATATGGGTTCAACAAACCCTCTTATTATTTGTATTATTAAAATTTATATAATTAATAAATTAATAATATTAATATTATTATTTTATAATATCATCCTTGGGTGTAATGACGTACACGAATCATAATCAAAATATTATAAAGAATCTAAATATCCTAATATTAAAATTTTATTTATTTATTTATTTTTACATGTTTGGATGGGTTCTATAGAAAAATAAAACCCATCTGTCCATCCATATAAACTTTGAAAATTACAATGATTTTCAATTTTCACATGTATACAAATGAAAAATTTCACACACATGGATGATGCTCTCAGCTTCTGTTCTCTTTGTAACGTAATGTTTTAATTGCTATGCACAACACTTCGGTAGCTCGGAGTAGTAAGTGCTATATAAATGACATTTATTTTTATAATCTAGTTTTCCTTCAGGCGGTTGCAGAGTCAGCAGTTCTGCCAGTCATCAGCACGGATTTGATAGTGCTGCGAAATTTCCTTCACACAAATCCAAACCGAAACCCATATGTGCCATTTCTTTCCATTTCCACACAAACAAAATCATAACGTGTTTGTTTACAATTATGGGCAAGTAGCCGCATTTTAACAGGTTAATAAAGATTTAATGTTTAGAGGGAAGAGATTTACACAGCCGCGTCTTTACGAGTCAGTAAAACAGGTGGAGGAAAATGTGCTTAATGCAGCCCATGAGCTGTTAAAAAACTTTTTTTTTTCCATTGAAGTTTCCGCCGTTAACAAGTCCATAAAGAAACATTACGGTGTGTGGCTTCGCTTTGATGCACAACTGAGCACCAGACCTGCAACACACTCAAAAGTCTCTAAAGTCAACACGATTTTTTTTCCCCGAACACTTAATTTATCCACGCAGTGCATCAGTTTGACCAGAGGAGGCGCTGTTGTAAACATTATATTATTAAGTTTACAATGAAACGATATTCAACAATTGAACAAATCACTATCATGTTTGCGCTATCAAATAATGCACAATGCAAAGATTCTCTCGACGTCTACCACATATATAATTGTTCTTTAACATGTACGTGACCTGGTTTTAATCACAATTTCACACCAATGATACGCCACATCTGGAAACAATGTCTTACTGTGATGTAATGTACAACATAAGATAAACGTAAAAATGTTTTTTTATAATTCGTTATCACGGTATACAGTCATGCTAATACATCTTTATATCCCTAATTTACTCAATAAAATATATACAATATTTTTTCTTCTATCCAGGCAATTTCTACAGCTACTTTAAAATTTTTACGAGACATTAAAAAAAAAAAAAAAAAAAAAAAAAAAATCTCAAGCTCATATAGTTAAAAAAAGAATATAAAAAAAGAAAATACTCATACTCAATATAATGTGTATGTATTTATTAAATATTAATAACGAAATATTTATAATAGTAGCAAAATAATGTAACTATATTATTGAATATTTAACATAGTCACTTTAAACAGAGTAAAGATAAAAAATCTCGTAGATGTAACCGATGGCAATTATTAATTATGATATAATTCACACTCTTCAATTCACTCGATAAGATTTCAAAAACAAATGTACTGATGCTTTGAATTCAACATAAGTCTTGATTTAGCGTAAATTTCTGAAGATAAACTTTACACTTCTAAAACTTTTTAAAATGTATTAATTTATAAAGCTGAGAAAATAAAATATTTGTTTTGAGGAAACGCGCCTGGTTAAGTTCTCTGTGGTTCTGACCCACATCGTCTTCCATAGTCTGGTTATCCATTTGGACCCACTTCGCTCTCCACGTTCTTTGTTTTTGGTCTTTTTCATCTGTATGTTTTAGAAATGGTTTTCAGGGACTGTTAAGAATTTTACAATTACATGTCATAATTTGAGCGTTTGTTGTTCGAGGATACAATGGCAAAGTAAACTCAGTAACCACATGATGAGAACACATTTACATGGACATGGAACACACGCAACAAATTCATTTTAATAGCAAAATATGAATATTGAGTTTAGAAATAAATCATTAGAATTTGAGATTATTGATCATTTCTTTAATCTATTAAAATGACCAAATAGACCGTATAATTCCAAGACCTTAGCATGTATGTAAATAATAAAACAAATATACAGAATGATTAAGAGTTACAGATTTTCAGTCTTAACATGAAATTGATTCTAAATAAGTAAATAAATACATACATAAATGTGAACAGAGCAACTCGTAGCCTGTTGGTGATACTTTTAGGATTAATTGTATATTGAGATTGTTGAGGACTTTTTAATTTAAGTGCAAAAAACAAATTTAAATTCTTTTTTAAAATTTATTAATAAAGTGTTTGAGGATGTTCACACATAACATGGCACATTTACATAATATAATAAAACTAATACTTTTTTAATATACATAAAATATTACCATTTATATAATAGCTACCAATGCAGCGAATTAAAAATTGTAATTTACATTTTAAGATCTAAATATTTATATTTGTAGTCACTCAGTGGTATGAAGTTTCTGTGCTAGTGACCAGGACATTATACGGCCCTTAAGCAAAAACCTGAACCCATAAAACCGCTCGGCTTTTTATTTATTTATTTTGGTAGTTTCGATTTTTCACACCGTGAGTTCCTTTTGAGTTTTTTGGCTGCCCTTTTGGAACAATGAGATCTTTGTTTAAAAAAAAAAAAAAAAAAAAAAAAAAAGGTATGGGGGAAAAAGAAAAAAACCTCCAGCATGCTCTCCTCGCAAATCTGGAAATAAGACGAAGGTCAAAGGTCATCATGGTGTGGACTTCTGCCCTTTCTGAGAAGCTCAGCAGTTTTCCCATGATGCACTGCACTGCACTCGTCTGCCAAGTCCTGTTCAGGCCTGATTGATCATGATAAATGCAACTGTGCTACTTCCTGACAAAATGAAAGAAAGAAAGAACCCAAGTTTTTGAGAGGCTCAAGTTTGTATTGTATTTGTGCACTCTGTTCAACGATTGCATTTTGGCTACAATCAAAACCACAACACTGTCATGCTAACTTGAAGTGGTCCATGCTAACCGCTATTAGTATACTTTTTTCCTTCAGCGCCATTCATTGTGCGTCATCACTTTCAACGCATTGTACATGACATCTATTAACTTACCATCACTCGCTGGTTTATTGGCTTACTTGAGGATAGATCTACAAATATAAATCACTCATTATTCATTGAATAAAATAATTAGCTAGGTCGCCAAGCGAGTTCCCTTTCGTGGCTAGCATGCTAGTCACACAAGTTCGCTAGATCAGCTTCTAGGTCATGTGACTTCTAGAAATACGAAATTGGACCACAAAGTAGACAGTTAGCTACAAGACAGGCAGTTTGTTTATTTTAGTAAACAGAATTTTAGTGAACAGCTCAAAGAAATATAGAAAGCTTAAGAGTATCCTAATGTTGCTGAAACATAGTGACTGTTATCTCTCGCTAGCTTATTGGATTGCCCAAGAATGACTCTGCAGCTACCACAGCTAACTAGCTATGTTTGTATACACATCCGTCACTGTGGAAAATGTGGAAATTTACTGAGAAGTCTCAGTTCAGTCTCGTCCATTGAACAGAATTATGGGACTAGCTAAGCTAAGAACAGAATAGCCCTTTAAAAGGGGTTTTTCAGACAGGTTCTTTGTATAATTAAGGGTTCCTTCAGAGAACCTTTAAGATCTTTCAATTAGGGGCATTTGCGTGCTGATTTGGACATTTTATCGTTCCGTCGCTCCTCTAGCATTCAACATGAACTTCAAAACTGTTCTGATTTTCCAGTGAGCACGTCAGGGAACTGGAAGCGAGCAACACTCCACGCGCAACCATTTTGCCGATGACGTCATCACAGCTGATCTTTCTAATGTTTTTTTTCCCAGCAGCCGTCCTTCAAGCATCAACAACGTGCCATAACTTCAGCTTTAATTGTTGTGCAAATTGCTCTGCGGTTGAGGAACCACCTTTGTGACGTTTACCAGAGGAGAAGTTCATTGGCCACAACAAAGGAGGCTCATGAGTGTGTATTCCTTGTGTGTGTTGGGTTCTCAGAGGGTTCTATGCCAGGGTTTAATCAGAAGCATGAGTTTGTGGGGTTTTACACAAACACACACTTTACTGTATTGTATATGCATCTGCCTGCATCGTTACCGAAGTGTACGGAAAACCAAGAACGACGGAATACCAAAGTGTACAAAATATCGAAATATACAGAATAACAACGTGTACAGAATACTAAAGATGTACTGCATATCAAAATGTATGAAATGCCAAGGCATAAGGAATACTGAAGTGTAGGGAATAAAGTGCACAAAATACAGAAGTGTACAGAATATGGAAGTAGTCAAAATAATAACGTCCACAGAACGCCGAAGTGTATGAAACACCAAAATACGGAAGTATGCGGAATACCAACGTGTGGGAAATAAAGCAAGACAGAACAAAGGGTACGGAATTCTGCACTCCTATTTCCGATAAAACAGTTTTTACCCAGAAACCCAAAAGCAGTATTATTACCTTAGATATTAGAGATGTGTTAAATATCATTTGACCAAACACTCTCCAGCTGTGCAAAGAAACGCTTTCTGTAAATCCGACGTGTGAACTCACTCAGGTGAGGAGATGCTCGGAATGCCGTGATGCTACATCACGCTTCATCTCACAGGTAGTCCATACATGCATTTTTCTGTTTTTCTTTAATGTGAGACTACGTTCTCGCGTGTGCATGTGTTGTCAGCTCATTTGTCAAACTGTCAGGGAATTTACATAAAAATGTAGTTTTGTGCGTGTACGAGTCTGCATCTGGCTTCCAGCTGTTACGCACATCTGTCACGCCGTTATAGACGTGCGACGATGTATATCGATACGACGGTAACGTATCGATAGTGTAGAACAATTTCTATGATCATCAGTACACCTTTTTTGGAGTGCGCCAATATTAAAGTAAGGAAGATTGTTATTCGTGAGTAATTTTCGAAAATAATCGAAAGAAATCCAAAATTACTCACAATCTTCGTCTTTAATAAAACCTCGTTACGAGTCCTGATTCCCGTCCAAACGCAATTACACGTAAGCCTTGGAGGATAAAGTAAAGCTTGTTAATACGTTTCTTTACTGCACTTGTGACTATATTAAAGCTAATAATACAATATCGTGTGTGTGTGTGTGTGTGTGTGTGTGTGTGTGTGTGTGTGTGTGTGGGTGGGTGGGTCGTGCACCTGCCAGCTTCTCAGGCATACAAAATGAAGTTTTCTCTCATTATACAGTCAAAGTCAGACTCCAGCCTCTCAGAGGGACGTCAATAACAAACAAACTGAAGTGAATAAAGATCAGATTACTGCGTTTTGGCTGCGTAGGCAAAAAAATAATAAATCAACCCTTTCAGCATTGATTATGATAAATAGCAGCTCTCGATGCAACGAGTCGCAACATGCATGAGCGAAGGACAACGCTGCATGACTTGAATACGCGAAGAATACTACTAAGGAAAACGTCTGGAATCTGGACAGAAGGCGTAACAAACCAGCCGAAAGTCGTTTATTTTCAATTAAGGTTGATAAATAAAGTGGTGAAGACTGTAGAGTGAAGTGGGCGGGGCCAGATGCATCAAATCTTAACGGGATTCATTCGTTTATCGTGTACGGTATTACTAATATAAATAATCATCAAGGATTTATCCGATTTCTAGGCATTTTCACTAATTTGAAATCAGAAATTATCTTTTGTCGGATCATTTCGATAACTTCTGTTGAAAACGGAAGTGAACGGATCGAATAGTAAAGCGTATGGAGTAGTGACGTGTATATAGTAGTGAAGTGAACCAAATAATGAAGGATAAGGAAGAGTGCAGCGTATGGAGTAGTGAAGTATACGGAATAGTCAATTGTACGGAATAGTGAAGTGATTAGCACATTTTAGAGCCCTCTGCTGGCTGAGAGGTGAATTACAGTTACAACTTCAACTTCCCTAACCCTATGGATGGACGGATGGATGAATGGATGGATGAGTAAAATGGATCAATAATTAATAAATAAATAGCTAAATTGAAATCTAAATGAAAAGGATGGCTGAAAGCAACGATGGATGGACTAAAAATGAATGGAAGAAAGGATGGGGGAAGGTTGGGTAAAAGGAAGACTGGATGGATGGATGAAAGGAAAACTGGATAAAAGACACATGAATAGAAGGATGGACAACTGAAAGGAAGACCTGAAGGGATGGATAAACGGATGGATAAAGCATGGATGAAAGAATGGAAAGGACAGAGTGATAAAAGAATGAAGGCATGAAAGTAAGGATGGATGGACAGATGGATGAAAGGATAAAATAGCAGATGGATGGATGGATGAAGGGATGGATGGACAAATGAAGCAGAAGTAAACAATTCAGCTTGATTCATAAATTCTTCTCAAAATATAAAAATAAAAATGACCTCAGCAAACATCATACTACATTTTTAACTGATGTTATTTATTTTTTTGGAATGCATTATTGAAATTTTTCTTTATGCATAACACATTCGAGGCCAGAGGCAGTCCACGTCGTGTCCACGCTGCCCTCTGGCTGTTTCTTTACATTTTATAACAATTTCTTTTGAAATAAATTCTCGCTTCATCTGAGCGATGGAAAAATAGAAATAATACCTAAATAAATAAAAAATAACGGAGCTCCACAATCACTGTTTTATTTCTCCTCAGGTAACAAACACGGCTCTCTCACATGGAAAACCCTTTAATTATCATCTATCACTATTGCTCTAAATCTGGAGATATTAACACACTAACAGGCTCCACGGTCGGAATTCATATCTCCACCTCGCTTAAATCCCAAACCGGCGTCCTTTCATTTTTCCCCCTGCTAAATCTGAGCCGAGTCTGGATCATGCTAATTGCTGGTGGTACCTTGGGGCCTGAGCCATGAGCTCATTATTTTTACCTCCAGAAAGCCCTCACAAACAGCAGGCCTACAGAGGGAGCATGTGTGAGAGAGTGTGTGTGTGTGTGTGTGTGTGTGTGTGTGTTTTCATATTCCCCCTAAAGTGTTAGGGAGTTCCTTTTCATTTCCACCATAACAAGCAAGTCAAATATAGCTGCAGCTCATTTCTCTTACGAGAAAAAAGAAAAAAAAAAAAAGGGGGGGGGGGGGAGAAAATCAGAGCTAGCTTAAAGCTCACGGATTATTTTATATAATTTTACGCATGAGAGGCAAATCTTCACTTTAATTAGCTGCTATATTGAGACACTGACATTAAATTTCTGCTTTTCTTTTTTTTACTCATTATTCCCTTTAACACTGCTCCTCTATTCCCGCTTTTTCTTTTTTTTTTATCTCCGAGAGCTGTGCATTTAATTAAGCGGAGGGCAGCAACGACATCGGCTAATGCTTAAGGAGTCCCCCACATCCTCCCAACCCCCCCCCGCAAACACACACATTTACTTTCTCTTATTTCCTACACAGGCATTGATTTTTAATCTGCACTAACAATTTACACCGATCATCCTGGTCAAAAGTTTACACCCCCCTGGCTCTTAGCATCAGTGAACGTTTGCTCCTCGTGTAATAGTCGTGTACGAGTCCCTCAGTCGTCCTCAGTGTGAAAAGATGGGTCTCAACATCATATAGTCGCTGTCGGAAAGGGTTCAGATATGTAGAAGATGCTGGAAAAGTAGAGAATGTGCAGGACCTGGAGGATTTTTCTGAAGAACAGCGGGCGGTTTAACTGCTCAGGACAAACAAGGGACTCGTGAAGAACTCTCACAAATCATAAACACATCATGTCGTGGATCATCCAGGTAACGACACACGGTATTAATAATCAAGGGTGTGTAAACTTTTGAACGGGGTCATTTTTATAAATTCTGCTATTATCTTGTCTTGTGGACTATATATGTAAACATCTGTTATGTGAAATAGTTTATTCAGGACAGAACTAAACAAACAACATCATGGGATTTTTATCATCCGTCTTTTGTTAACAGTGTTAAGATTTAGCAGATTCTGCAAGGGGTACGCAAACTTCTGAGCGCGCACACACACCTCCATCCTTGTATCTATCCATTTATCCACTTAAATATTCTTTCCTGCTACCCATTCATCCATTTATTTATTTATTTATTGATTGATTGATTGATTGATTGATTGATTCATACATTTACCCAACCAGTAATTATCTATTTGGTGGATAGACAGGTAGATAAACTAATAGATGGATGGAAATGGGTAAATAATTGGATAACTAGACAAATGGATAAGTGATGGGATAAAAACATGGCTGGATGGAAGATGAATAAAAAAAAGACTTGATAAACAGGCATATGGAGGGAAAGGTAATCCATCCAGTATACTGCTAGTTATTCCCATCTACACTGGTATCTGTCCAACCAGCCATTGTGATATATTTATCCATCCATTCACCCATATTTTCCACCATTCATTTTTTAATCTTTCTATCTACCCTCCCATCCTTTCATCCATCAATCCAGCCCTCCTTCCATTTGTTTCCACCAAGCCATACAACCATATTTATCCATTCACCTTTCCATTGTTTTATATCCTCAAACCTTCTCAAGCATTCATATCCATATATATATCTTTTTTCCAACCATCCCATCATTTTCTTTCTATCTATCTATCCTTCTGTTCTTTTACCCATCCAGCACCCATATACATTTGCAGATCCTCAACATTTCAACTATTCATTCATCCATCCATTTAGAATTTTACCTGTCAGTCAATCCATCCATCCATCTATTCAGGCTTTCAACGCATCCATTTTTCTATCCATCCACGTTCTTTTATACATATTCATCCATCCATCCATTCATTTTTCCATATATATTTTCCATTCTTCTTTCCATCCAGTCACTCATCCATCCTAACAATCTTTTCATCCATTTTTCCCATGTCAGACCATCTGACATTTGACCTTAATTTATATTTTTATCTATCCATCTATCTATCGATCGATCAATCTATCCGTTCATCGATCCAACCCTCCTTCCACTTTTTTCACCATCCATCCATAGATCTACTGTTACATCTATTCATCTAACCTCCCATCTATCCACCCACCCTTTCCTCTGTTCAATGATGATGAAATAAGAACAGGAAGCGGACTCAGACGGCGCATATAGAGCTGTGTGACACGGTCTGTAAGTGAGAGAGAATTTGGAGAATTGGTGTCCTGACTGTGTCCTCTGTTCTAAATGGAGAAAGATTGAGAATGAACCTCCAGACCTAAACAGTGTATAGTTACACAGCTGTTCTCAGGAAAGAGATATGGACGAGGGGAAAGCCCCCGTACTGGACGGATATGAACATTCCCAGGTTTTCAGCTGTGTGGGAAAACGATGAGGGACGGAGGAGGGAACAAAGCAGGCTGTGGGAAATACGAAGTCTGGAAGTCGCTCAGGCTGTAAATAAAATCATGTGGTTCATATCAGCGAGATCAGTAAATCCAAACCGCGGAGTTTTCCCCCCGCCGTGGAGAGATGAGGCTCGTACGGACGAACCCTCGATGACTGCAGTGATGATATCCTGCTCGTTAACATGCGTCTGTAAAATCAGAATGATGATGATGCTGCTACTGCTTTACCATGTCGGAGTTAATATCCGACGCAGACGAGCATCAGCGCCAACTCGGCAGGGTTTAAATTTTTTTTTTTTTTTTTTTTTTAAGGCGCCGTTGGGGGTAAATGGAGGATGGTCATGTGACCAGACAGCAGCCAAGCGGAGAGGCTGAATCGAGGTCGAGCGTAAAGTTTAGTGGGTCAGAGAGGCTGGCAGACGACTGGTGGAAAAAAAAATGTGTGCGCCAGTCCAAGACAAGCTGAGATAGAGGGAGGGAGGAAAGGAGGGAGGGAGAGAGAGATAAACAGAAGAGAGAAGGGAGTGATGAGAAACAAATCCGAGGGCAGTAAAGGAAACAGTCTGATACAGATGGAAACGTGGGCGATGAAAAGGGGGAGAGGAGGAAAAAAAAACAGATTTGATTTGAAAATCTAGATGGATGGAGGAGGCACAGCTAAATAAGGAAATGGATGGATAGATGGAAGATAGATAAAAGGATAAACGGATGAATACACAAATACTACGGAAGGGTTCACCGGATCATTAAGGGTTCTTAGCCTCTTAAAGGTTATGGAGAAGAAAACAGAGTGAACATACTGCATCTGTAACTCGGACACACTAACACAAAATAATATAATGTAACCTTCTAATACACCGTCATATATTCGAATATACTCTCTCTCTCTCCATATATATAAAATACTGTAATATACAATAACACTGACATTCTAATACAATATATACTGCAATATGCTATAATATACTCGGACATTCTAATCCACTATAATATACTGTAACACTAATACAGTAATCTGTAATATATAGTGGTACACTGTATCCTACAGCATGCACCATGCTGTAAACTCTCACTTCTGCTATCTTTAAGGCTGATACTGCAGTTAAAGCTCGGCAGAAATCTCTGAGAGAACTGAGAAAAGGAAGTGCAGGAAATGGACGACTCTCAGAGTGGAGTGTGTGTTCAGTACAGTAGGTGTCAGAGTTCTCCTACATATGCCCACATTACACTACACTACACTACACTACATTACACTACACTTACACACCACACCCCACACCAACACTCTGGAATGCACATACAATTTACTCATCTTATTTGTACATATTTTGAGCCAAATGAATGTGACCATTCTATGTGAAAGTAAAAAGGTTTTAAGTCAATTACATCAATGCGAGCGCACTTTCCATGGACGCGAGAGCATTTTAAAACGAATGAGCATTCTGCGTGAACGTAAAAGTGTTTTGCGTCAACTACGTGAACGCGAGAGCATTTGACATGGATGCGAAAGCAGTTCACGTGAATGCGAAAGCTTTCTTTGTGAACGTGAAAGCATTTTACGCAAACGCAAAGATCGTTTCCTAAAAGTAAAAGCATTCTATGGGAACGTGAAAGCGTTTTACGTCGTCGCGAGGCCGTTTTATGTGAACTGAATCTAAGACCAATTTAAGTGAACAACGACGTCTTAAACAAATGAGAGCATTTTCCATGAATACATAGAGAATTTTACATGAATGCGAGAGCTTTTTATGTAAATGCGAAAAGTATTTTACATGAACGCGAAAGTCTTTCACAGAAAAGTGAAGGAATTTTACGTCAACATCAGTGCTTCTTCTCTGTGAAAGCCACACGTTCATGTCAATGCGAAAGTGTTTTACGTGAACAGGAAAGCATTTTACATGAACGCGAGAACATTTTGCATGAGTGTAAGAGAATTATGCGAATGCGAGAGCATTCTATGTCAACGCAAAGGCATTTTATGTCGACGTGAGAGCATTTTATGGGAATGTAAGATTCGGGTTCGGTGTGAGTGACTATTGTACATAGACAGACAGACAGACAGACAAACGTACTTTATTGATCCCCAAGGGAAATTTTGGGAATGTAAGGACATATTACGTGAATGTGAGAGTAATTTTATTAGTCCATGGCCCATTTGTACTAGCAGTATGTTTTACGATAGAAACTACACTAGAAGCACTTCTGTTCCAGAGAAACGTTTCGCTGGCCACAAGGTTTTGAAGTGAGGCTTTTTTGTTGGGGATTTTTCTCCCAGGTTTTCAGGGAGGAATGATCTCGGGAGACAGTCATTAGGTGAGACATGTTGACTAGAATCTGATGCCGATGTTGGTGCACGCTTCAGTGGAAAATCCCACTGGAGAGCAGCACAGGAACTCGACTTACAAGTCTTTAAATGTCCAAGTGGGCTCCTGCTGGGCAAGTAATCAATAGTGACCCCTGACCTCACAGCGGGAAGCTTCGACTCATCTCAGGTCTTCAATCTTCAACAGGCTGAACGAGAGAGAGGGGGAGAGAGAGAGAAAACAGGAAGATCTAAATATAGAAACAGGAGATAGGAGGGACTTTTCAAAACTTGGAAACATCTTCACGCAAACCAGCTGAGGAACACGTCCTGGTATAATAGTGGACTTTTTCACAGGTACACAATCAGACTAAAGGTAAATGTCAAGATATCGAGGAGGGAACGTTGGAGAGACAGAGCTAGTCTTTCTAAACATTTCACTCAAATGACTCAGTAAATACTGAGGAATCTTCGGAGAGAAAGTATTCCAAACACAGACAGACCACAGAACATGACTGATCAGCTTTCCCTTGTACTGTATACACAAATTTCAATTCACGAACGTACACAAACTCCTTTTTATTCTTTTTTTTATTATTATTATCCAGACAAAGACTACATTCGTGAATTCAGTACAGACACGTAACAATAAATTAATCAAGTCAGCCACGACACGTTTGTGGACTCAAAGCAGGTTATTAGTGGAAAAGTCAGCAATTATGGGGTCCAAGCACTAAGCAAAATTCAACGTTCCTGCCCAAATTTCTTCACATCCAGGTTTGGACTTTATTCAGCTTCCCGTATCTTTCCGCTCAGATGCTTGGCGAATTTCCCCGATCCGTGTCCAGACACTTCGCCTAGCAAATTCACAGATTCCAGATTCGATATGTGTCGCGAATTCCTACCTGGACGCTTAGCAGATTCAGACCTGGGTTTGCAAATTCTCAAATTCAGGCCTAGAGACGTGAACACAAAATTCCAAAACACCAATTCCCTGCTGGGAAGACGAACTAATTCAGAAACCCGGGTCTCGATGCTGAGCAAATTCCCAAATTCAACTCAGGCCTGCTCCCCTAACAAATTCCCAAATTTCCCGCACCATCACTTAACGCATTCCCAAATTCAGGTTTAGACAAAATCCGTCTACGTTTCCAGCATTTGGCAGACACCTCTTATCCCGAGCGATTGACAAAAGGCATACTTCCGGCCCGGAAGCTTAGGAAATTCCCAAGACACCCAGATTCTTACCACGTCCCAAACGTAGGTCTGGATATTTAAATTTAGCATTCACGTTTTAAAATGAATTAATAAAAACACACAATTTACACTTCCTGATGTCAGTGTGATAAAAACGATTTGCGGAGGTCAATTTGGACTTCGGAATCCTACTACTTTGAAGCATCGAGGTTTTCTTAAGGAACATGAGCCGCGTCGAAAGATCAGCGGGACCGAGAAACTGTCTCTCTCTCTCACACACACACACACTCACTCTTTCGCCCAACAGCTGACACACTCCTGAGGGGAGGCGGAGTCCACGAGTGTGTCACTGTTCTGTCTGGGAAAGTAAAGCAAAGGCGCGGTGATAAACAGGATGTTCAGTTTCAACAGCTGAAATACACTCTCGCCTTTATATCACAAAAAACAAACAACAACAAGGTGACATGGCTTTTGAGAAGGTGAAGGTTTGAACAGGTGTCTGAACTGAAGGATTTAATAAAAACCCGTGGAACAGAACGCTAATCACAGGCCACGCAAATACATTCAGTTCCTCTTCTTTATAAAAAAAAAAAAAAAAATGACAGTTTACACACACACACACACACACACACACACACACACACTTCCGCTCCTCATGCTGCACCCACACGAGTTTCTTTAAATATCAGACTGCAGACGCGTGGTGTTTGGTTTTGCTGATTCTCACAGGCGGCATAAACATGTTGATCTGCGAGAGGAGAAAAGAAAAGAAAAAAGAAAAAAAAAAAAAAAACACACACACACACACTCTTCCTGAGGAAGAGGCCCCGACACATCAGTCAAAATTTGACGAAACTAAAACAAGTAGCAACTCCACCCTGCTAACCGCTCGCTGTGACCACTCACGTACGCTGGAGACAACTCGGACGACTTAGCAGGACGCCGTCGTTACGGGTTACGAGCCCGATAACTCGAACGTGAACTTTGACACTGGAGACTCCTTCCATAAACATTCTAAATAAATAAAGGACAGAAACAGGGAGGTTTTTTTTGGAGCATCTGCAGCACAACTCGCTGTTACTATGGAAACGATAAAGTATTAGAACGAGGCTTCAGTACAGTCTGAGCTGCTATTAGAGGAAATGATTCACCTTCTGACCAATCACAATGCAGAACTCATCAGACACTGTGTCAGGCTTATACGAGCCTTCTATAGAGTTCTTACTACACTAGCTACTGATATTTAACTAACACAGTGCACTGACACACACACACACACTCTGAAAACGAAACACACACACACGCACAAAGTGTCGTGCGAGTGTGTTCGTTAATGAACTCATTGTTGTCATTGATTTGTTTTTGTCTGAGAAGCGTGTTCCTGCCTCTTCACTTCCTGTTGGCATGGTTACACACACACACACCCTGCAGATGTCTGGCATGCCATCCATCCTAATCCATCCTTTCCTCCGTCTCACTCTCCCACCCACCCATCCACACACAGAGACACGGACACACACACACACACACACACACACACAGACACAGACACACACACACAGACACACACCTTCCGATGAAGAAACCCAGTGACCTGAGAGTTTGAGCCTGCTGGCTATGTATAACACACACACGCATGCACACACACACACACAGACATACAGAAGGATGAAGTATGTCTGTGTGTGTGTGTGTGTGTGTCTGATCCCCCAGGCAGACGAATGCTGACAGACACTTCCTCAACTGAGTCATCCCGATACACACACACACACACACACCCTGAGAAATACACAGACAAACACGAACACAAAATT
>JANDJT010000001.1:874131-892780 GCA_024331685.1 Stegophilus panzeri | reverse complement strand
TATCCGTCTCTCGCTCTCTCTGACTCTGTATCCGTCTCTCGCTCTCTCTGACTCTGTATCCGTCTCTCGCTCTCTCTCTCTCTCTCTCTCTCTCTCTCTCTCTCTCTCTCTGTATCCGTCTCTCGCTCTCTCTGACTCTGTATCCGTCTCTCGCTCTCTCTCTCTCTGACTCTGTATCAGTCTCTCTCTCTCTGACTCCAAGTATCTGTCTCCCTCTCTCTCTAAGTATCTGTCTCTCACACTCTGTATCTGTCTCCCTCTCTCCCCCCCAAGTATCTGTCTCTCACACTCTGTATCTGTCTCTCTCTCCAAGTATCTGTGTCTCTCTGACTCTGTATGTCTCTCTCCCTCTCTCTCTCTCTCTCCCCCCATCAGTATCTCAGTATGTCTCTCGCCCTTTAGAGAATCCAGGGCATGAACGCCAGCCTGGAAAGTCCCTTCCATGTAAACAGGCTGTAATCACAGAGGTGTGAGGTTTGGCAGCACACCGAGGTTCAGACGAGGCCTGCTTACACCAGACGACCTTGCGGCATGTGTGCGTGTGTGTGTGTGTTTGCTCGCTGTTTGAGTTTCTAGGCAGTTACACATAATAATCGCTGCTTATAAAGGCAAATTAGCACCGAGCTGAAGGGTGTTCCGAGTTCACTGACACTGATGACTTCTTCATTTTAAGAAGTTTTTTTTATTTTTTTTATATATATATTATTTATTTCCTACCTGCAATTCATCATCCCTCTTTCCTGAAATTTCTAACTCTTCGCTCCAAAGCACGTGGAGTTAACTGTTTAAATATCTGCAATGCAAACGTTTGGGTTACAACAGCCACATTCAACCCTAACCCTAGAAAATAATCAAATAAATAATTGTGGCAGTTGCAAAAGTTGGGCCTTAACTGACTCACTAGGACTCATTAGGCAGGTCAGGATCTGTCATTAGGAACAACAGTTCCAGAGAAAACTCGTGCTCGCACTCAACAGCAGACTGAGGATCTGAACATGAAGCTAACTGATGAACAGCTAACTGATGCCTACCAAGCAGGGGAAGGCTAGAAAAAGAAAACGCTTTCCAGCCCGCAATTTTCATTGCCTGAAATGTCATTAAGGAATGGCAGTGACCGTCAAGGAAAGATCTAGAAGACCAAGAAAACTCTCAGATAGAACTGACAGCATGCTTAAGCAAAACCCCTAAATGACAGCAAGAACCTGCAGGAAGGTTTAGCTAACACAAGAGCTCTGCAGCGCTGCTTGAACACACATGATCTGCATGGAAGAGTCATCAGAAGGAAACACCGTGACTTAAGAAGTCTTGAGCATGAGGGTGGATCTGTTATGCTTTGGGGTTGTGCGGCATGGATGAATGGGTTCCAACAAGAACAGGAAGACTAGCTGGCTACAGAAAGCTTTGCAATGCTAGCCAACTTATTTAACAGCGAGCTGATGCAGGCGACACAGATGAGTGAACCGGCTGGGAAAACGGATTTGTGAGGTCTGCAGGTGCACGCATGATGTTAAACAGGACCACCACAGCCTCCACAAGCGGAACCAAGCGCGAATCATGAATTTAATTTTAAAAAAAATAAATACATTTTTAAAAAAAGCCCCACACCCACGTTCACCCCACCGTCTCCAGGTGGACAGCAGATCCGTTTCCGTTTTTCCTCTGGCAAAAAAAAAGCTTCAGGCTGGAGAACGCCTGCGAGTTTGATTGCTTTTACAAGCCGTGTATTTAGAGAAGCTCAGAGCGGCGAACTCGCGTGAACCCCCGCCGCTGGAAAACTGACTCTCCTGCACCACAAATGGAGTCCATTAGCGTCCAGTAACAATCTCCCACAGGAATCTCCCTCACACTCACACACACACACACACACACACACACACACGTAGCCTAAAACGACCTCTACTTGAACTGCATTCTGCTATTTTATAGGCATTTAAAGCAGAAAGGTCGTTAGCATGCTGTTGTCTGGAATTATGGCATAGAGCCGGACCTTCTTTTTTTTTCCTGTAACAGATGATAAGGAGCAAATCAGAAATCAGTGGAAGCGGAAGGAAAGAATGAAAGAAAGAAAGAAAGAAAACAGACAGACAGATAGAAGTAGACAGATGGAGACAGAGCGACTGAATGAGAGACAGACAGATAGCAGGAGATACAGGGAGATCGACAGAGAGACAGACAGGTAGAGAGAGAAGAGGAAATCGACAGAATGAGAGACAGAAATATAAAAGTGAGTGAGACAGAGACAGAAGGAGAGAAAGACAGACAGGTGAGAGAGAGCAAATGAGAGAAAGACAGAAGCAAAAACAGACAGATAAGGAGTGACAGATGGGAGACAAACAGACACAGTAGGAGAGAGACAGACAGAATGTGATACAGATAGGAGGATAAACAGATAGACAAACAGAAGGAGAGAAGGGCACACAGATGCGGAAGGAGAGACAGACAGGAGGATAGACACAGTAGGAGATACATACACCTAGAAGGAGGGACAGACAGAAGGAGACACCAACGAATGGATGAAGAGTCAGACGGACAGAAAGAGAGACAGACACATAGAAGGAGAGACAAACAGATTGAAGGAATGACAGATAGGAGGATAGAAAGACAGAGGGTGAGAGACAGGAGGACAAAGACAGAAAGAGAGAGCATTGGAGGGGAGAGAGACAGACAGGAAGAGAGAGAGAGAGACAGTATGAGACACAAAGAGAGAGAACATTGGAGGAGAGACAGAGAGAGAGAAGGAGACGCAAACCGACAGAAAGAGAGAAAAATAGATAGCAGAAGAGACAGACAGACAGGAGGAGAGAGACAGACAGAAAGAGAGAGAACACTGAAGCAGAGACAGATGAACAGACAGGAGGAGAGAGACAGACAGAACATTTTTCTGTGTGAAAACTACACTCCTTTATCACAGTCTACTGTTCGGTTATTTTATTAGTAGCATATGTTATTGTTGTTTTCATCACGGTTGCTATGGTAACACTAACCTTCCCCGGTGCAGTTATGATGCTAAGTTAGTGTTGAGCTAACCCCGGCGTTTCTGCTGCTTTTGGGTTGTGTTTGAGGGGTTCAGGGTGTGTTGATTCAGGGTGTATCCCTGCCTTGCACTCAGCGTATCCAAAGATAGGTTCTGAGTCCACCACAACCCTAAACTGGACGTCTGGACGTCTGGAGGACGTTTTTGGATTGCGGCATGACTGGCGGCTCCCTGCAGGACGGCAGGATCACACCGTGTGGGAGATGAAAGACGACATAAGATAAGGGTGGATTGGAAGTGGAGGACACGTTCAGCACTCACCCATTCTGGAACATCTGGTACGGTACACATCTGGAATACCGACCCAATTCCAAACCATCCGATTCCTCGGGATTCTGTAGACAGAACGATGCCACAGGATTATAAACTAGATGTGATTCGTTCACCAATGATTCATCTTTCTGAAAGAGTCACCAAGCTGAACAAATCAGTATCGTTCACTACCATGCACCGAGTCATTTGTGTTCCGTGGATCAGTATTCGAATCAGTGAATCATTACGTACTGATGACCCGTTTGAGTCATGACTGAAAACCTGTGTGCTATACCGGCTACCAGGCTAAAACACGTGGTGGTTGCCATGGTAACTTTACGTACGATATTGTGTCTGCTGTTAAATTAGCGAGCAAATCAGGATGTAAACTGAAATTCTGATGCTGAAATCCAAGAAAGCAAGAAAGAAAAGAAAATCAAGACAAATTAAATAAAAGAAGAGAAGAAAATTATGGAAAGGAAAAGTATTGAAGAGGGGAAGAATAAAAGAAAGAAAGGATATGGGTGGAAAAAGGAAATAGAAGGAAAAAAAAACGTAAAAGAAAAAATTAATACAAAAAAAAAAAAAAAAAAAAAAAGAGAAATGAGGTAAGAGAAAGAAAAATAAAGAAAGAAAGAAAGAAAGAAAGAAACGAAGTGGGCGAATGAAAATAAAGGAAAGAAGAAAAGAAAAGAAAAAAATTGAAAGAGACAAACGAGGAAAGAAAAAGAAAGAAAGAAAGAAAGAAAGGATGTGGGTGAAAGAATGGGGAAAGAAAATTAAACAAAAAAGTGAAATAGAATATAAATAAAAAATAAAAATAAAAACAAACGAGAAAGATAAAATAAAGAAAGAAAGAAAATGGGTGAATGAAAATAAAGGAAAGAAGAAAAGAAAAAATTTAAAAACAAAAGACAAACGAGGAAAGAGAAAGAAAGGGACAGAAATTAAATAAAAGAAGAGAAGAAAAAAAAATATATAACATTAAGCTGAAAGGAAGAAAGAAATAATGAAGGGGGGCTAAAATAAAAGATTACAAAATAAAAACTAGGACATGTGGGCGTGCACTAATTTGCATAATCATGTATATTTATAGATCCTGGTATACTTAATGAGGGGAAATGTGTTTTAGGCCATCTTTAATCGTGTATTTATATTATTTTTCGCAGTTACATGTAGACGTTAAAGATTCTTTTTTTTTTTTGGAAGAAGGAGTGGAAGCTGAACGTGTGGAGCAGCTGCTGGTGAAACGGATATCCGAGAGAAAACGGCGAGTCAAAGTGCACGTCGAGACAATACACGTCTTCCACCTGGAGCACCACACTGCTGGCTCAGAACCAGCTGAAAAGGCTTTCTTGTGTGTGTGTGTGTGTGTGTGTGTGTGTGTGTGTGCGCGAGTTGCCTGGAGGCACTACATCTGCTGAACATTCAGGAAACTCAATCACTTAATGACTTGTGCCTCTCAGAAGGTTGAAACTCGGGTCGGCCCATTCGGATGAATTACGCAGCTCGGCTGTGTCCTAATCCATTAAACGGGACGCGGGCTCTGCTCGACATCTGTCACGCAACCGGATCCAAATCTCTTCTCCTCCGGTTACTGCGGCCGGACCACTGAGCTCCTCTGCCCCGGCTTTTCACCTCCCCGCCTCCTCAGCTCCCGTTTCACCCGATACGGACCCATCGATTCATATCTACAAATTCTTCAGGCTCATGAGCGCTCCCCGAGAGCTCCTCAACAAGAACAATACTACATCCTGAAAGACCACTGAAAATCAGAACAAGAAACCAAAAACGGCACAATTACGATATTATGAGGAGGAAAAAAAAAAAAAAAATCATTGCTATACTGTATTTCGAGAACAAAGAATTACAAAAATTACCCTCCCAAAAAACCCAACAAGTGGGCGTGTACAAATTTGCATATTCATATATATTTATAGATCCTGGTATATTTAATAAGGGCAAATGTGTAGAAATGTTTTTAGGCCATTTTAAACATTTATTAATCATTTTTTTTTAAAAAGTTCAACTTTTTTTTTTTTTTTTGCAGTTACAAAAACGTTAAAGATTCTTTTTCCATAATATATATTACGATATATATATAAAAGTATAAAAGTCACAATATGTGTTAGGGGAAAAATGATTTCAATATTTTGAGAAAAAAAAATTTATGAGGAAAAAAAAGTTTGTAAAATAAATTGATAATTTTTCAGAGAGAAATCACTGTATTTCGAGAATAAAAAAAAAAAAAAAAGTTCGGTAATATTACAAGAAGAACGTTGCAATATTTTGAGAATAAACTTGTAATATTGTGAGAATTTTTTTAAAAAAAGCAATATTTTGAGAAAATTCATTTAAGTCACGACATTTCAAGAATGAATTCACAATTTTTCCGTGAAAAAAAAAGTCACAATATGTTTTACAGGGGAAAAAAAAGTCACTATTTTTGAGAATAAAGTTCTAATAAAGTAAAATTTAATAAAGCTGAATTTTAATTTATTACCTGGGGGAACGGCGAATATCAGAGCAACAATTCAGGGCGATTTTGTTTGCATTTTCGATTACGTAAAATTTTTCATAACGTCTCTAATCCCTGATCGTTACGTTCTTTAAACACCCGTTACCTTGGCAACCGCACAACTGATACCAGTTTTTTTTAAATATGAAACTACGCCTAGATTTCACTAGCTAGCTAAACACTTTTAATACAAGATGGTTTTGTTTACAAAATGTTTACGTTTATATCTAGTTTGTTTATTCTGGACATTCTGACGTAACAGATACGTTAGTCGACTCCTTGTTACGAGTCAGGAGTCTTAACTGTCTTTACACATCCTCGTCGGATCCACCCGCTTTCACACTTTCCAGTTAAATACTTCATCTAAAGTTCTTGCTAACACAGCTGGAAGCTAATGCAAATGAGATTAGCGCTTCACAATGAACCGCTCCTGGCAGATGACGTGGTTGACTCGAATTAAGGTGAATGTGTCGGCGTTTGGAGATAATTATGGCCCAGAAGACCCCGAGCGAAAATAACACGTCAAATCTGAACGTCTCTCCGAGACGCTTCGGCTACAACTTCATCTCCGAGCCCGAGACGCGAGAGAGACGAGCGGAACGCGAGAGGACCGAGGGAAGCCGGATTCACACGGCTGCTCGCTTTAATTAAGCACTCAGACAGAATTAAGGTCACCTCTGAAGACCAGGAGGTGACGAGATCCCTCTCTCTGTCTCGCTTTCCAACTGAAAGAGTCGCTTAATGATCTGCCAAACGAGGTGTGGAGGAATTTCGAGGGCTTAATTAGCACTAATCCTGAGTATTTGTAGACTTGACACAAAGGGACGACTGAAGAAATGTGTTTTGTTGGAACGAGCGCCGGTGCTAGTCTGAGAGGAAAAAAAAAAAAAAACGATCGCTATATTTAAAACATTAAAATTCACGTACAGTTAGCGTCCTCAAAGAGCAGCCATTTTCTTCCTACACGATGTGTTATCATCATCAGAAAAGAAAATTCTGACATTTCCGGAAAAGTTAGCGTCGGATAGTCTGGTGCAATATAACGATTTTGTCGTCCTTATCGTCTGCATTTTGCATAGAAGCGCTGCAGTCTAATATCATTAAAAAAAATGGCAAAACCTTCGGTTTACGTGCGATTAAATCGTCTACTGCGATATTTTAACGCTAAATCAAGAGCGGGGCGGGTAAATAAAATCGATCCTAGCGTACCGT
This sequence comes from Stegophilus panzeri, assembly GCA_024331685.1. Classification (NCBI taxonomy): domain Eukaryota; kingdom Metazoa; phylum Chordata; class Actinopteri; order Siluriformes; family Trichomycteridae; genus Stegophilus; species Stegophilus panzeri. Next base: position 885,764 of record JANDJT010000001.1, on the reverse strand, counting down.
CTACATTTACCTCGTAAACCCTTGGAAATGCGAGCCAAAACAAGACATCAAGGGGGCGGAGCTACTGTCTCTTTTTTACGGAAAAAACCCCAACGTTTCCACGTTGCTCATGAAAGCAGCTCGGTAACGTTACTACGTTGCACCACAGTGGCATGTCCATCAGCGCCTTCTGTATTCTGGGTTGAGCAAAGCAGATTACCCATAATGCCCTGTGAGCATGTTAGTTATAAGGCGTATAACGTTAGCAAGAAATCCTCCGTGTAGCTACTGAATTCGAAATGCTAGAATTCAGGAGAAGAGACAAAGTACAAAATTAAGAAAATAAAAATGTATGTGATCGTTAGCATATAGCTAAACACTGTCCTTATTAATAAATTAGCTAGCAGGTCATTAGCTAGCTAATAGCATAAAGCTAGAGATCTCGTGTTTAGCATTCCTGTATTCTCAGTCAGATTTATCTTATAGGCGAATACTAATTAGCCATTTCTCTAGCAGGTTATTAGCTAGCTACTGTATTGACTAATAGCATATAGCTATTCCTGTTTAATCAGTCAGGTGTATTTGCTATGCTAACACTAGTTAGCGTTTTAGCTTGTTGAGTATTAGCTAGCGACTCAACTGGGCGCAATAACGTAAAGTTATTACGTTCTATTTTCTATTGAATCGTCATTGTTACGAATAAAACATCCTGACCTCCTGCTAGTTTCCTGTTAGAAAGCATTAGCGTAAAAACTTTATTAAAAGATAATTAGACGCAAATCATGGTGTAATGACTACTAATATAAAGTACAAATATACAAGTTAGCTAGTGCAGTAACGAAACGTCCCTCAAGATGGCGACGATGGTCCTGTCGAAAGGGAAACGATGCAACGTCAAGCGGAAGGAAACATACGTTTCCCACCACGCTCAGTCGCATAAGTCCTGGGATAAGTGGGTGGAGCTAGGAACAGTGCCGATCCCTGATTGGTTTAACCCAGTTGTGACAGACACATCCTGATTAACGTCTCTCGCTAGTGCAGGGATATCTGAAGGATATCCAGGTAACGTAGTGACCACATAAAATCCTCCATCTTAGGACCAAGTCAGGGCCAAATCCCAAAATGGCTTCCTGTTCACTTTCTTTGCGCCCTACATAAAAGGTACAACATAACGGCGCGGTCCTTCCTACAGATTCAACGAAAGTGTGAAAAGGTGTTTTTGTTTTGTTTTTACTAATGACAATGGCTGCTTTCAAAACATTTCCATCTAAAAGTATTGGCACCCTCGTGTTTGGCCATGGCATTAACATTAGCAAACTGTTTCTCCTTGTTTAACACTAGTCTCCTCGATACGCACTTCCAAGCCATGAGGGGAAGTCGACTAGGTCAGTAAAAACAAGAACGGGGGAGGGGGGGGGTTGTTCGGGGGAGGTAAAGAAGTTCCACCAAGACAGACTCCTGCTGGCATGATTTCTGAAGAAAAAAAATATATATATCTGTGCAAATGCCTGAAAGGCAAACTATGTCTCCAAAGCCTCCAGATCTTCAGCAAAGCCTGAATCTCCTCTCAAATGATTCACCTCCATCTCTGGTAGGGGTTTAAAAGCTACCTGCGGCTCAAATCCCCGTCTCTGCAGGAAGGGGAATAATCCCAGCTATGTTTACAGACAAAAAAAACCAAAAAAAAAAAAAAAAAAAAACGACATGGACACACAGACACGGGAACCATAAACGAGACGAGACAGGAATGTTGAATAAAGAGGAATCGCTCGTATCCTCCTCACACAGGTTATTATAATTATAGTTTGGGTTATTTTTACTAGTCATTATTATATTTTTAGATTCCCCGAAGTGGTTCTGTGATTAAACTGAATGAGTGTACAATTCCGTTTAAGGTGTTTAAAGTAATTCATTGTGCATCTGGCATCGAGAAACATTTTCTCCTCAGAACATCGTCCTGAATGCCCCCGAATCAATGCAACCAATCACGAGTTAGAGATCTCAGAGTAAAAACAAGCCCTGCCCCACAAAGCTTGATTGGCCTCTGGCGGCCATATTGTTTACCAAGAGCAACATTTTCAATAATTACTGATGATCCAGGTTCCGGGTATTCTGATCCCAATTTTGTGGCCATGCACCAAAAATCCTCCGCCCGCCAAAATTGCGACTGTTATGCAAATTTGCGTAAAATCGAAGTAGGCGGAGCTTCTTATCATCAGGTCCTTAAGATTTTTCGTTTGTTTTGCGTCGCGTGATCTGACGAGCGAAGCGTCCCGTCCCTACAGCTCAGGGAGAGTGTATAAGAACACCGATCTGTTGAGAAAGATGTACGGAAATGTTTTAATTGAAGGCGAAAAGAACAGCGAGACGTTCCCGTGGCAGCGACCGCATAACCGTATACATTACTGATGCAGTGGAAAAGTTGGTTAAATAAAACAATTACGAGCCATGAACGATGACCTGCGACTGATTAGAGAGACATCAGGCCACACACACACACACACACACACACACACACACACACACACACGTAAAATCATATACGTGGAATCAGCAGTACCATACCACCCACTGACCCCCCCCTCACGCGCACACACGCATGCAACCCTATATAATATATACATACACACAGCAATCCCATACCACCCACAATCTATCTATCTCTTCCTCTCTCTCTCTCACACACACACACACACACACACACACACACAGAAGGACATGGTGGTGAGCAGATTAGAAGCAGCTGGCTCCGGTTCAACACACACATTACTGAAGGCCTTTGACTCGGGGCACATACTCAGACACACTCACTCTCTCTCTCTCTCTCTCTCTCTCTCTCTCTCTCTCTCTCTCTCTCTCTCTCTCTCACACACACACACACACACACACACACACACACACACACACAATTTAGAGCCAGTTAACCAGTAACAGACACACTGCTTCCATGGAGCTGATGAGGTTGAAGTTGTTTATTTTCCCATAACAACATCATGTCACATTACAATTTTATATTTATTAAAGAACGAATATTTATTTTTTTTTTTTTTAATCCATTTATAGTTACAGTTAATGGTGGAACAAGTTACCCTGCATCCGATTAAACTAAAGGATTTGCAATTATGTCATGTTTGACCTCAGGAGGTTCGAGCTACAAAGTGAGGTGAAAAAGAAAGAAGAAAAAAAAAAAAAAGGACGCCTCTGCGAAAGTGTGCGTTTTGTTAGCGACAAGCTAGCCAGCTAAGATCAGCGATCCCGAGTTTCTGATGGATTTACTTTCTCAAATCGTACACGAACCGTACGCTCAGGGTCGTAGGTTTACATGTACATTTATTCATTTAGCGGACGCTTTTATCCAAAGCGACTTACAAATGAGAAAATACAAGCAAAGCGATATATCAAGCGGAGAACAATACGAGTAGTGCTACCGTACAAGATCTATTAACTGAGTTCTAGAAGAAGCAAAGTGCGCAGAGTCGAGGTGTAAGTGTTCTTACACCAGAGTATTCTCTTTTTGTTTTCTTTTTTTTTTTTTTTAGGGGTTCGTTAGGTGTTCACGGAAGAGGTGGGAAGAGGTTTAATCAGTTAGTGCGTAAACGCTGCTATAAACTCACTGAAAGCGGCGACATCGCATTTACTGTTGACCGTCTGAGCGGCCATTTTGATCTGACTCTGAGCGCCGACGGTTTCTTTGGTTTCCGAGTTACGAGGTTCAGCTAGAAAGTGATCATTACTTCACCAGCTTCGCCCCCCCCCCCCCAACTATCTTAAAGTTAATAAGACCAAAAAAAACCCCTGTAAATGCAGTAAAAAAAATAATCAAATAGATTCACACTGTGTTAATTAATGTAGACAAACACACTCCATCCTCTGTCCTGACTAAACACTGCTAAAGAGACAAACTGCTTGGGTGGACGCTTTAGTTGTAGGGACAAGGAGTTGGTGTGTGTGTGTGTGTTTAAAGCTGGCAACCCCAATAAATAAATAAATAAATAAATAAATAAATAAATGTTAAAAAAAAAAAAAAAAAAAAAAAAAGAAGAGGAATATGTGATAGACCACCCAGGTAGACCAAGACTGGATTATAGACCCAGTGTGAGTAAGCACGCGCGTGTGTGCGTGTGTGTGTGCGTGTGTGTGTGCACACACTCAGCTGTGCCTAATTAAACCCCTTTACCCCAAAATGTTGGACGTATAAACCTCTATTCAGTCCGTACAGGATTTCTGGGAGGTTTTTTTGTGTGATTGTTGCGGTCAAAAACGCTCGACTTTATTGTGGTGTTTTTTTTTCCTCCAAAATCTGCGATGCAACTTGCAGAATTTGTGCCTTTTTTTTTTTGCAGAAAACTACTCAAATCAAAATAGTTTTGCACGCTCTTTCGCAGTGATGTTTGTTGGTAAATGAGGCCTTTTAGCTGTACTCGTGTTCGACGCACGTCTCGGCCCAAACCTGCGGAAAATCTGCGGCTATTTTGAAACATCGCAAGCTCCGCCGAACATATATTGCGGAGTTATATATTGTTATATATTGTTATATATTTATATCCTCCGAACATATATTGCTTGATTTTGCGTTCCTTTCTGCGATTTCTGGCGGGAAAGTTCTAGCAAGTTAAAGTACAACTGGCTGTATAACTGACATCAGTAAACTGCACCCCTGAACATATCTGCGTTACGGTTCAACTTGAAAGACTGAATATTTTCAAGATTGTCTCTTTTAAAAAAAAAAAAAAAAAAACCTCGTTATGAAGATAAAAAAAAACGAAGACCTTTCATTAGTCAGAAGCACCGTCACTTCCTCTTACAGCCAAGGCCTAGGTAGCTAGCAGCTATAACGTAATCTACACTGAAACTACTACAGGAGCTAACATGGATAGTCAGCTAGCAAAAACAGGAAGTGAAATTACAGATACGGGGCAGAAAGAAAGAAAAACATGAGTCAGAACTGTTCGAGTAATTCCAAGCTCCGCCCCACGAGGATTGATTGACACATGGCAGCCAGATCGTTTAGGAGTATTTCGACACCAGTTTTGCGCGAGTGTGTTATTGTGGCTTCTGTAGATTGCGGTTCTGTAAAATGATAAGGAACCCTGTTCTAAATCTGGGTGAAACTCTGTGTTCTGAGATGCTTTTCTGCTCACCACGGTCGTAAAGAGTGCTTATTACCCAAGAGTTCCTTTATCCTGACGTCCCAATTTAAAATAAAGTGCTCTTGACTTCATGCAGTGCACTGCTGCCACGTGATTGGCTGATTAGATATTTGCATGAATTTGGGGGCGGGGGGGTGTATACATATGTTTTTATTTAATATTTATAACAATGATTAAATTCATGATATAAACAAACACCAAAAATGTGTGCGTTGCATCCATTATTCATCATGTTATAATTTTAGATTCAATCTTTAAATCTAATTATTTTATTTGTAGATCACGTCATATATAAATTATAATCTTATAATATAAACAGATCTCATGCTTTGAGAAAGCTGCGAATAGGTTCTTGTAAGGTTCGATGTTTTCTCATAAGTACGATCCAACACCTAGATAACCATCCACACACACACACACACACACACACAGAGAAAGGAATATTTTACTGTAGTTATTTTGTGTTCATTTTCCCTCTCACTGGAAACTTAATGAACGGACCGTCACTGTGCAAGCGTTCTGTTTTTTCTTCTCTCTTTTACACCCACGCTGAGTCTTTATCTCTCACTTCTCTCAATATCTCATTACCTCATCGTTTCCAGCAGGAATCTGAACCACTCACTCAACATGGCTCTAATGACTAATCTCAAGCCCTACTTTCCTTACCGACCACACACACACACACACACACACACACACACACACACCCTTGAAACACGGCCTCGGGCTGGACAATACCGAGACTCACTCGGAGTCTAGACTCTTGAACGGCAGCCAATAACAACACAGAGAGCCAAGATGGCTGAAACCGAGCGCTTACCTCAGCCACGAGGCGGACAAGATGCAGGTTTCGCTCTCTGGGGGGTCTGTATGAAGTGTTTGTCCATATCTGACCTGAAATCTTTTCTTTTTTATCTCTTGCTAACATATATCAATAATCAGTTATATGAGAAACAATACACAATATTTAACTAGCATTACAGCTAATAATAAGTCCATGACATAAAAAAAAATAAATAAATAAAATAAAAGATTACCAGGCTATAAATTTATCTTTCTAAACTATCAGAAATTCCCACTGTTGAGTTTAGCTAGCTAATACAACCTGACAGGAATTAGTTAGCTTGCTAATCTAGTCGAAACTTCCTAGCTAGCTTGCTAGACATCTTAACCTGCTCAACGGACAACGCATTACCGTTTTGACGTGAGCTAAAATGCTAGCTAAGGAAACAGTTGCCAAGGGTTGGTGTACCAAAAGCGAGGATATTTGATGAAAATCCCTGTGTGGGTCAATAAAGTACATCCATCTAAACCATCTAACACGCTGACAAGGCTCATTTACAGTTATAATTCGGCGTCAGTTAAAATACAATATCAAAACATGCTAAATCAGTCAACAACATTGGTATGGACATTTCAAATTAGCACAACTAATGAAGCAAGCTAATATCTGGTCTTTCCCCAGCTATCGCTAGCTAGTAAAAACAAAATCGACTTGTATTTGTAAGTTTTCCATCATTTTAATCTCTCTCTGATACAAAGCATGCTTCAATAATGAGTTATACGAGATATATACACACACACACAATAGTAATAGCTAACAGTAATTCCATGACAGGGAAAAACAAAAAAACTATTAAATTCCCATCCTTGAGTTTAGCTAGCTAATACAACCTGACAGAAATTAGCTTGCTCATCAAGTCTAACCCAGCTAGCTAGATATCGTAGTCAGCTCACCCAAAAATACAGTACCAACCCTAATTAAAAATTTTCTAGCTGTGTTTTTAAATGCATAAAAGCTAGCTAGTGATGGCTAGTAAACAAATGTGAGCGTCAGCTTACTAAAAGTATTGATGCATGATGAAAATCCAGAATAAAGATACAAATAGAAATAGTAACTTTAAAATATATATATCAAGCAGCTAACACAGCATGCTAATCTCCTCTCTTTTCCCATCTAGAACAACATGCTAGCTAGTAGAAAATCGACAACTTCTAATTATGTAACAAAATAGGACTTGACAGGTTAGCTAGTTAGCATGCTAGTCATATCGTTAGCTTATTCTATGATACAAGGGCTTATCTCATTTAAAAAGTCGACATTTTTAAGCTGTTCAACGCAAATATTAGTCAGCTATCATGGTGTGAAAATTTAAAATCAGCACAGCTAACACAGGATGCTAATGTCCCCTCTTTTCCCACCTACTGCAACGTTTGTAAATTGTACCACGTTCTCACCGTTATGTTTAGCTAGCTTACATATCATGACTTAACAGGAAGTATATAACTTGCCTTCTAGATCCTTAGATAGTCACATGAGCTAACACCATTTTAAAGTCTAGCTACTTTTTTTTTTTTTTTGGTAATCTAGGCTGACAAGCCAGAAAGCTGTTACGAGTAAACAAACTATTTATTTCTGATTACAGATCTGAGGAATAACATGAGGAACAACACGCTATCCTCCCCGCTCTCTCCACCTAGCACCACATGCTAGCTGGTAGGGGGTCTCTGACTGGAAGAAGGTGACAGCTGGGCGTTTAAGGACATTTCATAGAAGTTTCTGGGCCAAATCTGTCAGCGCTGGACAGAAGCGTGAAGGAGAACGACCTTCCAAAAAACACAGCGTCCAGCCGGAGCCGGATTTATCCGACAGGGAAAATTGGCAGTAGTGGATACGGACACAGCAACACCAAACTAACACCTCCAACCTCCAACACATCCTTCTACACATGAGCGCGCACACAACTTCCGCAACCCCAACACCCCCCCCACCACACACACACACACACACACACACACACTCACACTACCCAGTTATCCATATCGGCTTCTCAATTCTGTCTGTTTATACTTCTCCAAAAATCACAAAACCTCTGTTCCTACAGGACAGAACACAATCTTTACCTACATGAACAATTCAGATGAGCGATACTGTACATGACCTCCCAAGTACAACTAATCCAATCTGATTAGGTCTCTGGTCTGAATGATGATAAAGTTAATCTAAATTAAACCACCAGAAAGTTTCTCCAATTGACGACTCATTATTGCTATGGTAAAGTTGGTTTAATTCTCTCTGCACTGATAACTTGATTTTCCTGTCCTTCTCTGCTCTTTATTCCAACTTGGGGTTAGGTGGAGGAAGTGTGATGCTCTGAGCAATGTTCTGCTGGGGAACCTTGGGTCCGGGTATTCACGTGGATGTTACTTTGACACGTACCACCTACCTAAACATTGTTGCAGACCAAGTACATGGTAACGATATTCCCTAATATCAGTGGTGTCTTTCAGCAGGAACGGTTTGAGGAACATGAAGAGTTCAAGGTGTTGACCTCCAAATTCTCAATCCGATCGAGCGTCTGTGGGACGTTCTGGACAAACAAGTCCAATCCATGGAGGCCCCACTTCGCAACTTACAGGACTTGCTGCTAACGTCTTGGTGCTAGAAACCACAGCACACCTTCAGAGGTCTCGTGGAGTGCATGCCTTGACGGGTCAGAGCCGTTATGGTGGCACAAGACGGACCTACACAATATTATTCAGGTGGGTTTAATGATCGGTGTATTAATACTTCGGAACAAAATGGAGCTGGTAGTTTCCAGAGAAAAAAAAAAAAAAAAAAACATGCCACGTGAGAATTTGTGATTTGACTGGTTTAACACGTGAAGTTCCGTGGAGAATGCACAATGTAAACTAACACTTATGATTATTGGGGGGGGGGGGTTTCCCCTGAAACAAACACACACTTAGGAATTTGTTTGGTTTGGATTTCAGGGAGCGTTCCAAATCACTTCTTAAGTCACATTTTAACGTACCGGCGAGCCACGATCATATCATATCGGTTTAGAATCGTCTATAGACGTGACGAGAAGCTTGCATTACTAATGGCTCTCGTGTCTTTGACGTGAGCGTAATAACACGTCCGTGCTCTGTAATTAACGTGTCATTTAGTGCGGGTCTGTTGAAAAGGTTTCACTTAGAACCGCAGCCTGAAAGTAACAGCACGAAAGAAGAAGAAGAAGAAGAAGAAGAAGAATGATAAACTGCTCAAAAAATAAATAACGAAACAGGAAATCGATACACAACAAACGGCAGAAGCGATACAATAAAACCCACCTCCTCGGGAGGTTTGCGTCTCAATCATAGTGTCTCTCTCTCTCCATCGATCTCACACCTTTATAATCACTTCTTTTTTTATTTCATCACTTCCCTCCTCCCATTCACTCCCATGTTCACTCGCTCAGAGCTCAGCCAATTAAAATCTGAACCTGCTACAGGAAGCAGATCGTTTTATCATCCAAAACCCCAAGCAGGTTCCTGATATCTTCCGGACATCTCAGTTTTTTCTTGTTTCTGCTCTCGTTTGTTGTTGTTAATGCGAAGATCTTCTCTCACCTTCATCTGGCAAGGTTCCTAACTTTCCCTCCATCGCACACGTGCGTTTCTCTGTAATATTCTCTCTGTACATTTGAAATTCTGTTTTAATTTATCATCAGCGTTAAGAATAATAGTTTTTTTTTTTATATATAAAGATGTTTTTACTCCGTGCTTGTAGAAATAAAATAAATTCAATTAAAAATTAAATACTACTACTACTACTACTACTACTACTACTACTAATAATAATAATAATAATAATTTCATTGATATAGTGCTGTACCAATAAAATTACATTCCACTACATTTACATTCCACTGAATATATGCGAGACATTTTACAAAAATATTGATTATATTTTGAATAAATACTGAATATTGTATTAAAATACTGCTTAAACATATTTAAAAGTAAAAGTACTGAGGGACAAAATCTTACTGCTAAGTATTTAAGTTTGTACATACCATTTTTTTTTTTTATTTAATTGTTATCTGAAAAAAAATGTATTTTAAGGTAAAATGTTTTTTTGATTTAGCAATCAAGTTCTCAGGGCTTTAAACTGTTAATTTATTCTGGGCAATTAAAATAATCGAGGTGAGGGAATAATGAGTTATTCTGCCTGCTACCACCTGAAGCAACTGGTTACCTTTGTCGTTGTTTTTTTTTTAAAATCACAACAGGAAGGTCACTTGATTAAAATTCTCTTCTGGGATAAAAGTGTATATAAAAAGGAATTAAATCATGTTCAGGGAATAACGATGAAGCCCATGCTCATGCGGGAAGTGAAAAGGTTAAAAGTGACTGAAGATCTGTTCTAACACATGTAAACAAACTGATAGTAACTGATGTGAGATTAAGAGTGTTAGGTTTTAAACATACAGCTGTTCTGTTCCCGCCTGTTCTGTGGGTTCTACCCTGCTGCTCGTCCACAGCCGTGGAGTTCCTGATGTCTCCTGATAAAGAGAGCTGACCTGAAGCGTTACTGCGAGATAACGTGCAGATGTCACGCTCTTGCTCAGGTCACGTTCAAACCCTGAACACCGCTCACGTGTGTTACAGTCTGCTGCTCACACAGGACTAGAAAACAGAGGTTTATATTATAAATATAAAAACATACACATACATATCACACACACACACACACACACACACACTTAGATTATAGAGACCGATATAAACATGAATAGGAGGAGCAAAACTTTTTTTTTTTTTTTAAGAAAGCTAGCTAAAAAACGTTGGTCTGGAACCAACATGTATGGAGGCCACGCCTCCTTCACTCAGACTGGCAGATCCACGCCTCCTTCACTCAGACTGGCAGATCCACGCCTCCTTCACTCAGACTGACAGATACAGAGGCCACGCCTCCTTCACTCAGACTGACAGATCCACGCCTCCTTCACTCAGACTGGCAGATACAGAGGCCACACCTCCTTCACTCAGACTGGCAGATACAGAGGCCACGCCTCCTTCACTCAGACTGGCAGATACAGAGGCCACGCCTCCTTCACTCAGACTGGCAGATACAGAGGCCACGCCTCCTTCCCCCAGACTGGCAGATACAGAGGCCACGCCTCCTTCCCCCAGACTGGCAGATACAGAGGCCACACCTCCTTCCCCAGAACAGACAGTTCTCCTGATGTTCTTCATGTTAAAGCTAAATATGAATCATATTTAACTATAAGATTATGATAAATGATGATAATGTGAAAGTAATGATACAGAACACTTTATTGAATTGTACCTTCACTGTTAGTTTTCATAACATAGAGCAAAATTCATACAAACATGTTTTAAACCCTGTGGAGTTACCCTGCTAATTAAAAACACAGCTACGACTGTTTTGATACCAAATGAATGCAAAAACAATTTGACACTTAATCAAGCTGTTTTCATTTACTCTGCATTATTAAAATAAATGAGTAATAAAATGTGAGAAAAATGAAATAAACCACTCGTTACCACCCGAAGCAGTCGTTTGTGTTCGTCGTTGTTTTATAGTTTAGCACCTCAGCTGGAACGCTACTCAAGTTCTTAAATATCAGAAGTTCCAGAAAATCAACAAATACCTCCTTTACAGGTTTCTTCTGGCACCTGCATTTCAGACTACTGAGACTGGAAGAGGTGGAT
>JANDJT010000001.1:827939-843542 GCA_024331685.1 Stegophilus panzeri | reverse complement strand
CACCTGAGTATTTTCTCTGTATGCATTAATTTATCTGAATATTTTCTAAGTATGTATTATTTCACCTGAGTATTTTCCCTGTGTGCAACATTTCATCTGAGTATTTTCTAAGTATGTATTATTTCACTTGAGTATTTTCTCAGTATGTATTGCTTTACCAGTATTTTGTCTCTGGCACCATTGTAGAATATTTATATATACTTGTATATATTTATATACATTTACTTTTATTACTTTCTGTAATAAAACTATATTACATTATATACATTACATATTCACATTTCTATTTATATCATGAAAGTTTCCCAGTGTTAATTATTATTAGGATCATCATCATCATATTTCTAATAAAAGATGTATCAGTGACTGATTCTGCCATGTTTGTTAACCATGTTGTAACTGTGTTGGGATACAAACCTGATCTCATGAGTAATCTGTTCTCATAGGAAGGGTGAAGGTAGTTTCATTCTGTTTTATACTCATTAAGTTTTAAGCAATGATATGAATACTGGCTAAACCCCAAACCTTAACTTTAGGACTTTGGATAGTCTTTATTTCCGGAGTGCAAATACTAATGAGGCAAAAAACAAACAAACAAACAAACAAACAAAAAAACCACATTGCAACATCAACATCCATTTTAAACCATAAAATGAAACATTCTCTCTTTACAGGCAAGTAAATAAACAAAACTGTAGCAAGAATCTATGTCTAATTACAGAAAAAAATAAATATTTAAATGATATATTTCGTTATGTTGTAATTTTAGAACAATATAATTGGTTTACAATATTTTTTGAGTGACAAGTGTAGTATGGATGTTTGGAAACTTTGTTTCAAGTAACCAAAAACACAACCTTTCATCTTTCAATGCTAATGACAATTTGATGTTAAGTGTACAATGTATAGTTCAGGGAAAGTGTTCTTCAGTGGGTTCTTTGTATAGTGAAGGGTTCTAAGCATTATAAAAAAGAGTTCTAGTTTGGAATAATAACCAAATCGTATTAATAACCAAACTAGCAAACAGAACTGTAGTTAAAAACATCCGCATTTAAACGCATGGACAACAAGCAAGCAGATTTCGTTAATAATACGCATTTTATTTCGTTCTCCTGTAAGTGTCCAGAATAAGCGATTATCACAATCTCTCTCTATGCTGTACAAAAAAAGCTATTACTATTAATTCTGTTAATTCTGTGTGCTATTACGTTATAATTCAATCTGTATTCTAGTTAAATAGTAAAATATACTCAGTGCTCTCTCTCAGCGCACTAATGATACTCTACTGTGTTAAATTATTGCCTCATATCCATTTCAGCCTTATGCTTTTGATTCCATAACCGTCATTTAATTTCCGAAAACGATTTCCATCAGAGTGCACTGCAGATGTTCAGCTCTCTGTGTAGCTAATAATAATGTAAATCACGAGCTAAAGCATGTGGGGTGTCAAAGCCGAGGCCCGAGAAACCTCTACACACTCCAGGCAGCAGATGTAGTGAGTGAAACAGGAGGGTGTTAAAGCAACAGTCTTCCTCTGAACTCTCCCCAACCTCGTCTGGTCGTTGAGGATCTGATGGATTTGATGAGGCTCCACAGACGGCTGGGCCTCATCCCCAACGGAGACGCAGTGTTTCAACTGGATGTCTGCGCTTTGTTGCCAAATCTGGACTTTCCCAGAACTTCTCAATGTGACGGAAACTCTAAATTCAAACCACCTTTCATCAGTCATGTCCTGTCTTCTCTCCATAAAGGGTCTATTGTAAAGGTGAAATGAGAAGGATGGGGCCAGGGGGGAAAAAAAAAAACAGCAACAACAACGTAGAGGAGACCTACATCTGCTCCATTCAACACCTTGAGTTCGGTTTGAGACCCATTAGACCCCCACTGTGCAGCCGAGAAAAAGAATAACGGTCTTAAATGTACAGATATTGTATATTTGGGGGAAAGGTTCTAAGTGGAACCCTACTACTGAATGTTTCCCTATAAGAAAGTTTTCCAAGACTCTAAAATAATTCATAGAGATTTATCTCATGAACCTTTGAAGCGTTCTTGAAAACTTTCAAATGTTTACATTTTCTTCTATAACCCATAAAAGTTCTATGTAGAACCGTACAGCGGAGTGTTTCCCTGTAAGAAACCCAAATAGAACCCCTTTTTAAAATTTTTTTTTAAAAAGCCTGAGAGCCTTTCCAACAAACCCTTAAAGAATCCTTTTGTCTAAAACTGTATGAAATAGTTCTTCAAGGGTTCACTAGATAATTTAGCGTTTGTAGTTTCTTAAAACCGTTTTACTCGGAACCGTTTCTGATGGCGAATACTCTGTTTTACGGTCCTCCATTCCCCCGGAGGGACAACCGAAGAACCTGTACGCATTTTACTTTTTCCAAGGGTGTACACTATTAGGAAAAATAGGTTCTCCAAGTGTTCCTTAAGGCTTCATTGGGTAATTAAGGGTTCTTAGCTAGTTGATCTCACCTAGTAATTTTAATCTAGTCACCTAAATAACTATCCAATTAACCCTTAAGGAACCCTTAAAGAACCTCTTTTTTCCCTAAGAAACTCCAAGTTATTGCTCATTATTTTCTTCAACGTCTAGAACAGTCAGGAGTTTAACATTTAAACTAAAAACGTGGTACACGCTAAGAAAAAAAAAAAAAAAGAGTTCTTTATGGGTTCATTGATTCAAGGGTTCTTAGACACCTGAAAGGTTTCTACTATGAGCCCTTTCTGATAGGAATACCCAGCATTGTAGGGTTCTACACAGAATCCATGAACCTTTAAAGAATTATTTGCCTTCACTGTTTTCTTCTCAACGTCGAGAGTGTGTTGTGCTTTCTACTTGGAATCCGTTCTGATAGGAAACCCTCTGGTAACCACACCGGGGTATTTAATTATAAGTAATCTAGTGACATAACTATCTAGTGAGAACCCACGAAGAACTTCTTTTTTGGAAGAGCGTAGATAGCATGATGAGCCTCTGATGTTGGCTTGGCGTTTGCATTCTAGTCGGAATTGATTTTCTTTGCTAGTCGGAATCCACTCGAGAACGTTTATTTAACCTCCTCATGCATGAACAAAGACGTGTTTTTCAGGGTGATCATCTTTTATAGAGACACACACACACACACTGTTCCCGGAGTGGAGGGCAGCTTCCTGCCAGGCGATGTTATTAATCCAGCACATTATTTATGCAGAGATTGCACCGCCGCCTGATTCAGCTCATGAAATGTTAATGTTAATATATTCATAAGGAAATTGTTCAGGTCTAATCTGAGACTCAGACACTTATCACCGAGTGCCACTTGATTCTCGTCTGTGCCCGTGTTACCCGAACGCCTCGCTAATACAAAGCTGCGATGTCTCAACGCTCGCTCGCCTCTCACAGGAAACATATTTACGGTAGGCTGGTTGGATCTTCTGAGCTGGGATAGTGCGATTTCCTCCGACCTCGCTCATCAATAAAAACAATCAAACAAACCAATAAACAAGCCAAAAAAGCATAATAGTAGTCCATATATAGGAATGTAAGAAGCAGTGGCTACGTCCCAAACCTCTTGTGAACGTCAGGTATTTTGTCAGTGTTTAGCGCAGTAGTGTGTGGTTCAGGACACAGCCACTGAACCAATTCCATCATGCATTTAAAAATCTTTCAAATACACGTTCACATGTGCGTTAGGCGTCGTTTAATCAAGAGGATAATTACTTCTTTTCCTGGCACATGTAACCTTGAACTTTTCTCAAATAAATACAACAAAAAAAAAAAAAAAAAATCACTGTTGGCATGAATCCAAACCGACAAGATGCATTAAGAGAGAGCGAGAAATACTATTAATAATAAAGCAGACAGATGTTTTCCAGTTCAACTCCAAGCCTTTGCTAGCTGAAAATTACTTTTTTTGACAGTCGCATAGCAACTGGCGAGGCGGAATAAACCCTCGTCATTTGCACAGCCGAGGCAATATGATGAAATAAGCCGACACCCAGGTAAGAGTGTGAGCGCCAGGCTGCGTGTGATTGCATCTCGACTCTGCGAGTGAGAGATAGCGGCCTTTAGCCAGCCGAGGAGGAAAAAAAACACAAGGAAATAGTGTCTGAGAATTTATCTGTTCTCTCAAGCGCCTGATCGTATACTGAAAAACTTCATACATCCGCAAGTTTAAAGGGAAACTTAAAAAAAAACAATATTATTAAGAATGAATTACTCCTAACAGGCAGACATTAAGGGTCAAGGACTCCTTGTAGGCAGATATTACGGGTTGAGGACGCTTACAGGCCGACGTTAAAGGTCTAGGATCCTTGTTAGAAGACACTAAAAGTCCCCCCCACATTCTGGGGCTAGGACCCCTTCAGGCAGACGGGTAAGGGTACAGGACAAGCGAGTGGGATGGCTTACAGGCTGACTGAACATGTTTAGAATTCCTTGAAGGCAGACTCTGAGGGACTCCTAGTATGAAGGTATTAAGAGTCTAGGACACTTATATGCAGACCTTAAAGGTTTATGATTCTTGGAGGAAGATACTAAAAGGCTACGGCGCCTTGTAGGCAGATAAGAGTCACTGTGTTCCTGCATGCAGACATTAAGGATGTATGACTCCTTGTAATTAGATATTAAGGATTTAGGATGCTTATAGGCAGACATAAAAAGTCTACGACTCCTTGAAGGCAGATTTACAGGGTTTGTGCCTTCTATGCAGATATTAAGGGGTCCAAGGCTCCTTGTAGGCAACTAGTAAGGATCTTGAAGGCAAACAGAAAAGCTCTAGGACTCAATGAAGGCAAAATCTTTAAGCAGTAGGCTTAGGTTATTCGGGGGCTAGGACTCCTTGAGGGCAGATATTAAATGTCCAGTGCTCCTTATAGTCAGACATTGCTTATATGCAGACCCTAAAGGTCTAGGCTCCTTAAAGGCAGATACTGAGTGGCTGGGACTCCTTCCAGGCAGATATTGAAGGTTGAAGTCACCTTGCAGTCAGAGACAAAATGATCCAGGACTATTTGTAAGCAGGCATTAAGGGACTGTGGCTCCTTGAAGGCAAGTGTCTACCTAGTAGGCAGTTATAGAGTAATTGGGATGCCTGACAGGCAGATATTAAAGGACTAGGACTTTTTTGGAGAAATATATTGAGGGTTTGAGACGGCTAGCAGGCAGAGTGAAAATGTTCGGGACTCCTTATAGGCAGACATTAAGGGTCTAGGACTCAACGAAGGCAAGTCCAAAGGAATCCAAGGGGTATCAGTGGTAGGTAGTTATTGAGAGGCTGGGATTCCTTGTAGGCAGATATTATGAGTCTAGGAAGCTTGGAAGTGGAGAAGACGTTACGGGCCAGAGGAAGGGTCAAAGACTCCTAGGAGTATGCTGTCTGTTTTATTGCATGTCCTTTTCTACAGCTTTTCCCATGGAAATGAAGTAAAGGTCATAGGTCAGACACCAAGTGCACATGCCCAGCAGGACGTTTTCTCCTATTTTAGCATTTCATCGTGGACCTTTGGGAAATATACTGAAAACACACGTGTGGCCAGATAGTAAAAACATTTTCAGATTAACCGTGTTACTGTAAATCTCCGAGTATTAATAATCTTTTCTCTTGAAACAGAATAGGAAAACGAAAGTCTCAAAACAGAAAGAAAAAAAACCGAGGTGTCTCTCGAGACAGCTGTCCTGTTGTTCTTGCTCAGTGTGTTGAGTGTGTTGTGAGATCCCCTGGGTGTGTGCATGTGCGAAGATGTGACAACAGGATGTTCTCAGTGCGGCTTCCAGCTTCCTGCAGCGTGTATTTATAGCTGCTTCGGTTCTCCATTCACCGAGCAGGTCCAGGAAGCCACTCGCCAGTGACGCAAACGCTAACACACTGCTCAAGCTTGACTGAAGCGATAATGTGCAAATTGCACAGGTGTCAACTTTCTCATGTTTTATGATGTTAGTGTGGAGGAGGCATGCACCTTTCTCCGTGTGTGTGTGTGTGTGTTTCTTTTGTTCTCTGTAATCAGACATTAGTGTGTGTTTTTACACTGCAGTGAAAGTTACATCTTTATATTACTGGACCTCCATCAGACAATCGAGCGCTCTTTAATGGAAAAGCCTCTGCGGAAGCTTTTTGCATGTCTGTCTGTGGATATGTTTACTGCAATTGATTTTTCAGTTCCTCCTTTCAGCTAGAATATATTGCCATAAATTGTCCTGGGAAATTATACTTGTTTCTGCCTGCGCTGGACCCTTATCATGATTGCGACAGCACTCAGTCGCAAAACAGCAAACAAAGCCAAATGAATAGTTACACAGCTGATTCGAAATTGATTTCACGACTAAATTTGTGGCAGGATCGTTTCAATAGTCACTACTCGCTTCTGGGTTTAGTCTTTCCATCAGATTTCACTCTAATGCATTAGATTCATCACAGCTTGTAGTAGAATCCCGATCCAAGGCCTGAGCTGAGCTGTTCAGGATGAAGAGGGCTTAACATTGGCTCTTTTAGCAGTCCTGGGTTTTGAACCTGGTTACCTGCACAGAAGTTACTGAAAAATGGGATAAACATGCAACACGCACACACGTTCAAACACATGTTTTGGATTTATGCAAATGACATAACATTAAATCCAACCTGCCTAATTGTGAAGGACCTCCTTGTGTTGCCACTGAGCCACCACTGCCCCCAGTGGTTAAAGGCTCTGGGTTACTGATCAGAAGGTCAGGAGTTCAAGCCCCAGCAACCAGGCTACCATCGATGGGCCCTTGACCCTCAATTGCTCAGTTGTATAATTGAGATAAATGTAAGTCGCTCTGGATAAGGGCGTCTGCCAAAATCCAAAAATGTAAATGTCAAAAAAGCTCCAAGCACCGAGACGTTATCAGCAGATCCTTTAAGTCCTGTAAGTTGCGAGGTGGGACCTCCATGGATCGGACTTGTTTGTCCAGAACATCCCACAGACGTTCGATCGGATCGAGATCTGGGGAATTTGGAGGCCGAGTCAACGCCTTGAACTCTTTGTCATGTTCCTCAAACTGTTTTTGCTGTGTGTCAGGGAGCATTATCCTGCTGAAAGAAGCCACTGCTATTAGAGAACACCGTTACCATGAAGGGGTGTACTCGGTTTAGGTAGGTGGCACGTGTCAAAGTAACATCCACATGAACACCAGGACCCGAGGTTTCCCAGCAAAACATTGCGCAGAGCATCACACTTCCTCCGCCAGCTTGCCTTCTTCCCATAGTGCATCCTGGTGCCATCTCTTCCCGAGGTAAGCAACACACACACGCACGCACGCACGCACGCACTCGGCCTCCACGTGACGTAAAAGACAATTCATCAGACCAGGCCACCTTCTTCCATCGCTCCATGGTCCAGTTCTGATGCTCATTGTAGGTGTTTCGGTGGTGTACAGGGGGTCAGCATGGACACACTGACCACTCTGCAGCTACGCAGCTCCATACGCAGCAAGCTGTGATGCTCTGTGTGTTCTGACTCCTTTCTATCAGATCCAGCGTGAAGTTTTTCAGCAATCTGTGCTACAGTAGATCTTCTGTTGGATTGGACCAGACAGGCTAGCCTTCGCTCCTTACGCACATCAATGAGGGAGCCCATGACCCTGTCGCCATTTCACCTATTGTCCTTCCTTGGACCACTTTTGCTAGGTACTAGCCACTGCATACCAGGAACACCCCACAACACTCCGCCCCGGTCGTCTCGCCATCACAATTTGGCCCTTGCTGCATTTTTCACCCCAGTTTGCCTAGCGTCTCTATATTAGAGTTACGTAAAACAAAAATCTATTATTTTGCAAAAGTTAATAAGGATTTTTTTTCTGGTTGTTGAACCGCTGGACAGTTATAGAAAAAAAACAAACTAACAGCCCAGACAAGTAATCTACTTTTCCCAGCACCCGGAGTTCTGATTCGTCCTTCCCGATTAACATCCTTAAAAGTAACCGTCAGTTGCGAAAGTATTTACGGAACTGGTTTGCCGATTGTCCTATGCAGAGCAGGACTGCGTTGTTGTTTTATTTATTTTTTTAAGTTAATTTGATTATCGCAGCAGTTCATTTGTGCGCGACTCAGTATGGGAGAACCACAAAGCACACAGGACACAGCAGGACACGCAACAAATTGGCTGCTGCGAAACGCTATTTGGGCGCCTTTTATTTTAACGGCCTTGACCTCCAAAATCACTCCTCACAAATGAACTCTTTGTGTGTGTGTGTGTGTGTATTAATGCCGTAAGTAAAGTATTCATGAATTCCATTTGCAGAGCGCACAGTGCCAGGACTAATTATTTTCACAGAATGCTCGCGAATGCGGTTCCATTTCCCAGTCCGAATGACTCGATGGCATTAAATGTTTAATTTTTTAAACATTTGCCCAGAACGATAACGAATCAGAGAGCCGAATGGAATTTTTTTTTGGAATAAAAAACGTTCAGAGTTATTAACACCATGCTGGTTTTATTAATGAGTTCATTCCGATGTGGTAATAGGTTAACCCATGAAAGTAGTCCAAACTAGTTCTATTTGCGAAATAGTCCTTTGTGTACGAGTACGTCGCCTACTCACTAATGAGAAGTCGTTGAGGTTGTCGGATCCCTCAGGGTCCTAAATTCCGTCAGTCTGACAGATTATCATTTGGAGCCTCGCTCGAGCTCAGAAATGACCAATGTAGTCATTAAGTCATGAAGAACAACCGTGTATAGCTGTATACGTATGTTTTTAAGACAGCAGTTCTCCACTCAGTGTTTATGGAGTTCGTTGATTAGCGTGCTGAATATTCGTCATCGGTTTCTGATTAATTAGCCGTGCAGCAGAAACAGCGGTTAGTCCTCAGTAATTGCTGCACTTGTGTCATTTTTCCACACACTCTAATAACCTCCATGTGCTCATAAGTCTGTAAATTCACAGGATATCTCTCTTTCGCTCTCTCTCTCTCTCTCATTAAGGTCCTGTGTAGAGAGTTAAATCATTCACACTGCACTTTCCAATTAGTGCCTTTCATGTCTCGTTATGAAATCGGTGTAAAATATGGCGACTTTTGACACAGCTGGTGAACAGGAACGGAAAAAGAAACGCTCGCTGAAACCAAACGGCAGATTTGTTCTCAGCTTCATATCGCTGAAATCGAGATTATTAGCGTCATTCTAACTCGGAACGTCCTTACAAAGTCCTTTCCGCATAAAAACTAATTTGGGGGCGGGGCTACACATAAGCTCAAGTGTGTGATGTCACTGAATAAACAGCTTTGGACCAATCGCATCTGGAATTCGCCAGCGAGAACGTTCGTGACGAACGATACTGTGGTCGCCATGGTTACATGATATTCTGACAGATTTGGGCGATGAATATGAGGATGTAAATCACGTGCACGTAGCAGTGAACTAGCCGCTAACAAAAGTAGCGTTATTCGGCTTTCCTAATTTGCATAATCGTGCATATTCGTACATGCATAGAAGGTCTAGAGATGTTTCTGGGTTGTTTTCTGGACAGTAAATATCATATTAAGGAATTTATTGCTCTACATAAGCCGAGGCTTGACGGCAAAAAAAAAAAAGTAATCCCGTAAATGGTAGAAAGGCGTATAAAAGATGGAGGACGAGTTTGTGGAACTTGACACCAGCGTCTTTGTTTAAAGCTGCTGAATGAACCCGGTATGACTCGATTTTAGCCGAGCCATTAAATCAGAGTTTCTTTCCACTTTAATTGGATCGGGGCACTTTTTGAATAATTAACGCGATAATAAAAAATTCACACTTGCTAATGTGACGATGAGGTGACGATCCTCGCATGTCAGAGTGGAGAAACGGGGACGTGGTTCTCTCAGGCTTTAGGAAAAGTTCCTTCCTAACAACGCTCCGTCTCTCTTAGACGCGTTTCACTATTTATTCATGAATATTTTAAACCGGATATTTGCAAGGAAAGTTTTTTTTTTTTTTGGGTTTCACCTCCGCAGGAACCCTTAAAAATCCCGAGTGTTTCCCTCTCAGGGTTTCAGGAACCCTTCAGCGTCTAATTAGTTGTCACAAAACAGCAATACAGAAATCTGGATATAAAATTTTAATTAAAATAGTCCACTTATTTCTAATGAGCAAACCAAAGGTGACAATGGCAAGGGAAAACTCCTTAAAGAACCCTTGAGGAACCCTTTTTCTAACCAAGAAGCTAAACGTTAATCTCCTGACAGGTTCTAGATATTAAGAAAATAATGAGCAAAAATTTGGAGTTTGTTCTGCACACTTACACAGTTAACACACACGCTTAGGGGGAAAAAGGGTTCTTTAATTGGATAAAGAAAGGTTATTAGCTTCCAAAAAAGGGTTATTTGAGGTTTCCTTGGGTAATTAAGGGCTCTTGGATTCCATAAAGGATTCTTTATGGGTTCATTGGATAATTAAGGGTTCTTAGCTTCCAAAAAATGGTTCTCCAAACGTTCCTTAGGTGATTAAATTGTTCTTCTATTCTAATACATCTTTCTTTGAGGGTTCTTAGCTTCCAAAAAGGGCTCAAGGGTTCTTGAAGTGTTCTTGCATAATTAGGGGTTCTTAGCTTCCAAAATATGGTTCCTTGTGTATCAGTTGTGTAATTAAGGGTTCTTCAGGAGTTTATTAGATAACTAAGGGTTCTGAGCATCAAAAAGGAGCATTATTTGATTATTTGAGCATCTGAGCATTATTTGATGGTTCCTTGAGTAAGAAAGGGTTCATAGCTTCCAAAAAAATGGGTCTTCAAGGGTTCATTTGGTGATTAAAGGTTCTGTTATTCCAATAAATCTTTGAAGATTCTTAGCTTCCATACAGGTTTCAAGGTTTCTTTAAGTGTTCCTTGGATAATTAAAGGTTCTAAGCTTCCTAAAAAGTAATTCTTTCTTTAGCACACGTTGCCGTTATCCATACGCCCACTTTTATTTTAACTGCATTTTAAAACCCTTCCTGATTCTACAGTGAACACAGAGTACGTGTATCAAATAAAAAAAGAAAGAAAGAGTTAATGATGCAGTAAATCTTGTGCTTTTGGAAGTCAGTGACGTCTCTGTGTGTTACAACCTCCACGCTACGAGCACCTGACACCTGGCACACACACACACCACGGGAAACATCAAAAGCTTCACAGAACCCTTCAGATCCGTCGCCTGGATCTCTCCATATTTCATCTCTGACGTGACGGAGAGATGTGAGAGTGTTACGGCTCTCGCAGGAGAGCACATCTTCACACCCTGGAGGCCATTCCACCCCCGGCTGAACAGCGAGAGGGGGGAGTAAATCACCACGAGGAAGCTTCAGACTGCCGGAGATCTAAAAATCAACCAGAAATGCTTCAAGCAAAAGATTTCTCTTCTATTAGTTGAAATGTATCTATAAATAGATTTAAAAAAAAAAAAAAAAAGTCTTTAATAAATTAAGAATTGTAATCATTGGCAAATCGCTGTGGCATAAGAAGAATAAAACACTATCAGTCGAATAGCAAAGCGAGAGCAGGCTTAGCATCTTCAACCATCTCCGATTGTCCGAATGTTGTTTTTTTATTTTTACGTGCTTCCTCAATGAAAAGTGACTTTTATTAAGGTAATACTTTACATTTACATTTAAAATGTAGTCAGTTAACCAAGTTTATGAAGTGTGCTTCTGGAGTTATGAGGCTCATTTAGATTCAACAAGTAAAGAAAGTCATTTTGAACCAAATGAGGGTCACTTTGGTATAACCCCGCCCCCTTTCATTCCCCGCCCCTTAACGTTTGAAAGAATTGTCGTGAAATTTATCAGTTAAGTGGATATGCTTGCGTACCGACCTTGAATTTGTCAAACTTGTTTATTGCATTGATTAAAGCAAACGTACGAAAATGTTTGGTATAACATTTGGAATAACTCCACCCCCTTCCAGGCCCCTCCTCCTAAACTCTGAAGGGATTGTAGCAAAACAAAATTGAAAATAATAATAATATGGATATAATATAATCCATTTTGATCTTGTTTGTAAATTTGTAAATAAATCCTCTGATTTTTTTTATGTCGATGATAGCACGTATACAAAAGTTTTGGTAGGCGGTGCCACTCTGGTATAGCCCCACCCCCTTCCAGGCCCCACCTCCTAAATTTGGAAGGAATTGTAGCAAAACTTTGAGAGACATATCGATATATTTGTACTCTAAAAACTTGAATTTGCAAATACATGCTCTAAGGTTTTATGTCTGAAGCAAGTGTCTGAAAATTCTGGCAGATTTTTCTAAGATAATGCAAATTGCAATCTCGGAGAACTCTCCTGGGAAAGCTGAAGAAGAGACGGAACGATGAAGGGATGAGTGTGAAGATGGAGACAGAGAGCGAGCGCGAGAGCAAAGGGCGATAACAATGTGTCACTTGGCGTAAAGATCAGAGTGACGGCTCAGCCGGTGTTCCGTGTCACCTCGTATCACTCGTCACAGGTGATGTCTCTGAGGAAAGATAAACGAGAGAAAGCTTCTCTCTCTCTCTTTCTCCCTCTCTCTCGCTCACTTTCTCTAAATGTCAATAAAGACCAAGAGCTTTCTTTACACGTGCAGGGAAATGTCAGTCATGGTGCAGGAGGTCAGGTGGGGAAGTGAATGGATTTTTCCACCTGGTCCAGAGCGAATGAATCCAGACGTATGGAAACGATCTAATCCCTGAGGAGTGGAAGCTCAGTCTGCACCGTCTGCGCAACAGTCTGCGCAACAGTCTGCGTAACCAGAAGTTTAGACGTGGGTTCAACCTTCGACTTCAATTACGGCTTCATCTTTTCTCGTTACAGTTTCAGTTTGAACGTGTCGTGATTTGATATTTTTGGATGTCACTCACCCCTGGATATCAGTGTCAGTGGTTTTATTGGTATTGTTATTATTATTATTGCTTGAATCTGCAGGTTTATGCACCTCGTACATTTCCCACAATGCTCCTTCGACTGAGTGGACAGTGTACAGAGCGAGCGGAGGACGATAATGGCGTCTTGTTCCAGTAAAACGCCAGGATTAATGTTCCTGAAAGCTACTATGACTCGGGCTGTACGGATTACATGTGATCCTATAGAGCTCGTGACACGCTGATGGCTGCTTTTGGACCTTCTCTGCGTTTAGCGATTGTAGACGGTCACTCATGCATCGTTAATTCCACAAAATCCCATTTCGACTCGAAATTCAATTTGGAAATAAGCACGATCTCTGTGCATTACACAACGCCCACATTAGCGTTCATTTACTCCGTAAAGACGGCAGGACGGTGGAGGCTAGCGTGCGTACGGCCCGCGGAGTCGCGTTACAGAAACGCAGGAACACGTAACACAAAGTGAAAACGCCTGCCCTCTTCCATCTCTTCTTTAACGCGGAATAAATAAATAAATAAATAAATAAAGAATGTGAAAGAAGGACGACGTCGTGGTTCGAAAGCTTACAGATTACCTTGTACTGGAATCATCCTCTCTAAACGAGCGCTAAAGGTTAGGCTAGGTAACCGGAAAGACACAAAAATAAAACTATTTTTCCTAAACATATATATATATATTTAATTCAGAGGGATTTCATTAGATCAGGTGATGATGGAAGAAAAGCTCTGAATGCTAATCGTAACAATTCAGAAAGAGTTAAAAATATCCTTAAACTTTCTTTAAAAAGAATGAAATTAAATGATAAAGCTTTGTTGTGTTTAAAGTTGTTTTCTCTCACAGCAATTTCGTAAAAAAAAAAAAGGTTATTGGATTTCATGCAAAGGGACTTATTATAAATAAATAAATAAATAAATAAAACTATGACTTTTCAAATAAAGTTGCATTTTTTTTGTTCATTTATAATTGTTTTTTGGAAGTACTTCTTGGATTGAATCATGAATGAATGAATGAATCTATCTATCCAGGGTTTTTTTTTTTTTTCCATTAATTTTGTGGGTAAAAATTAAAGAGCGATATTTCTTTTCTTTTTTTGTGTTAAAAATTTCACAATGTCAGTAAGAGAGTTTTATTGTGCGGAGAACGAAGGTGAAAAGCTACAACATGCTAGCTCCTGGAACGTGATCATTTGAGTGAATTCTTCTCGAAGTTCTAACGCAGAACCAAGTCGGGTTTCAGCTCCGTTTTTTACGACCTGATTTCACAAAACGGAAAGAAAATAAATGAAAAAATTGTGAAATTGTGCTGAATTGCGTTTTCTTGAATCCGAAGACACAAGAATGACTTTAGTGGATATTGCAGGGATGACGTCAAACAAACAAAAACAAACAAACAAACAAAACAAAAACTCCTGGCCCTCACACTGATCACTAACCTCTGATCATTTTACAAAAAAAGGTGATGAATTTTCTCAATTCAAGTTAACCCTAGCTTCTGATAGCATTCATCTTTTCTTGACTGAACATTAACAAACGTCGACCTAAAACAGAAAAAAAAGCCCTTAAAAGTCTGCAGACGTGCATGTTGTAATGATCTGGTGCTGAAAGAGCGTACCTTAAATTCCTGACTTATTAAAGCAGGAAGTGATAAAACACAGGAATGAGTTTTCTTTTGGAAATAAATCCCACACACAGCGCTCGCTCTGCTCTCAGACTGGATCACGGGGGAAGTGAACTGGTTTGGGGGTTTTGATGGGAGAATGCGAGGAGTCACACGCACGCCCACGCTTCCACACCAGGGAACGGAGAACGCTACACGCCGGATAATGCGACATGATGGAATCCTCCTCCTCCTCCTGCTCGCTGCGGAGAGGTCTCAGGTCTCAGGATGAACTCCGAAGCCCGCTGGCAATCATTAGGCATTCCTTTTTAACAAAAGACACAGAGATGCGGAGCGTTCCTCCACATGTCTGAGAATTATTCAAAGAAAATTTCAAATCAGAAGTGCGGAGGAAGGAATTTCGGGGAAATATCGGATCGGATGCAGGACGCAAGATAAATGAATAAAAGTCCGCGGGTTCAGATTCAGAGCATCTCTGAAGCGTATGAAATCCCGGCCTTGTTGAGTCGTAATAAGTTTTAACTGCATGCTTAGCTGTTCTTTAGTAAGCGCTGGGAGAAGTTCTTCTGCTTTCAGGCTTCCGAGTTTCCTTTCGAGGTGAGTTTAGCTGCAGCAGATCGGCGAAGATCATGGATAATATGGAAAGAAATTCCTGTAGAAAAGATAAAGAACACACTGCAGGCAGTGAGAGAAGAAAACACCAGCATGGAGCAGCAGATGTGGAGACATGGCCGGGTTCCAGTAGCTGAGGGTGGCTTCATTAAAGCTGTCAAACACGACGTCGGCTCCAGGCGATGAAAACCGCCGCTGATTTCATCAAAACGCTGACGATGAAGAGAACTCTATAAACAATCAGGGCACGTGCAGCTATCTGCGGTGTGTGTGCGTGTAGAGTTACAATAACACTCAAGTTCTTATAAGATTCAGTGAAATAACAAGAACAGATCAAACCTAACACACACACACACACACACACACACACACACACACAGAGCAAAATAGGTCTGCACTGCAAAGGCATAACCATGGTATGGACATTGGGGGGGTCCAGAACTCAGAGGGAGGATATGCAAGTGAATGTTACGTTAACGGTCAAAAACCGGAAGTGACGTTAGCCTAGCCTACTTCCTGGGTGTGCAAATATCAAAAGTTAATTGACGTTCTTAAGAACAAACCAA
>JANDJT010000001.1:807935-827839 GCA_024331685.1 Stegophilus panzeri | reverse complement strand
ACAGACTGAGCGGCTGAAATATATCAACGAACTCGCGTTGAGTATGGGCGCAACCAAGTGTACAACTGGAGGGGGGGGGGCACACCGATTTCCTTAACAAACGGAAATATATTAAAAAGGAATAGAGTTAAATAAATAGAATAGATTAATAAAAGACAGATCTGTTGGCAGCGTTCATTAAAGGGGGACATGTAGAAAATATTTTGTACTGTATATTGGGGGGACAGATTGGTAATTCCTCAACATTGGGGGGGACACGACCCCCCAAAGAATGCGTGGTTACGCCCATGCTGGACTGCAACTATCAAAAGTTGAGACGAAAATCAAATCAATAATCAAGTAGAGACAAAAATCTAAAATAAAGAATAAAGTAAAAATCTAAAGTCAAAAAGTTAAAGGTGATTGTTGGGTTAAAAGTCAAGTCAGAAAAAGCAATAAAAAAATCAAAAGTCTGAAATAAAAATTGTTAAGATGAGTAACATTGTTAGGATGAGTCAAAAAAGTCGTGAAAATTAAGTCAAAAGTCAAGTTAAAAAAGTTAAGTGGAGTCAAAAGTCTAAAATAAAAAAAATCAAGTCAAAAGATTAGTCAAAATTAGAGTAAAAAAAAAAAGTCAAAAGTTGAGTCAAGTTAAAAGTCAGATAAAACAAAAAGTCAAGTCAAAACAATAATCAAAAGCCAAGTCGAGTCAAGAGTCAGGACTAACGTCAAAAGTCAAGCTAAAAAAGTTGTTAAAACTCAAGTGGTCAAAACTTGAAAGTAAAAAAAATTGATCGAGTCAAGAATCCAACATCAAACGCTGAGTCAAGTCAAAAGTCAACTTAAAAATCATCTTTTGTTATTGAATTATATGTAAAATTCACAATTCTGTTGGACCAAAGACTAAAAAAGCAATTTAACAGTTAAGTCGAAAAAGTCATGAAAAATCAAGTCAGAAACTAAAAAATGAACTCAAAAGATGAGTCAAAATTAGACTAAAAAAAGTAAAGAAAAATCAAGTTCAGACAAAAGTCTAATGTTAAAAGGTGAGTAGTTATAACTCAATAAAAAATTCAGGTCAAAACAACTCTCAAAAGCCAAGTCAACTTTTCAAAGTAAAAAAAAATCAACAAAAATCAAGTGAAGTCAAAAATTGAGTTGAAAAAGTCGTCAAAAATGAAGTTGAGTCATAAGTCTAAGTTCAAATGTTGAGTCAAAACTTTAAAACTTTAAAAAGTCGTCAAAAAAATCAAGTCGAGTCATGAGTCAACTTAAATAAACAAACAAACACGCTTTATTATAGAATCGTACGTCAAAGTCACAATTCTTTTGGACCAAAGACTAAAACGAGTCAGAAAACTGAGGCAGGAGGCGGTAACAGTGCTGATGGATTCCAGTTTGATTTTCAGATGTGGGCTCAGTGCAGATCTCAGTCTGATATCAGTCTGTAATCAGGTCTGATCTCACGGAGTGAAAATGGAGGAACTTTAACCGACGGAACCGCACCGGATCAGTAAAGAAGCGGTTCTTTAGGTTCGCTTTAAACGACAGTAGAGAGGAAATTGTAGCAAAGCAGAACAACAAATCAAATTTACTACACGTTAGCCAAATAAATAGGAACACTAACATAGTAGTACAAATTACTAGTAAAACTGTTCCATGTAGATAAAGATACAGAAGCTCTTTATCTGAAAATGTCATTTATTTCACGTTACCGGTGTGTGTGTGTGTGTGTGTGTTATATATTTGTTGGGCTGTTTACTTTATATTCTGAACCATCACTAGGCTAGCTTCCCTCCTGGGACCATAAAGCAGAGCAAACATTCTTCATCCCTGCTTTTATTTGAGATGTAAAATGCAGAGATGCACCTATATATATATATATATATATATATATATATATACACACACACACACACACACACACAGTATATAAGGCTTTCCTGAAGAAAATAAACCACTCCCTGTTGTGATGAGCTTTGATGAAATATAGTTCAAGTAATGGGACGCAGCGAAGATCATAAATAACCCGAGTGGAAGAATTGCACTCACGCTGGGTCGTAAACGTTATTAAGCAGGTGAATCTCTGGACTGGAGAAATGCGTAAATAAATTAAATAAACAAGCCGAAGCTCCAGCAACACTGCTCACACACACACACACACACACACACACGCACACGTGTCTACCTGACACATTAGTGAAGCAGATATCAAACGCAGCGCGGTTCAGAAACCCTGCTGGAACGCATGACTCTGAGAAGGAGCTGGTAACTGGAGTTAGCACACGCTCTGGAGGTTTCCGGATCCTCCAGTGGGACGTTTCTTTGAGGTAACGTGTAAATTTTTGATACCATCTCCCCTCGAGTCAAACAAATTATAGCAGATTCACACAGAGCGAGGCGGAGAGAGAGCGCGCTCCCTGCAAGACCTTTGAGATCAATACATTCATTATTAAGCAACTCTCTCTCTCTCTCTCTCTCTCACACACACACACACACACAGTGTGTATATATGACACAACAGCAGCAAAACCCAACAATCTTCCTTTTTTACACGGTAAAATCTCTTAAATCAACAGCTGAATGCTAATTAAATTAAGTATTGTATAATTATTCATTATTAATTACTGTGTTATAAACTATTAACTTCTGATGATGATGATAATAATACAGCAAAAATCTAGGTGGAGGGAAAAAAGCTAAAGAATCTAGAAAACACCTGGTGCCAGTTTATCAGCTCCACTTATAATAAGCACCCTTAATGCAAAAGTATTGGCACCTCCATCTATCGATGAAAAACCAACAGCGCTGCACTATACTTCTTATTATTATTTGTGTTGGGGTGCATGTGGTATATTTTCAGCGTGCGCGCGTGTATCATCATGTACATCAGTGTTTTTACTAGAATTAAAAATTGGAAAAAAAAGGATACGGATTAAAAACTTCGTAAATTAAAAGGTGAAAACTAACATTTTGCTCGTTAGGGGTCCAAGCACCAAATCTACGCTTCATAGTTTAAACCATTAAAAGGTAAAAAGTGAAAGAAAAAAAACCCACCACGTTAAACATGTTCTCATTAGGGGTCCAAGCACCAGTGTACATTTCTAGGTAAAAGTTATTTATAAGCTAAAAAGCTTCAGTTAAAAGGTGTAAATGTTCTCAAAAGGGGCCCAAGCACCAAGTGAAGTTTTTTTTTTTGTCTTTAGCTGGATAATTTGCCCACATTAGGTGAGTGTGTGTGTGTGTGTATTTTTATTTTATTTGTCCACTGAGACAGAAGATGTATCTAATAACCTGGCACCAATGTGGACTTAGCCTTGGACACCTGAAATGTCAAGAGTGTGTTGTGCAAATGCCATTAAAAATGACTGGGGGGTGGGGGTGTAGGTGGGGAGAAATAAAGGTGTGTGAAAAGGCTATTCGGGTATAATTCCATTTCTCCAACAGCTAAAAAGTGGATTTGTCTTAGTTTTCAATAATAATGATGATTAGCGAGGCGCTGCGTTTGGTAGACGCGCGTAGAAAATGCTGAAAGGATGCAGCAGGTTGCATTTCCTCAAGTCAGACCGAGCCGGATTTATTGAGCAGTCGCGTGGCCAGTTTGTTAAACAGCATGA
Source organism: Stegophilus panzeri (assembly GCA_024331685.1). Classification (NCBI taxonomy): domain Eukaryota; kingdom Metazoa; phylum Chordata; class Actinopteri; order Siluriformes; family Trichomycteridae; genus Stegophilus; species Stegophilus panzeri. Next base: position 824,243 of record JANDJT010000001.1, on the reverse strand, counting down.
CGGTTTATTTCTAAGGGTCAGTCATAGATTAACTGAGCGAGAGAGAGAGAGAGAGAGAGAGAGAGTATTAAATTGACTGGCAGAAAGGTCACTTTCAGGGGTCGACCATCAGCACTATTGAAAATGTCACTGAAATGAGACGGACAGTTTCTATTCAGTTGCACGGAGCGAAAGCGCCGGCCGTTCGTTGCCTTAAAGTCAAATTTAATTGCCGGAGTCCCACAAGTAAATAAAAAGGTGACATTTCATGCCTTGTCCGGGTCTCGAATGCTAAATCATCTGCTGGCCTCAAATGTCATGGTGGAATAATTTGAGCTGGAATTCCCGACTTAAAGCTCTGGCCCGAGAAAATCACAAAGGTCAAAGCGGGCGTTTGACTCCGTTCGTGTCAGCAGCGAATTGAACGATCACAAATCAAGAGTCCAGAGGAACTTGTTGAAACACATACACGAGGATTTAATCGGCTGAACATGAGGAAACGAGCGTCGCCGAGCAGTTAGGATCAGGATAAGGACGTGTGAGAGTCCCTTCGGGCTTTCTGTTACACCGCCACGTTAACGAGCCGCTTTAGCGAAGCAGGAAATCCTCTCACAACAAACTCGTACACACGACGCACGCTAGCTAGCTTTACCATCTCTCTTCATGAGGAATTAACATACAACACAATGAAAGATAATTAAACAAATAAATCAAGTGAGATAGTTCGATGACTGTTAATAATAATAATAATAATAATAAAACAAACCATATTAAAAAAATATAAAATACAAACACATACCTGCACCATACGGACATCAATAAACAAAAAAGTAACGAACTAAGTTAGCTAGCTTGGTATCTGGTTTTATTTGAGCAGTAAAATAATGTAAAAGTAAGTAAAAAAAATACAGTAATATAAAATAAAGTACGATTAAGTAAGGTAAAATAAAGCCAAAGCAAAATGAAGTTAAATAAAGATGAAAGTAAACTTAAAGTTAAGTAAAAGCAAAATAATGTAAAAGGAAATGAATGTAAAATTCTATCAAATAAATTCAAATTACCAAAATAAAGTAAAACGAAGTAAAAAAACAAACAAACAAACAAACAAACTACGTCCTAGGAAAAAAACGTGATGTACTGAGACGTTACCATTTCAAAGCGTTTGTTTAGAACAAACATCTCGCCACTCGGCGTGTGTAATAAACACTCAGACACGCGCTAAATTAGCCTCACTAGCGCCCTGTTAACTGACTCCACTTAAGCATTGTGTGTGCGATTAACAAACACATCCTTAATGCACTCTGATTGCTGCATGATGCTGCGCTTTGGGGATAATCAGCCAGGAAATGGCCGCCTCGGGGACGGCTGGACCGCGGCGGGACGTGGTGTTAGCGTGGGTCAGCGGCGTCGAGCTTCACACCACGGAATAATTATTTACACACAGCTTGGTGTAAAGCTGCTGATCGCGGAGACGCTGTAGATTCAGCAAACGAGTTGAGAACTAGTTAATTAGGTAGAACGATCTTTTCAGCAAGCGAGAGAGAACAATAACACGCATCATAACGGCTAACGATCTTGATACGGTCAAATCCCACGATGGCTAGGAAGCTGGACTTCTGATCTGTCTTAATGATCGGACTGGATTTGTACGTGAGGAATAAAAACAGCGTGTGTTGTGCCATTATCGTAAAATAACCCATGAAGGGATGGCGTGATGAAGCCGAGTCACCGTTACCACCGTGAAGTTGATTATTTTCCTCTAACAGCACTTCCCCTAGTGTTTTATTCCTCAATCATAGGGCCTTCTGCAGTCTAGACGTACAGTATAACAGTAATAATAGATGAATATATTAGCCAAGCTAACGTTAACCAGCTAGCAGAGTTCGTTATCGCCAACAAGCTAGCTAAACTAGCTTATCGTGTAGCTCATTTTTACAGCTACATTCAACGGCCACAAAACAAGTTCTCGGTTACGCTTTAGCAAACGTCTCTCGTGAACGAGCTGTCGCTATGGAAACCGTAACGTATTAGCGCGAGCGCGTTAATAGAAACCTGCTGACGAATCAGAACCAACATCATCGTTCAAACGGTAAAACCAACGTACGCGCTTAACATCTTTGGTAACGAACGACGGAATCTCACGCGAGAAATTTGTATTTTCGTAACAGAGGAACGCAATCGTCGTTCAGAAATCAGGGAAAAAAACAAACTGGAAAAACTTGGTTAAGCACAGATTAAGAAACGTCTACGCCACACAATACGTGCGATGATATTCAAGTTCGCTAACAAAATACGAAATAAATCAAAACTGTTCCATGATAAACTAAATTACTTATAAACTGAACTGATAAACTGAATCTGATCATTCTAATAAAATTGTAATATTAAATTTGGCAGCAAAACTGTAGTGTTGGAAATATATTATATATATTTCTTTTTAAATAAATAAATAAAAAAACCTGTTCAATGAGACATTTTTAATATGGAGCTTAGTAAGGAGTCTCCAGTGTCGGCGCTTTGTAACAGTCAGAGAGTCAGGAGAGGAGTTTACGCTTCTTCGGGAACGGATTCGAAACGGATTCAGCGGCTGCATCAACACTGCTGTATGTGGAGCTCAGCGGCTTGGCCCGGGCACGCGGGCGGGCGGGCGTAGGATTCTGAAAACAAGCCGTGCTTTGTGGCCGGGTTGAGCGAGGGCAGCTGCTGGCACCGATGACTCCGTCTGATACATGGTAAAATGTTGGCAGATTTGGGCGGAGCTTAGTGCAGAGCTTGGCCTGAATACAGTCTCTGTGTAGAGTGCTTGCACTCAAGGAGGGGGTGGGGCAGGGTGGAGGGGGAGGGGCGACCAAAACATCACATCAGGATATCTATTACAGGTTTTCCATTTTAGTAGTGTTGCATTTAAAATAAAAAACAACAATAAAGAAAACAAAAATAATCTCCACCCATGTTCAATACTTTATTGAGTTAGAATTCATTTTTAATTGTTACATTTAATATACATTTTTAATATCCTAGTGTTATTTTTAATATAAAGCTTAAACAAGGGGAAAAAAACCCAAGTCCAACATTTAACATCGATTCAGCTTCTTCCAGTCAGTTTGGAATCATTTTTAGTTTGTAAACGATCTTGCGATAACGATATCTAGCGACTGGACTTACTACGGTTGCTTGTGGGCGTGGCCTGTCCAGTGTTTGAGAAACCAGTAGTAGCTTGAAGATTTGTATTTCCGTAACCGTGTTTGACCCCTACATGCTCCTCAAACAATGTTAGGGTTGTTTTTTTAATAATGTTGTCGTATGAAACCAAACCAAAATAAACAAAGTATAATGTACATCCTGTAAGATCCGAACACAACATGACCACTACGTTTAAACATCATTAGTAAATCAATTACAGCAGATTATCTGCTCCTCCTCCTCTTCCTCCTCCATCCCTATCAGTTGAATTTAGTTTCCCTGGTTGGACATCCATTTCCGCTTGAGCCGTACGCCACTTTTTCTTCGGTCACGCCCAGTTAATTTGCGCTGTCGCCACACGCGTGGAGAAAAATAAAAAGCAAAAGGAATGTGAAGAAGGTCGCAGGCGTATAAAAATAAATAAATAAATAAACGAGGAATAAACATTAAACACGCTGATTAATCTCCACCGGGCCGTGCCTGCAGGGGAGTCTGGTCACCATGGCGACCTTTCTAAAGGCAGGATGGACTGACCCGGCCCGAGATCATCAGCAAGATGTACTCGTCTCAGTGTCTCATAAATCTGCTCTAAATGATTCGACGGATAACCGGCACTTGATCAAAATGGCGTTCGGTACTAATCACTCAGAATCACTGTTTAAAGGCCTTCAGAACATGTACAAACTTTTTCTTTTTAAATCCGTGTACTCATCACTTAAAAGACTTCAAATATGCAGCGACTTTTTTCCTGCCTCACGATTTTTGGAGTATTACGGTAGAATTGTGGGCAGGACAAAAAAAAAACTATAGTAACCAATCTACTATAGTGTAGTGGGCGGAACTGAAAAATATAAATAACCAAAAACAATGTCATGTTTCTTCTCATCCTTCTCCGAGTCTATTGAAGAATCGCAGTCTTATTGTCAAAAATAGATGTGGTGAAGATAAACTCGGATCTCCACGCTGCTCTGTGAGTCATCAATGTTTTATATCGGGATTCGCCGTTCCCAGAATCCACAAGAGGCTCTTCAACGTCGCAAGATGGAGGAAACACAGGGTGAAGACGACGCCAGATCAATACGTCAAAATCAAACGGGACCTAACGATCGAACGAGTATCGCAGGGTCAGAGTTCACGGACATGGTCCTCTCTGGCCATATCAAATAGTGAGTTCTCGGTGCGGCGGTGGCGGCGGCCATGTTGTACACGGCAAGCATGGGACGTATCAACGACAGCGATACGTCAAAAGCAGCTCTTCGTGCTGCCGAGGAGAAAAGACGAGAACTCCGTGTTCCACTTTAGAGAAGAGGTTTTGCAGGAAGGCCGGCTTCTCCACAACCTCTCATTACCAATTCCAGGAGGTTTCCGAGATCTTCTCTTCTAGGAGCAAGAGGAGACAGGAGCCGAGTGCAGGCTTCCATGAAAGAGATCAAAAGGAACCGAGATGCATATCTGAAAATAAAAAAAAAAGTGTTCTTGCTTTCATGGTGTCGGGAAGGGGGGGGGGGGCATGTTCAGAGGCGCTTTCAGAACCGTGGAGAGATCGTACAGACCTTAAAAGTCATTGTTTGATATCAGAAGCTGGAACAAAAACACACGGTTCCTGCTGCATGTTTACTTGGAAACCAAATCAAAATAATCTAAATATTCAAAGCTTTCATGCTTCGTGTCTGAGCTCTGATGGTTCCTATTCATCTAAAGTGATCGGGTGTTCATGTGCATTTCTATACATCCCGAAGACTCGGCGTGGCTCAGAGGCTGATGTGCTGATTCTGTGGGGGGGGAGGGGGGGTGGTGAATAATAACTCTATAAACCACTTCCTTTACACTCTAAAGTAATGGATTTTACAAGAACCGTGTAGGCTGTGGAGAGTCTTGTAGAACAGCGAAAATGGGTTTTTTCGAAGGTGGAACACACTTTTTAAAACCCTCATGAGCACGCCAGCCTAGTGGGTGGAGATAGTACGTAGTAAACCGCTACGTCAAGCTTCACGAGAACAACGTTAAGCACTGCGTATTGATCGACAGAGAAGAGAAAACACAGAACACCACCACCACATTTGGAAAGTTTGGAAAGCTAGCTAGCTGGTAGGTCTCCGGGATCGTATCCGAAATGTCTTTTCGCAGTGCGGTTTGTAGCGCAACGCCGCATTATGGCGCCGGACAATAAAACACAACGAAACTGAACCACAAACGTCATCAAATAAGATAAGAAATCACATAAACGGAGTCCCAGACGCAAGTTAGCGTTTTTCAACAAACTGCGAACAAAAAGTTCCGTATACATGTGGGCGGGGCCTGGGTGGGGGTCATCGTTAAATAAAATGTCACTTGATTATGAGCGTAAAAGCTTCAGTGCTGAACTCGGAGCTGATTTTGCATCGTAAACGAACACCAACGATCAATTTCCACCGATTACATCAACCTCCGTCCTCAAACCTCGCGCGAGCGGTCACTAACGGCACGTCTCCTCGACACAAACACAACGGAATTGGATCTCGCTTTGAGATGAAGATGTGTTCATTAATTTAAGCTTACGTATCGTGACATTTCCCGCCTTTTACCCGCAAGAGACTCCAGCGTCCTTGCTTTGATGTCTATTTCCCCCCCTCTCTCGCTAAATGTCCCCGCGCTATTAATTGACATCGTTTGCTAACCGAGCGAGCGGCAGAGAAACGAGGGAAACAGGAAAATGCGAAAGTGTTGCGCGGGTAGCTCAGAGGTGACAGCGAGAAGCAGGCTGTTAACATGGTAATGTGCCTGCGCTGCACTGCTGCAACACGTACAATGTCAGGGAGAAGACGCCGTGATCGAGGCCTGTGACAGCGAGCACAGAACCATTATCCCGTCTCAAACTGACATCTCGCCATCTTGTTATTGTGAACTGATGCAACGAGAATGCAACTCCGTCGCTCCAGTGGCGCTCTCGCGGCTCTCGTTGTGGCGCTAATCAGCGGTAGGGGACCTCGGTGGGGGGTCTCTGCGGAGTTCTCTGAGAAGTTTTAATCAAAGAGCAAGGCGCATAGGATCACGGTCCCACAGCAGCCGTATCGCATCCGCCTCAGAGAGCGATTGTTTTATCATACAACCGAGTGATTACCTCCATCCACTCGGAAGATGGATTGCACGCAGAAGCAGAGCAAGAGGTGTACGACAGCTGAGCCAAAAATCACACGACCCCGGAGATAGTCCTCTGAGACGGACGTTTCTGGAAGCTCGTTCATGGTGCATGCTCGTAAACTCCAGGGAAGATGACTGTCACAGAAAAGGGCGCTGCAGGTTGGGGGAAGTGAGACGGGAGGAAGCAGTGGGCCTCTTCCTTTCTCGAGCCGGTCTAAAGATATGCTCATTAAGGGTGTGAGAGAGCAGGAACTGACAGGAATCCGAGAGCTAGTCCTGACAAGTCTCACTGTCTAAAAAAAGGTTAGAGGACTCAAAATCAATATCTCACCTTTCCTACGCTTCAATTTGGCGCATGCTGGCCCGTCGATATTCCTGTCTCGGAGATCAAAACGGCGCTACGGTGCATATGTGGTGTTAAACATAAATGAGGTCCGGTAAGCACAGGAATATTTAATGCTCCAGTCTGTATCTTGATGTTTTTCTTTTTGAGACTAGGATTGGGTCGAGACTGCGTGCTGAAGTCAGTGATTTCATCTAAACAAACCTGACTGTAGTGTAGCAAAGCTAGCGAAATACGGAGAACAGTGAAGAGTGTTTTTGATTTGTTTGTTTTTTTCAGCATCTCTCACGTCCCATGCTTGTCCACTTTAATCAGGATGATATCATGGACACGGAAACGTTGTGGGTGTCACCGGGAGACACCTGACACCTCTGAGCGGGAGAGAAAATGACATCACTGACTCGTACTGATGGAGTCGGCGTATACGGGCGGAATTGCATTATCATCAGTTCCGACACAGAACGTCCACAAGATTCCTCAAGAGCCACACAAACTCCGCCCACTTCACGTAAATAAACTCCAAACCAAGTGACGGCTGCAAAAAAAAAGTGTGCATGTGTAGAACGAGAGCCTAAAACACGGCAACGTACCAGCTAATGAGCTGCGACTGTACCGTAGAGCAAGTCACGCCCCCGGGGGGCGGAGCATATACGTTCTAGAGACCACTTAATTGGATGAATACAAGTCCTAGTACGGGTTGAGTCATGAAACCGATGTTAATCATTTTCCTGTACGTGTTGAGCTATAACACGAAAACTAGAATACCTCCAAAACAATTTTTTCTAGGCGTAACGCTAAAGGGACAAAAAGATCGGAAACACCGGTTGTTATGCCTGTAATATAAAGTTCTGCTTTAAGAAATCATAAACACATTTCAGTAAAATGACGTGGAAGGAAATGCTTCTGTTTACGCTTTAATCACGGCTCCAGTTTGATCGTGAACATGACGGATTGGACATAAACGTGATTAATCCAGTTCGTAATCAGAAAACCGATCCAACAGAAACAGAAGCGAGTGACGAGACTCACTTCCTGTTAAATAATCCTGTAAAGTTTGTCAGTAATGTTGTTTTTCCAGCAGGCTGTAAACGTAGAGGTGGGCGTGGTGTCTTTCAGTGGAACTGAAATTAAATCTTGAAATGATTTTTTTCCCCACTTTACAAAAAATGTAAAACTTTCACAGGTATATATGTGAGACTCTCGGGATTAACAGCAGCGCATGGTTGTTTCTTTTACGAAAATTGTTTAGCGGATTAACGCGCAAGGATCTTGCACCTGTCGGTTGATTCTCTCTCCATATTTGCTTGCGATTCATTCATTTCCCTGATAGTAAAACCTCGCAGAACTCGAGCCAGGACTCGACATCTGAAAACCTTGTGGCTTTATAAAGAGTTGTACCTCATCCAGAAGAATAATGGGCTGGAGGCCGTTTGCTCAGGGGACGTTTGTCTAAGCGCAGAGTTCATATGAAAAGAAAATGAGGACTACTTTTGTTATCAAACTGCCTATGCAAAGCGCAACGTCGGCTCACGGGCTAGTCGCAGGCTTCAGACACGCAAATGGCAAATCTATTCAAAACAACATTTGCAGAACTGCTAATGCGCCGCGCTAACGCGTGGAACATCACAACCCGGGCGCGACGGCGTCCAGACGTCCGAGGACGAGTTCGCAGTGGCTACACGGTGAAATGTATCCATGGCAAAAATTACATCGGGGGGCGGGGGAGGACAAAACAAAACAAAACAACAACAATGCAAATGGGTAATTAGCTTTAGCTTGTTGTTATTTGTTAAAGTGTAGAATCCTCCATCCTGAAGACGTTACAGCTTTACCTCTGACACTGGAGACTCCTTCCACCCATGTTAAATAAATAAATGAGCCCTTACAGAAACAGGAGTGAATGAGCTGTTGCTATGGAAATGATACGGTATTAAGACGAGTGCATTAATATAACGCTTGAATAAATGATTATTCTTGTGAACTCCTGGCCTCCTTCCAATCATCTTCGAACCTCTGTATCGTTTGTTTGGGATCCGTTATCGGTCAATAGCGTTACGCGGTTCTGCTGATGAGGTTGTTAATTTTTTCCCCTCTCAGTAAAACCTGACTCGGAGAGATACGGACCCTCGGCTGTGGAAGGAGCCATATTTCTGTCAGAAGAGGGACTTATCTGAGGAACACTAGAGCAGGAGGAGGAGGAGGAGGAGGAGGAGGCTGCTTAGCATCCTGAGCTCTGGAGAATGTCCTGGCTGGAAATCAAACGGCGAGGCCGTGACTAACCTGATTAGGCGTGTCAGGGGGGCAGGAGTCGGGCCCGTCCTGGATCAAGTGAGTGTCGAAAGAGCGAGGGAGATTATCCAGCCTTATTAGACGAGCAGGGATGGGAGGAGGAGGAGGAGGAGGAGGAGGAGGAGGTGCAAAAGAAGCATCTTGTTTTTGATGCCACCTCGAGAGTCAGCGATGTGACATGACAGAGGCGAGTTTAACGCCAGCGTACGCCACTCAGAATGGTGTCACGTGTCTAAAGCGGCACAACCAGTGTCCCAGAAATCAGAGATATGCTGAAGTTTCCCGTAACGTTTAACATTGATGGAAGGAGTCTCCGGTGTCAGTGGTACACAGGTGTTTACAAGCTGCTCTTTTTTGTCTTATTAAATTGGAGAGAGAGAGAGAGAGAGAGAGAGAGAGAGAAGACGAGTGAGGGAACGAGTGTTTATCGCTGCTACGTGACGACAGGAACGAACTTGTTTCACCGACGTCAAACATATTTTCACATAATTCGAAAAAAAAAAAAAGACAAAAACAATGACCAAAAACTCAGGAAGCAGCTGATTTTGGGTTTGGGGGGGGGGGGGGGGGGGGGGGGGGGGGTCATGAGAGGAGACGCGTATTGAACCTTTAAAACCTTTTTTTTTTAATCCCTTTATAATAACAATACCTTGTAGAAATGTTTGATGTGTATATATACATATTTTTGAAATTGCAACACTGACAGTTGGTTAGCAAACTTAAATATTACATGAATTTGTATTTATTTATTTAATTTAGCTTATATTGCGCACCCCTACTCTGATATCTAGTCCTTAAACAATTGTAAACAGTAAAAATTTCCACTTCCTGTTTGGGCCTGACTCGAGTCAGACCCCAGCTCCGGCGCTCATTTGTGCTAGAAACACTCGTGTGTTTTCACCAGCACCGTCTTCCTGTAGAAAAAAAGAAAAGAAGAACAGATCTAAGCCTGAGGAGCGTGTGCATACATGATGAAAAGGGTTCTGTCACGTTCCTACACTGCTTTTGTCTGACTAGATAAACTCCAGGCGGGAAAATGGAAATGAACCCTTTTCAGCGAGAAACCCTCGGCCTCTGTAGACTCTGAAATCCTGAGATATCGTTCATTAAATATACGGCGACCTAGAAACGCTTTCTTTCAGGAAAAGGGGAAAAAAGAGGATTGTTTGCTTTGCGCTGCGCCTTTTGCTACATCATCACAATATCATGTAGTTATTTATTTATTGTTTATGTTCGTTATTGGCAGCGCGTGCGTGCGTTCTCAGGATGGCGGGAGATAAACAGCTTCGCTCTGACAGCTCGCGTTACTCCATCACACACCGCACGAGGAGTTTATCATCAACCCGAACAAACGCAACCGTGTCTCCAGCAGCACTGGAGGATTGTGGGTATCTCCCGTCAGCGCTGCCCTATATGATTCTGTATTTATTTATTTATTTTGGGTTGTTCTTTCTCTCCTTGAACAGACTCCGCGCTCCTGTGAGAAGGAGGAGCGAGAGCTGCAGTGACGGGGGTTGACGTTAAATTAACCGAAGATGTCAGGAGACTCCTGGAGAAGCGCCACAGCACGTGACAAAACACCACGACTGTCTCGGCAGGGTACAGCGTACCGTTTCAACCTCCTCTTTTCTTTCTCTGTATGTTCTGGATTGTTTCTATCTCCGTTTATTTTTGTTGTTGTTGTTCCCGTCTTCCGTTTGCACGAGCCAAAAGTAAAGCACTGGTTAATTAGTAAAGATAACGACAAACAGCAATTAATTCTGAGGAACCCGCCACGCCCCCTTGATGAAGATGGAGGTCTTTTTTCGGCACACACACTTCTGAGTCGCTCTCCAGTTTCCTGGAGTTAAAGTAGTTAAAGATGCTTTCCTGAAATTTCCTGACAGGACCTAGCGATACTAGCGATACTCCAGCGCTAATTCATTCACACCACCTCCACACGGAAAACTAACCCCGTCCGAGTAGAGCTCGTATTCAGCTTTATAAACCCTAAAGCACTCCAGATCTTCTCCAAGAGTCCCAAAACGCTCGTTTGTTTTCCGCAGTTAAACGCAAACGACACAATTAGCCCTCGCGATCTCGTCTGAAACGCTGGACGACGATCCGTCTTCGGTGCGCGTTTAATTTCACCCCCCATTATGTCCTCGTAACGTCATTACAGCAAAGCAAATGGTGTAACTTATCTTCAATTAGTCAGAGCTGTTGGTCGTTAGGCCGGAGCGGGACGGAGAGCTGAGTGCCGCGGGAGCTCGTGTCAGCGCTAATTAGACAGCTTAGCTTTCCAGTGGCTGAGCATGTCTTCAGTCACGTGCTCGAGTGAGATCAGTGCGAGTCTGAAGCTCGAGTTTAGAGGTTGACGAGCACCAGGTGGTCGTTTCGAGAAGATCCTGGAACTCCGACCACGCCGTGAGAGTAAAATAACGAGCGTAGATACCGTTACCGTAGCGATGTTTCTCTCACAGCACGTCCCAGAGTGTTTTATTCCTCTTACACCACGGCAGTTTGCCCACGAGTTGCCCGTGTTTATGGTCACATTTCATTCTGCAGACATTACGCTCACTTACGCTATAGCAGCTATAAACAGTCGTTACCGTAGAAACGCATTAACATAAACCAGATCATCTTCTAGTCTAAACAAACAAACAAACAAACAAACATGTCCAAGTAGCCCAACTTGTTCAAAGTCAAAGGCATAACGCAAGGGACCAGCGCTCCCAACAACGGACTCTGGAAATCCCAGCATGCACGGCGAGAACGGAGGGGTGTGCACGGGTTAGATAAAAACGGGAGAGACTCCAGTGCGAGACACGAGGGCCACCCGGTTTAAAAATCCACACACACACACACACATCGCTTTACTCACATCCCTGCCAAGTCATTTCCCTACAGAGCCAACCGCTGCAGCACTAAACAAACAGGCCGCTTCCCACAGAGGAACAGGCAGGAAGCAACGCATTTGCGGAAAATATATCGGCTCATACTCGGTAACGCGATTTCGCACGCGGCGAGGGACGCTTCTCTTTCGCAATCTCGACTCTCCTTTCATTAGAGCGAACAGAATACATTCGTGCCTGGAGGAAATCAGTTCGGTTATTGGCGCCCACAGCGAGAGCGCTTTCAGATGAAAGCGAAGAACGTTTCCGATCTGATATCTAACAACAAAAAACAAACACAAACTCATCCCTGATTACACACACGCACGCACGCACATGAACACACACGCAGCTCTTTATTTCCCATAAAGAAAAGCCTGGACGATAAAGTTTCGCGTCCAGCGATGCTCGTTTCATCGTCACTTCTGCTTCATGGACATCAAAGTTCAACGTTATCGATGAATTCATCTCCGTTTCCAGTTGCGAGTACGCCGTTGGAGCGCCGGACCTGGGCTTCAGCACGGGGTTTCTCGCCCTCGCCTCGATCGGCAGGTTACGATGCGTGTTCACCTCCTCGCCGTGGACAGATTGCAGCGCTCGAGCACTTTAAATCGGCCTTGGGTTCGAAAAAGACGTTTTATGAATGAAACACTATTATTATAATAATAATAATAATCATTATTATTATCAGTCACCGATGCAGATGAAGGCGAGGAATCATCCTGACCCGGTTTATTCCAAGCTCATCCGTGACAGATTATTAGAGCCGTCTTGATGCGCGACCCAAACTCTTCATTCGCTGTAAAGAAAAATCCGGGACGATGAGACACGACACTGACGTGCACGCGTAAACCAGAGCTGAGAAGCGAGCTTTGTTTACGGGCCTCACATCCCTGAGGGAAAATTGACAGAAGCTCTCCACACAACTCTATTTGCAGGATTGAACTTTCAGCACCTCCAATAAGCCGGCGCGTTGGCAGCGGCGGAGCTTCAGGTCATCTCCAGATCACAGCCTCAGTTTTTGTGGGTTTTTTTTTTCCTCTCTCTCCCACTTTATGCATAATGTATGTGAATCTTCTTCGGCATCAATAAACGCTTGAGCCGCCCCTCCCGGTCCAGAACAATTCCCCTTTTGCTGTGTTTGCCGAGAACAAATAGCGTTTTTATATTCACTTGCACGCCGACATTGACCCGTCAATCTGTCCCCGTGCGTTCCCCGCCCGAGCTGCCTTTTTCACGAAGCTGCCAATTAAACAGTAATCTCATCCACGCAGCAGGGGGAAGGGAGGGAAGTGGACCCCTGGAAAGACGCGGAATCTGCTGCACCGACAGGCAGCGAGGGGAAATTGTTTGTTTAAAATTAATTCACAACATGCCTGGAGGTCTCGGATGCGACACGCTGTCATTCAGAAAGCTAACAACGACGAAGGTTCTAAGCGGTCGTTAAATATGGATATGAGCCGTCAAAGACTGATGAGCAGCTGTCAGTCAGAGAGGTGCGTCATCTCCTTAAGCACTTTCTACTCCGTCTCTTTCTTCACCGAGCGTTGGTAAAACCAGGGAAATCCTATACCATCCTCCTCGTACGCCTTTCCCAGGACGTGTTCTCTCGCGCCACTTCACGCCATCCCTGTGGACGGAGATCAGAAGTTCCAGCAGAGACGGATCAGCGATGCTCGACAGCAGCAGGAAGGTCTGGGATCCTCCAGAGATGCATGGTGTTGTAAAACAGATGACGGAGAGAGGCTGGGGACTGAATCCCAAAGCGTCGAAGCACCTCGTGAGCTTAGGTTTTGGTGTAGCAGGACGACATTAACGACAAAAAAAAAACAAAAAAAAACCTGACTTATGCTATGACATACCGTCTAGTTTGGGATAACCGCATAATTTACTCCACCCGAGAGCTGACAACATACAGAAACCCAGCGTAGAGTCTAGAAGCTCGTTGTGAGACGTGTTTCTGTTCAGCAGGTGTGTTCACTGTGTTTTAGCAAACGTTCCACACTAACGACGTCCCAAAGACCTGAAACGAGCCCAAAAAAAATCAGACACACCGTCACTGTGGTGCACACGCATGTCTGAAGTACAGATATTATCCACTCTATATATTTTGGTGTGTCAAAAAGTCAAGGGTCTGGTTTCTCTTCTGAATGAACCCCCTAGTGACGTGACGTCTACCGAACAGTTATTAGAGCCGAAAACATCAATGATCAAATTTAAACTAAAGAGGACTAAAGATATGAGTACTCGGGCCCAGTCATGCCATTTTGATGGACGTATTCATCAGCACATCCTTAACCAAGGGGAAAACCCCCCCCCAAAAAAACCACTGTATGGCTAATTATTTACTTCCAACTGTGAGAATAACGCCGCTATCCAACAGCTAAACCCCTCCAAATAAATCTACATCATGCTAATAATTTACTTTTCCTTTAAACCCAATGCATTACAAAGTTTACATTTAACCGAGACTTTTCCGCTCATGAAATATTACATTATTTTGTACAAATGTTCTGGAACGTGAATCCACAACATTAAATCCATGCTTTTCCAGATGGCTACAGATCCAGGAAGTCTGAGGAATGCGCATTATAAACATATAAAAGGAGTAAAGAGAGAGGAAAGAGAAAGAACGGAACCAGATGGCGCTCTCAGAAGACAGCGTCATCGATAACAGACCCTGACTGGAGAAGTTTCATAACTCGGCCGTCTCCAGGTTCTACACGGTTCTTCCAGTAGCATGACCGGATCCGAACACGTTTGCAGGCAGTGCTGAGGTAAGTTCCTCCTGACGTAGTGGTCTTAGGAGAGTTGAAACTGGACACGGGATGTTCCACGTCACGTTTGGAACTAGCGCTAATTCGGTAAGAACTCTGAGACGGTTCGAGGAAACGATAGCTGTATGACTAGAACAAATACTATGTCAACTTTGTTGACGGTCTCAGCAAGCTAAACGCCATCCAGGTCACCCCCAGGTGAGTCGTATCGCCCCCTAGTGGCAGGAGAAGTGAAATAGCGCACTAATAAAGGATACTGGATAACCTCCATGGTTTCCTGTTGCGCCAAAAGTTGCGAAAGTTGCGATGACGGTTCCAGGGAAAGATATTTGTACAACAATGGTATTTATTTTGATTAGCACATCTCAAAACACTCGCGTTACCGAGCACACTTCACTGAAATGAAAACTCCAGAAGACAGAACAGAGTGTGGAGTTTTGTTTAATAAGGTTGATGGACAGAGAAGTTGAACAGAAAAAGACACTGCTGTGTGCCTGTGGGCAAAAAATAAAACAACAACCACCATATACATCGGTTTTAAAAGCAAAATAAAACACAAACAGAACTCAATGGTGTTTTCAGGATGTCCTTGTAGCTTGATTTCTAAAACGTGAGCCTTCAACAGATTAAAAAGGTCCTACTAATTGACTACAGAGTTGAAGTACAGAATCCTTTCTGCGTTGAAGGCGAACTTTACAATAAATAGTCGAATCTTTCACCCACCGTGTCCTCAGTTATTTCACTGAACTCAAAAGCTCATGAAGAACATTGCCTCGGTTTGACCTTAGCTCACAGACGCTTCGCAGATGTGCGACATTTGGAGGATCCTGTTGTTCACACACACACACAACACAATACAATACGATACGCTCGGCTCTGTTTCAATGTCATTGAAGTTTCTCTAAGATGAAAACCACTACAATAGCCAGCAGAGCCAATCCTACTGAGAGCAGCTTGAGTCCTTGACCGTCCGGATTCCATGAGTGACTGATCGACGCTGGGGGCATCAGAGGGGCACGGACGCCATTCTGGCACGAAGAATTCCGTTTCTGTGAAAGGAAAAAAAAAAGAATGAGAAAATAACTATACAGTCGAAGCTTTACCTTGAACGCTCGAGCACCTGCGTGGCATTACAAAGCCTTTATGATCATCATCATAAACCTTCTGCATCAAGAAAATGAAAAGAATTCATCTAACACGACAAAACTTTAAGACTAGAGATTTACATCACATCACCTAACGGTGCTCCATCCAGTAACACTCACACGGACTGGCGAGTCTAAACTGGTAGTGCAGCCAGCGTTCCTGGGATGAACTCCGGATTCCTCCTGACCAAGATGGATATCAAGTGCTTACTAAACGTGAATGAAAATGAATGATTGTTGTCTGATAACACCTGCCCAATACTGATATCTTCACCAAATATCTCCACATGCCCAGCGCAATACTCTCTACGTAGACGAGGTACGATCCATCATCATGTCCCTGACGTAAACGACCCATGGCTTTCGTGACCAGAGATCGAGTACACCGGCTTCCGTGGACTAGACTCGTCAGGTAAAATGGCTGACCGACCGTTGGGACTCTGATCTTCCATAATGCGATAGGCCATTAAAGTCTCGTTTAAAGCGAGCGGTGTAATGGAGAGGCATCCCCCAGCAGGACGACCATGACAGCCGACCCGATAATATGTTAATTTACAGTGCGGGGGTGAAAAAGAGGAGGGGTGTGTGTGTGTGTGTGT
>JANDJT010000001.1:744842-772225 GCA_024331685.1 Stegophilus panzeri | reverse complement strand
CTCCCTCTCTCTCTCTCTCTCTCTCTCTCTCTCTCTCTCTCTCCCTCTCTCTCTCTCTCTCTCTCTCTCTCCTGCTCCTACTGATATCTTTATTGTAGTGCTGTGTGGATAATGTGGTTATAATCTTCTCTCAGTGCTGAGCAGAACAGCAGATCAACTCCTCAGGTTTATTCCAGTTAATAACTCTGTAACGGAGCTGTAAGGAAACACTGATCATTAGAGCAAGAGAGAAAAGATCAGCTGACACTCAATCTTTCTGTTAATTGGCTGTTCCCACTTTTCAGACGTTTTTTAAATCACACCTTTATTTTTGCACTTTTATTCCATCCATCGTGCTTTCAGATGATTTATTAGTTTATTACACATTTAAAACCCGTCAGTGTGTGTTACTGGAGATCTTTTTTAGCCGTCTCTCTGCAAATTCTCTCTCTCTCTCTCTCTCTCTCTCTCTCTCTCTCTCTCTCTCAAGTGTGTGTTCGCTGCCACAGATGGTTCTGGCACTGAACGTTCAGAGGTGTAAGTGTGTGTGTGTGTGTGTGTGTGTGTGTGTGTCCTTTCTCAGGAATGTTTGTGTGTATGGGTGGAGTGTGTATCTATATATACAGTGTGTCTGTAGCACATTTTTAACATGCACTAAAATACCAAACTGAGCAACACAAACCGTGGGCTCTCAGACTCGTTACATTCATAGAACATATAGAACCTTCAACAGCAGAGTGATTCCCAATTGGAAAATGTTCCAAGCAGAACCATTTTTTAAACCCATTATTTTCCCCTAAGACCGTAGGGCTGTCTGTCTGTCCATTCATTTATTTATCTATCCTTTCTTTCATTCTGGTGTCTTTTCTTCCTTCTTACCTTTCTGTTTTTCTTCTCTTCTCTTCTCTTCCTTCACACACAGTGGATATAAAAAGTGGAAAAAATTAAGCTAAGCTAATTCCTGTCAGAACCTTTTCTATCTTTATTGTAAAAATTTAACCTGTTAATTAAAGTGAAAAACAATAAGAATCATTTTAGGGGGAAAAAAGAAAAAATAATCAATGTACAATACCCAGCTTGCATAAGTTTGCACACCCCTTTATAATTGGGAATGTGGCAGTGTTCAGAATCCACCAATCACCAATCACATTCAAATTCATGTTCAGTATTAATTAGCGTACACCTGTCATCAATTAAAATAAAGTCCAGCTGTTCCTAAGAACAGGATGTCCCTCTGAAATTGATGAGAAGATCAGGAGAAAACTGGTTGCTCCCTACATGTGACACCAATCTCCTGAATTCTTCATATCTCTGGGCAGTGGGGTAGGGGGGCAAGACAGAAGCCTTTTTAACTTAAAAATAAATAAATAAAAATACCTCCAATCTGCCAAAACCATGTGGAATAACGTGTTGTGGTCTGATGAGACCAAAGTTTAACTTTTTGGCCATAATACCAAAAGATGTTTGTCACAAAAACCCCAGAGCACGTCACCAGAAGAACATCATCCCCACGGTGAAGCACGGTGGGGGCAGCATCACACTTTAGGGCTGTTTTTCTTCAGCTGGAACTGGAGCTTTAATCAGGGTGGAGGGAATAATGAACAGCTCCAAATACCAGACAATTCTGGCACAAAACTTTAAATCTTCTTCTAAAACACTTCAGATGAAGAGGAATTCCACCTTTCAGCACGACAACCACCCGAAGCAAACCTCCAGATCAACAAAGGAATGGCTTCACCAAAACACGTTCAAGATTGTGGAACGATCCAGCCAGAGTCCAGACCTAAATCTAATCAAAGATCTATGTGGTGAACTGAAGAGGACTGAGTACAGGAGATCTGACAATCTGACAGAGTTAGAACGCTTTTACAAGGAAGAATGGCAAAATATTACAACGTGAAGACGCTACGAACTGATCGACTCTTACACAACAATACTGAACGCTGTGATAAAAAAAAAAAAACTTCTACAACCAGGATATTATACAGTTCTTATTCTGCTTTTCCGCTAAAATGATTCTTATTGTTTTTCACTTTAATTAACAGGTTAATATTTTATAATAAAAAGGTAGAAAAGGTTCTGACATGATTTATCTTAACAGGGGTGTGTAGTCTTTTTATATCCACTGTATGTACGTGTGTGTGTGTGTGTGTGTGTGTGTGTGTGTGGTACTAAGAGACTCTGGTTATTAAAAAGACACACAGATGTGTTGTGATTGGCCGCTCGGTGGCGCGCGAACTCTTTCATCGCGCACTCATAGTACACAGCAAAGTCAGCGACACCGCGCGCAGGTCCTACATCTAACCACGCCCCCTAACTTTTCACTCTAGAGAGAGGGAGAGGGAGAGAGAGAGAGAGGGAGTGAGAGGGAGAGAGAGAGAGAGAGAGAGTTCCGAGGCTGTAGAACCGGGCCGGAGCGCAGCGAGCGACATCATGTCGGTGACCGAGGTGTACGCCTGCGCGCGGCCGTTCAAGCTGATCGCGCTGCTCTGCGTGTTCCTCGCGCTGTGTTTAGACGTCGTGGCGCTCGTGAGTCCCGCGTGGGTGACGGCGGAGGGCTATGCGCTGTCCCTGTGGGAGTCCTGCAGCGACAACGGGGCCGTGTGGACCTGCGCGTCCACCCTCACATCCGGTAAGCGGAACACACCGGACTCCCGTCGCACGCGCGCCGAGAACACGGACACGCATTCCGGTTACTAAAGCATCATACTGAGCGGAGAACTTTAACTGCGCGCGCGAGTGCGTTTATTACATGCACATTGTTTGTTGGTGCTGGAGCCCAATCTGTCTGTCTGTCTGTCTGGTTTCCCATCCGTCTGTCTGTCTGTCTGGTTTCCCATCTGTCTGTCTGTCTGTCTAGTTTCCCATCTGTCTGTCTGTCTGTCTAGTTATGTGTCTTTACCCTTTACATATTCAGTGTGAGAAATGTGTTTCTTTAGCAAACCTAAATCTTTCTCTTTTGTGTGAGTATTGTTTATTATATTCACATTATTACACATTATATTCACTAATGACGTCTTTAATCTCAGGACTAAATAAAAACTGTCTTTAAAAAGTTATAATCATGTTTAATTAAACTGGGTCCATAATTTATTTATTTGACATGTATAAGAGTGCTGGAGATCACAACCTACATGATGGGAGTAATTATATTTAGGGGTCCAAGCACCAAAGTCAACTCCTACAGTAGTGTGTTCAGGACCCGTAGCTCTTCCTCTCTATAAAACATTATCTGTTTATTTTAAATAACGTCTGTAGTGAGGGGCGTGTGGAATTTATCTTACAGCTTCAAAACCTCCGACTCAAAGTCCTGAAGATTTCAGGCTACAAAAAGCTACAATGGCTGTAACTGACAGGAATTTCCACTGTGTCCTAAACACATCAACTCTCACACACTCACACACACTCACACACTCTCACACACTCACACACACTCACACACACTCACACACACTCACACACACTCACACACACTCACACACGCAAATCATGACCTTGCTTTAATCTGGCAGTTTTTATGGAAATGATGGGATTTTCATACGAGATGTCGCCAAACAAAGAGAGAATCAACTTTCCCTGCTGTCAATTAAAGGCAGGAATCTCTCTCTCTCTCTCACACACACACACACACACACACACACACAGTTTAAGCTGTAATAGCTGTATTTTCATCATATTTACATAGTTCCTACAGAAGTCACAGAGGAGAAAGTGACCATATTTGGGAAAAGGGGCGGGGCTTCCAGGCGCCATTGCCTTGAGTGATCTCTCACTCCAGCGTACTGCGATGATGAATCACGGCGCTTACACGCGAAACACGTCGAAGTGAAGTACGAGACGCGCTCAAGCTGGGTGAAGTGCACTGAGAAGTGTGCATTAGAGTTGTCGCTTCGTCGGCTGCGTCCTGATCTCACGTCCTCGTCTCGGGTTTAGAAAACTTCACCGACGACCTGAAAGTCGACCCGAGAGTGAGCAGACGCAGACGCCGTGCGGGCGCTCGAGTGTGTGTGTTCAGCTCAAACAGAGACAGATGTTGATGTTAAGGAGAGTGGGATTCTGGGTAATGTAAACTGTGTGTAGTGAGGATACGGGACGAGGTCGAGCTGGGGCACGAAAACCGTTTGGGAAGGAAAAATCAAAACAGAGAGAGAGAGAGGTGTGTGTGTGTGTGTGTGTGTGTGTGTTTGTGTATACACAGTTCAGTGTGTACATTAAGTTCAGCTGCCGTTCCTAATAATAAAAGTTGTGTGTTTAAGAGTCACGTGTTAAAAGCGAGCCCTTACTTGATGTTGTTCCTGAAGTGATCCTCCGCCGGGTTTTTTACCGTGCAGCTGTTCAGCAGCCAAACATCTGCATCGGACGGGTCGTCTGAAACGAGACAGGACAACGCCGTTACCTTTAAACACGGGTCTAATACAGACATCAGTGTGCTGCTTTATCGATAAAACATTCACACAGCACCACAGACCTGATCCCTTCCTCTCGGGAATTCCGGACCTGCTGGGATACACTTAACATGCTACAGCAAAGCATCATGGGAATTTTGTAGCTGCTAAAATACACGGTCTGGAATACTTCCT
The DNA here is from genome assembly GCA_024331685.1 of Stegophilus panzeri. NCBI lineage: Eukaryota > Metazoa > Chordata > Actinopteri > Siluriformes > Trichomycteridae > Stegophilus > Stegophilus panzeri. Next base: position 767,666 of record JANDJT010000001.1, on the reverse strand, counting down.
GCTGAAGGAGGAATTCTGTATTTGCTTGAATGATGAATTCTTTCAGATTTCTGGTTTGGACTGTTAATCAGGACCTTCTGCTGACCATGACACACACACACACACACACACACACACACCAGTCACAACTTCCAGACAATTCCCACAAATCAAAAGCAACCCTGGACCATGACTGTGGTGGAGGAGTTCTGGGAAGTGAAGAAGCGACACACTCGTCTTTGTTCGGAGGACAGAGGCTGAAAGACGAGCGCCAAGAGCGCGGGTAATAAAATAAATAAATAAATCACATGAGCAATTTTACGAGGCAACAAGAAACGCAGCTGATTTCCTGCAGATATTCATCACCAGCACACACACACACACACACACACACACACTCATATCAAACACTCCAGCTAACAGAGCACATTACTGACATCTCTGAAAGGGACCAATAATCTCTCAGACCCCGCCCACACCTATATGAATATTTTTGAAAATGTAGTTGATACACCGTCCACACAAACAGCGCCTCCAAAAAAAAAACCTCTGAGGAGCTCTCCGGTCCAGCAGGTGGCGATAACGTGTCAAACGGTTACGTCAACAACGCCTCGAGAATAACCTGGAGTTGAAAGCTGCGTATTCGGCGTAAGAGAACGTTGAACAGTGAAATACAAGTGCTCCAAAATTTCGTTATCATACGTACGGGAGACCACAATGCTAATATGTTTTTTAAAAAAAAATATGCATGTACGTGTGGGCGGGGTCTCAGATTCGAAATATTTTCACTCCCTTTTGTGACACGTTTTACAACCCAAGCCAACTGTCGGCACTGGTTTTTTTTTTTTTTTGTTTTTCTGGCGATGTCCTGAAAGCAACACTCGGCACCGATTTCGAAGGCCGGCGGTAGAAGCGAGCTCTCTGATTGGCTGTTGCAGCAAAACATGAAACTGAAATGAGCAAAACAATCCAACCCTACTCACGTTCACGTTCCTCTAGGTGGCGACAAGTCACTCATGACGTTTGTACGGTTGTCACTCGTGGGCGTGGCCCAGTCCAAAACGCTAGCCGTTACACCGCGTATCTTTTAAAGCTAAGTAGTTAAAATAAATAAACGCACAAATCAGCGTGAAACTTTCTTTGGTTCTTTGTTTTACGTCTTACGTCCTCGGCTCTGTACGTCCTAGCTTCTTTCTCCGATTGGATTAGCAAAGCCAGCTAACTGTACTAGCTACGTACGATTTATTTTTCTCCGTAACGTTGCCGTACGCGTTTTAACGAGAGGTCGTATAACGCGGAACGAACTGAAGGTAGTAACTAAAGTCGGAGTGAGCGGCGGACTGAAGAAACGTCGGACCACACGCCATCTAGGATTGGTCCGAGGAACCGTATCGTATCGGACGACCGTTCGGATCTTCCGCTTCTTCACAGCATCATAAACTAATTTGCACATAAGGAAGAAACCCTCGTACGTGTCACGCACCTACGTGTAAAATGAACGCTTGCTAGTGTGAACGCAGAGGAACGCACTACAGGAACCACAGCGCAATACAATCTATTTATCTTCAGGTTGAGAACAGACAGACCGCTGCCCCCTCTGACGGAGGTACGGAGAGTGCTGTGGTATTCAAACCCATCACGCATTTACTCTTCAGCCCTGAACACCATCAGAAGTCCAGCGAGCGGAGGAGGTCAGACCAGTTCCCAAAAACAGGAGACTGGAGAGAACCCCCTGCAGACGCTTCACCTTACATGACTCAGCATCGTTTTTCGTTCATTTAGCAAATTGTTTACAGCAGGCGGCGTTGGGAGGACGCCAGACAGCCGGGGGAAAAGTAAAATATATATAAATAAACTCAATCATGCAAGAACGGGACAATCAGCCACTGATTAACCCTGTGATTAGTCCAAGCAGAGAAGGCTCGTAAACTCGGCCTGCTGCGAAACAAGAAGGCACTTCGGGGAAACGTCCCTGAATCATTACGGGAGAAACCGGGAGAGAGGAAATAAGTCACGTTTTAATAAACAAATAAATACATAAACAAACAAACAAAACAGTTTTACACCATAATTAAAGGTTTCCTTTATAATATTGTTCACACGTGATTTCCTCTCGTCCGGAATGAAGACAAAAACATGCAGATTTATGGGAAGGATAATTTTTTTTTTTTTTAAGGTCGTAAACGCCGCCTACGGTAAACCCGAAGAGTTTAGCGAGGTCCGAGATGTTAGGTGTCGAATCCGGGGACGACTTTAGAGCTAGAACAAGCTACTAAACGTTCGAAGTTTAAATGATCTGACGGACACGTCGTCGTAGCGGTTTGCGGCGGAAATAAACACAACAGCAAGAACACCAGACGCACGTTAAGACCGCTGAACCAAAAGGAGCTAAATATTGATGAATCCATGAGGCAAATTATTTCACTCGAGGCATGAATTGTGAATTAGCATCTCAGAGCGCGCGCACACACGCACACACGCACACACACACACACACACACACACACACACGAGCGTAAGCACCCCAGCTGCATTCCAGATATCTGCTCTCTCATAAAGCATTACAGCAACCTGAGCCCAACACTGAAATATACAGCAGGAGCCAGGGAACCGAAGTACGTAGTGCACACACACACACACACACACACACACTCACACACTCACACACACACTCTATGGTCAGTGGCATTCCATAAAAGCTATATTTCTTCTGCGCTTTATTCTTACCTTCATCCCCCAAAAGAGTTCTCGTGTTTCCATTTCATCATAAACAGCAGTCGCAAAATATTAAACTATGAGCCGAGGTCTCGCTGATGAACAGATCACTACAAGCCACACACGGAAGGCAAGGATGGATGGATGGATGGATGGATGGATGGATGACTCTTGGATTAAATGGATGGATGGATGACATAAATGACAAGGAGGTGGAGGGATAAAAAGGATAGAGGACAGATGACTTGGACGGACGGACGGCAATGATTCTCGGCCTAGAGGAGATGTATGGATGGATGGATGGCGTGAATAACATGGATTAATGGATGGATGGAGAACACAGGTGGATATGTAGATGGGTAAATGGAATAAAATGCATGTCAGGATTTTGTAAAGACAGATGGATGGATGGATGTCATGGGTGGACGGAGATTGATTAAACGGATGGATGGCTAGACTGATGCTCGGATGGATGAATGGATGGATGAAAGGATGGACAGATGGAGAATCAGGTTAGTCAGGTGAGATTCTCTGCCAAGAAGAGATGTATAGAAATGAATTGGAATCGTAGATGGTTGCATGGACGACACGGAAGAATAGATGGGTGCTGTGTTGGATGGGTGGATGGAGGACGTGGGTGGACAACATGAATCAGTGAATATATGACCGGGATGGATGATTGGATGGACTGGAGAACTTTCATAAAGCATCATCTCATCTGTCCATCCATCCATCATTAACAACCTCATGATAGAAGAATAGATTGATGGACAGATTTGTTGGACCAACTGTCTGAAGGTCAATTGTCCATGTAATCATGAATGGTTGGATGGATGGGTTTGAAATGGAGTGGAGAACTTGCAGAATCTAGTTCTCTTCTTTCGCATTGCTTCTTTTGGTCAACTGTCCATCCATCCATCCATCACAACTTCCTGATAGCTAGATAGACAGATACTATAAAATGTCCAGTTATAAAACCCTCTCCTGCTCCATGGATCAACCTTATACTCCCTCCATCTTCCAGAAGAACCCCACACTCATTCGACACACTCTCGACCATGAGCGTGAACTTCTGGGAGGCCGACACCGTGTTCCCTTCAGAACCGAAATGGCCTAGAGCGAAGGGTACATTTTCTTGCTCTGTTCATCCAGAGGGCAGAGGTGGAAAGACGAGTGCCAAGAGAACGAGTAATAAAACTCACATGAACAATTTTACAAGGCAGGAGAATTGCTGCTGTTCTCCTACAGGCACTTTTTAACTATTCATCATGGCTTTGGCTTGGAAATGAGATTTCTGCCTTCAGCGAGTCTCTGTTCTGCTGTTTACTTAACTGTGCAAACATTCTGAGGAGCATCTTCTCAGGCCTAAATCAGTTCCCCACCAATTATCGTCCCCTAACATCCCCTAACCGCCCCGGGTGTTTTACAGACTTTCCACAGACAGCAGAGCGACTCTGACACTTCGACGTCTATGGCAAGGAGGTCGTTCTAAAACATGTTTTGAACCAAAATTCGTGAATTAAAGTTCAAGATGCAGGTAGATCAAATTCTTACAGGTAAGCAGTTAACGTGACGGAATAGCGACAACAGGTACTATTTATTTTGTAACCGTTAGCCATTAGTTTATAGCGATGAATATGAAACTTTGACATGGTAGTATTTTATTTTGAAGCCTTGCTTCACTTTTTACAGTATTTCACACCACACTCTCTGAACAGGTGACGTCTGACTTGAATTTGAAGCAGAGAATAAACGCTAACCCAAATCCTAACCCCAACCTTAACACCCTGATCCTAACTCTAAACCCCTGACCCTAATCCTAACCCCAACCCCCTAATCCTAACCCCCTAACACCAACACTAACCCCCTAATCCTAACCCATACCCCTTAATCCTAACCCCCTAACCCATACCCCCTAATCCCAACACTAACCCCCTAATCCTAACCCATACCCCCTAATCCCAACCCCCTAAGCCCAACACTAAACCATAATCCTAAACCATACACCCTAATCCTAACCCCAACACTAAACCCCTAATCCTAACCCATACACCCTAATCTTAACCCCCTGACCCCAACACTAACCCCCACCCCCTAATCCTAACCCCCTGACCCTATATCATTTTTAAACATTGTTTGCATTGTTGACTTTTTCCCCCTCAACACGCCACGTAGTTCGTTCTCTACTCAAACCAAAGAGAATAAATAAAATTAAACGATGTATGAAAACTCAACCAGGAACTAGTTTCTAGTTTGATGAGCAGCCTCGTTTTTTGAAGTTTCTTTGTGTTACTGTACACACTTTGTAAAACTACCTTAGGTGGTTGAAAGGTGCCACATAAATTAAACACAAAAAAAATAAATAAATAAATGCGTGTGATTGGAAAAGCAACAACAGAGGCAGAGCTGGGTCTTTCTTTTTCTTCTTCTTTTTTTTTTTTTTCCAAAATGTTGCTGGTGGTAGTAGCGTAACAAAGCAGCTTGACGTGCAGGATAATGCTGACGCTTCTCAGAAAACAGTTCCCGGAGACATTTCCACACATTCTGAAATAAAAGTTGTGCTGGTTGGAAGAAAACAAAACAACAGGCTGAAAAAGCCCATGCGCAATTTGGAAAGTCAACGAGAACGCCCTGCTCCCAGTAAAACCCTGGAAGGTTTATTTGGACAGTCCTGTTTGTTCTGGGCAGGAAGAGAAGTCGTTTCGGAAGCAGCGGAGAGCGTAGCAGCTCGGCCTTTGGGGCACGACGCTGAGAAATGAGGCTGTCAAGAGGAGGCTGTGAACATGGAGCACCGCTGGAGAGAGGTGTGTTCCGGGGAGGATTCTGGGAGAAGTGGTGGATAACCAGGACGTTGGGGGTAAGACAGGTGGAGAGCATCTCTCAGCTTGAGGCAGGTGGAGTAAACTCACAATGTGATGCATCGCCACAAGCAAGGACGAGCGTGAAGCACTGGTGCTTCGTCGAGATTAACTGCCCAGCTCTGGAACCCTGGGAAGTGGACGGGCGGGGGGGATATAATAATAATAATAATAAACAGCCAGGGGAAAAAAAAACAAGAAAAGGCTGTTTGTGGAGCGCAGAAGACGTGGAATCTAACCCTAACCCATACATCAATGTTTCTTTAAATTTATTATTTATTTTTTCAGACTGAGAACTTGTTTTTTGGTACTCGCCGATACCGAGCTTCGTATTAATCAATCAGATTTGTTCAAGACTTCATTATGCTCGGTATGAGTAACTGAGAACGGTATCAGATCAATATCTCCATCAACTCATCCCTAAGATCAACGCTCATGTATCTCTAAAAACAAAAAACACACCTGAGGCTGTAAAATAAATCTAAGCAGAACAGACCCTGTGACGGAGAGAAAAGGAACGGATATACGTGTGTGTGTGTGTGTGTGTGTGTGTGTACTTCTATATAGTGAGTCAATATTCTGGGAACGCTCGCGCACACTTGGGGAATCCAAGTAGGTGATGTGAAAAAATTTGCATGAAGACAGCGTCTCGAACAGGAAGTCCTGTTACAGATGCACTGCAGGGGGGTGACTTCACTTCAAAACTTCGCATATGACTCATTCACAGAAATATCACAATACCACAGGAAAACGTGTGGTCTGGGTCATGAGATCATTTTCACAGATGGGGGATTAATAAGCGGAACAGCAGACCGCGGTCGGACTCGTGAGAACCTTTAATACGGCGAGCGGGTGACTAGCTGTTACTTTTTATACCTGTTATAGAAAAGTAATGAACGAGATCTGAGCAATCAGAGTCGAGCAATTCGAGCAGCACTGCGTTACACGCCTTGAATGAGAGATCCAGATGTGATCCAGATGTGCTTCCGTATGAACACTATGAGGAGACGGCATGCCAGACTCTGCATTAATAAACTGACCCAGAAATCTGGAGGACAACGTACCATCTCCATCTTAGCATAAATCCCCAGGATCAAAGCCTGGCCTGGCGAGTAGAAACAGGAAGATAAGACTAAATGAACTGCTGGGAATCGGAGCCCGTGCAAACGGCGCGTGTCCGGACCCCCAACCAGTCTGCCGCAAATCCGACCGAGGTGATTCATTACAGTGGACTCGGGGCAAACAGATCTTCCCCGCACCTTCGTATTCGGGAAGAAACACTGGCGTCCACGGTTACAGTGGATTAATACGGATACCGTGCTCATCTGCTCTGAAAGCAACATCCCATACCAAGTACATGACTAGACGACACGACGTGACAATCCTAGTGAAGAACATGCAACGACAGCAATCTGGACACACGTCACGATTAATGATCAAAGCAAACCAGACCACAAACTGTGAACATCTTATGCAGAAAACTCAGCATGAGGACTTCATCGTTAGCAGCAAACACTGGCTAGGTGAGAAGAACCTGTCTACGGATAGCGCTGGGAGAGTGAAAATAACACACCCCGTATGGTGTTCGTGATGAAAAGCCGCCATGAAGTTCGTCTAGTCAAACTAAATCTTCTCTTCTCCACTCAAAGCACGCTAATGCTGACTAGCTTTAAATTTTAAAACTGACTCGCTAACGATATGAAGAACAAGTCCGGTAGACTAGTGCGCTTTTCACGGCCATGGCGTCAATTTAAAATGTTAAGTGACGTCCCGGATACGTTAATAACAAGTATGTTTCGGTATCAACATTCACCAAAAAACATGGGCACATGAAGCATGGACACACGTCCAACACGAGAGAGGATCAAAGAGAACGGACAAAAGTCCATCATACGCTATATATCTGTTCCATTCTGAGGCCTCGTTTGAAACCATCCCCCCCCCGGGACATAAGGAAGCGCCCTCACGGGGTCCATGTCGGTCAAAACCATTTCATCAGGGGTCACGTGACCTTGGAAGACACCAAATGAACCATACAATGCTGATCCGTGTCTAAAATCTGAATGACTGCCTCCGGCACACTCTAGTTCTTTAGATTCGGCAAAGCAATTCGGTTTTTTTCCCCGCTTATGACGACTTCAAGGTTGGGTGGCTGCATCTCACGGAAAAATAGGCAAAAAATCCAACAAAAGATATAAAAGGTATACGCTGCGATGCTGTATACACATTGAGGGTCAATGCCATGCACGAGGATAATAAAAGGCTCTGGCTGATGTGTTGACGCTGGAAGGTGTGTTTGAAAAAGGTGCGTGGCTGTGTTTTTCCAGCAGAGAACGCAAGCAGGGCATAAACAACATTACATAAAGAGCAGAGTCTGAGAACACACGAGCGCCGGGTGCCAGCGACGATCGCACCAAGGACGAGCCTTTGTGACGGCGAGGAGCGTCGAGCTCAATCGCAGACCGGCGGCTGTTTGTGAAGCTCAGAAATACGGTAATTGCTTTGACACAAGACGAAAGGTCACGTGTTCGGGGCAAGAAAAGAAACGTCAACAAGAGTTCTGCTATTAGACGCTGATGAGAAAACTCCAGGTACCTCGTAAAAGTCAAAAGGACAAAGTAAGAGCCGGAGACGTGATTACTGAGATGATGATGGTTCCAAAAATAGCTCCAGTAGCAGGTCAAGGAAGAGTTTGTGGTGGGGTAACGGACAGATAGACGGATAAAGGGATGGATAAAGGGATATGTGAAATGATGTATAGGAGTTTGGATGAACAGATGGATGCACAGATGCCTGGATGTTTTCTTTTGAATGGATGAATGGATTTCCGAATGCTTGGATGGATGGAACAGATGTGTAGATGGATGAACAGATAGATGTTTAGATAAAGGGATATAAAATAGATGGATGGAAGGAATTGAGCTATGGATGGATGAATGGATAGTTGTTTGGATGAATGGATGGATAAAGGGATAAAATGGATGTTCGGATGGTTAAAGTAATGGATGGATCAGTGGACGGATGGATGGATGGATGTAAATAATGTATAGATGGACGGACAGAGGAGATTAAATGGATGTTCGGATGTTTAAACTGACGGATGGATGAACGGATAAATGTTTGGAGGAACGGACGAATGGATGTTAGTTGGGTTAACGTTTGTTTAGATGAATGGATGAGTAAATGTTTCAATGCACAGATAGATGGATGTTTGAATAGACAGATGAAATGGATGGAGAGAATTTTGTCTGGATGGATATTTGGAGTGATGGACATATTTAAATTGACAGATGTTTAAATAGATAGATGAATTGAAGGATAGGTAGATAGAGGCTAACGGATGGATGGATGGACAGACGAGAGCTTTCATGGAGACGAAGTACCGAGGCCACGCAACAATAAGAAAGAGAAAGCGTTTTGTGGAAAGCCGAGGACGAGTCTGTCGCTCACATCTGCCGATGTTCTCAGGGAAGAAGAGGAGGCTACGGTGCACATGGGACTCTGCCGCTCAGACGGCTAATTCAGTGCTAATTCGGCGGTGTTTGGCCTCGGAGCCTGCTTCATTCGCCCGGTCTGTCTGCTCGAACCCTCGGCGTGGTATCTCAGCCGTCAGAAAAGCGCGAGTCCCCTGGGAAGCACCACACAAACCCACAGAAACACAGAATCGCATCTACTCTACAAACAACGTCACTACTGACAGCAAGTCGAACTCTGTACGGAGGCAGGTTGTGATTCGCATCGCAAACAATACAGAGAGATACAGAGGTCTGCTGTTCGAAAAATGTCACATGATGGCGGTCAGCGAACATCTGTGTGTGCAGCCATGTGATTATCCAAATCTATTGACACACAGGACTCTTGGAGAGCTGCGGGCATGATGCACAACACGCCGCCTAATAAAAGGACATAATTAGAGTCACTTACAGCGCGAGAGGCAGAGAGTGACGGACATAATGGTGGTTCTGTTGTCACACTGTGGCCGTGTTTTACTTTAATAAGCGGCACATGACAGCGCTAAAAGGAGGCGCATTGTCCTCCGGGCTTGGAGGAGGGGGAACACGGCGAGGTCTTCGAGGCACCGAGGGGAAAGCTGCTGGAGACGGCGGGGTGACTCATCCAGCGAGGCAGTCACGGAGACAACAGCGTGCGTTCACGCCAAAGATGAGGAAGTGTCAAGGAGGGTCATACTAATGTGTGTGTGTGTATATTATATATCTATATATAATGTGTATATGTGTATGTATATGTGTGTGTGCGTATACACATATATACACACACACATTATATATATATATGAATGTGTGCGTGTGTGTATATAATGTGTGTATATATACACACATCCATACATATATATATATGAATGTGTGTGTGTACATACATATATATATATATATATATATATAGATAGATAGATAGATAGATATAGATATAGATAGAGAGAGAGAGAGAGAGACAGAAAGAGAGGGAGAACATCCTAAACCCTGGATCATACCTGCTACATGTATGTAAGATGGCTGCCGTTTGAACACGTCCTCGGAGGACAAAAAGATGACCTCATGACGATCTAAAGTCAGGTCTAAACATTACACAACCTGCCTCAATAAAATACACGCAAAATATTAAACACACAAATCTACACTGGATTTATTTATTTATTTTTATTTTATTTTGTTCCCTGGTTGTCTGAGAAGCCCCTCCTCTAAACCCCGCCCATCATCACCTCAGTAATGAAGGTTTCCTCTGCAGTGGAGTAACGACGATCTCCCGAACCCTCAGCTTTAACACGTCACCGTGTGTGTGTTCCTCCACTTATCTCCGTCATTACGGCTTCAACAAAACACTGATTATTTTCAATGCATTCCATTTCCCGATGCCGGATAATACTGATAAACACACACACACACACACACACACACAAATATATATATAAAATCGTGCATTTTTACTACCGTTTACGAGGTGCATTAACACATTTGATGGATTCTGGTTTTGCGTGTCCTTTCAAAGCTATTATGGATTGTGTATCTGGACGAGTTTAAAATGATAGCGTTTACGCACGATTTGCATTTTCTTTCGCGTGATGGGAATGAACTTCCTGTCGAGTTAAAGAGATTTATAACACCACTGGTTTATTCTCAAAAAAAACTTATTTAAATAATACAGCTGCTGAAAAATTGTTTAGTTACGTTGCGTGTTTTCCGACATCTTCGGGACAGAAGAGTTTACGTTTCTTTGCGGTTTCTCGGTAATAAAAAAAAAAAACGCCAAACTGCGTTGTTATTAACTTCAAGTGACAGAACAAAGAGACGCTGGAATCTGTTTACAGCTGCTATAACGTAAGTGAGATCTTAAGTAGCTATAAATTGGGGGGAGAGGCTCGCATGATTACAGATAAATAAAATCTGTACTCGCTGCCGTGGTACAAGAGGAATAAAACGCCACATCACACCACCCCAGTACCTGTGCTACGTAAAGAAAATCAAGATAACGATGGAAATTTCGGTTAGAGTTCGCGTCTATAAGAAGTCGCTGAGCAAAAGACAAATCGAAAAGAAAAGCGCTGTATCGCCTCGAGTCGAGAAACGACGTCGATATTTAAATATCCGGAGGACCTCGTCGTGTCAGGTGGGGAGATATTCACCGCTAGCGAGTCACCTGTCAAGAGCTGAGGTGAGACGAGTGTCAGACAGGAAGTAGCTGCCGGGAGTATTCCACAATCCATTCTGTCATTACGCTGTACCCGTGACTCGGACGTTATTGGCACACGGACACGGAGGAATTCTTCACCACAGCACTGGGGACAACCGCCAAGAAACCACAGCTGAACCCTCGCACTGATTACCAACATGGCCTGAGGAGTTCACGTACCAAAAAATAAATAAATAAATAAATAAATAAACCCCCCACCTCATCCTGAAGCCCTCCTACTGAACAACCAGCTCGTCTACCCATGGGTGGGGTGCTCCACACGCTGAACCATGAAGAGCTCATGTCCTCAATAGTCTGGAGGACGAGGACTGTGCATGTGAACTGGAACCGACTTTTTCACCATTAAACTGAACTATAAACGGATCTGTTATTAGACTTTACNNNNCTGTGCATTCAAACCTCACATGAACCTGGCAGATCACCCCATACAGGACCTCACATGCCTCTATGACCACACACACACACACACACTCTCCAGACAGTGATAGTTGAGGTGATTGTGTCCTTAAAGCTTTTTTTATTCCCCTGCTGGGTGAGAAGAAAGGATCTCGTCTGGGGCCGTCTGGAGGACGAGAACGGGGAGGACGGTGTCTGCATTTTTATGATCTCTCGGCTCAGCTTGCCATAAAATGACCAGTCAGGCAAATAATCTCTCCGAGGACGAGGGAGAGAAGGTTCACCTCGAGTCACCCGGTCCACGCGCTCGAGAACCTGGACGCTATAATCAGGAAGACTTGAAGAGGAAGTCGTGGACTCAGATATTCATGCGATCGTTCTGATAGAGCTCTCTCAGTGTTACTCGCTCCGCTTGAGCAAGGACACACACCGAGTTAGCTGCAAAACATCCAGGGAAGTGAAGAGAAGACGTGTGAGGGAGCGTAGCAAACATGGCAGGGGTATTAATAGATACCCTTCCCCACCCACTGCGCAGACGGAGACGGCAGGAAGCAGGACAAGGCACGCTTTTATTGGCAGAAATCCCGACGCACCGGTAGTTTGCGGCTTGCAGGACGACAGAGGTGACTTGAGACGAGAGTTCGGATACGAGGTCGCGCCGCTTAAATCTCGAACGAGACGGCTAAAACACTCACGTCGCCACCAATATCCCAAAGGTTAATTACGGGCGCTGCATTCCAAAAGCCTTACATCATCGCGTAAGATACAGTAAAGAAAACAACCTCTGCGCGACCTTGGGTTTTAACTTCGAGTGCGTGAGAGGACGCCGGATTCCTCTGAAGGTTCTGCGTTCCAAAGCCTTTATTTAGTTTAATGGTGTTTATATACAGTAGACCGGTGGAACGTTCTCTACCATAACATTTACGGAAGGAGTCTCCAGTGTCGGCGCTTTGGTACAGTCTGAGGTAAAGCAGTAAATTTCTGGATTCTTCAGGACAGACGGGTTTATGTTTGGGAAAAGAAGAGAGCGAGAGAGAGAGCGAGAGAGAGAGAGCGCGAGAGCGAGAGAGAGAGCGAGAGAGAGAGAGCGAGCGAGAGAGAGAGAGAGCGAGAGAGAGCGAGAGCGAGAGAGAGAGAGAGAGAGCGAGAGAGAGAGAGCGAGCGAGAGAGCGAGAGAGAGCGAGAGAGAGAGAGCGAGAGAGAGCGAGAGAGAGCGAGAGAGAGAGCGAGAGAGAGAGAGCGAGAGGCTGATGAGGGAAAGACTGTTCCAACTGGATATTAAACGTCACTATAAACAGATTTTTTAAAAAGTGTTTAAACAAATTGCTGTGATAACATTAGGGGCTTTTATAGGGAAAAATAATCCACTCTGTTTCATCATTATACAATAACCGCACCACTAAAATCCAACATGGAGGCAAAACAGTCCTAAACACATAATAAACACACAGGTAAAGCACAGGAAAGCGATGCTGAATCAGGAGGTCACAGATGAATCAAGAATAACCCGAGATAACCCGAGCACTGATGAGGGTTAGATTTAGAAGTGGGAGATGATGTAATGGATGGCACAGTGACACGCTCTCTGCTTGTTTTCAGTCCAGGAAGTGAGAATTCCTGCCACTCTGAACAAACTACATCCTAAGGTGCGTCTCAGGTCCGCCCGGTGTAAAAGGCAAGACCTCCGAGGGTTTCCCGAGGGCTGCTGATGGCAGGAAGATTCACACCAGTGCTGAAACGCGACAACGCTGTAGCCTTCGACTCCAGGTCGAGGAAGGATTCGATCGGAATGTTTGAGGGAATGCTAAAAGTTCCGCTATTCCCACTTTACGCTGTTTGGGCCCGCGAGACCGCTCGGTCCTCCTGTAACATGGTTCACATCAAGACCACGCAACAGCTGCACTTTATTACTGATGATGGAGAACAAGCCTGTGGGGGGGGACACAATTCCAGGCCCAAGCGTACAGTTTACAGTGGCAGCTGGAAGAGCGAAAGGGACGCACTCGCCAACGTCTGGAGCAGGAAAGCTCGACGGGGTGGTAGAGATTTCTTTTCCCATGAACTCGAAATGGAGCACATCTGCTGCACAGGACCAGGATCTACCTCTGATGTTCATGAACCATCAGTCTTCAAGATGGAGATGCAAAGCAGTTCGACAGTCAAAGTTACAGGTCCAGGAAATCAGGGGAAGTCGAAGGAAGTCGAATACGAGGAACGGCGTGAGAGAAACATGATTTTTTTTTTTAGCGTTAGCTCCTTTTTTAATGCAAATAAATAAATAAAGTAAATAAATAAACAAACATTCACATATAAACCTCAGCCAGAATTTATTAAAAATTTTAAACATATAAACCAAAACGTGTAATAAGGATGTAACCGAATATGAATAAATTACACAAATACGAACAGGAGGCCACGCCCACTCCGGAAATAGAAAATCCCGATACGGAGACGAAACGATTGGTCGTGAACGTTACAGCGGGCGCATCGAGGGATAATAACCATCTACAGTCGAATGGCAAAGATCACGAACAACATCCGGATAAATTATTCACGCTGATAACCTGAGCCTGGGAACAAAGTCACCTTGGGAAGACGTTATGAAAACAAACAATCACAATTCCAATAAAAAGTCACGCCTGTCACAACTCCATCGTCTTTCCCCGCGAGCGTGAGGCTGCGATCCCGGAGAAAACGGTTGTTTTTATTTACAGTGACCCCTGTGCTTCAGGGGTCAGCCGGGAGGGGGTATGGGGAGACACACACACAGTTAAGACGAGGTATGGCCTGCGTCTTCATCTCCGCGCTCCATCACATGTCCTTTTAAAATTCATGAGTTCCTGAAGCACGCGCGACGCCGGCCTCCCGCCGTAATCTACAGCAATAATAAAACCGGATTAAAGTCGCGCTTTATGAACGCTCTTCGCTCGTATCACTCCCCGCCGTCTCCGACGCGATTAGTACACAACGCCAATTTGTTTATGTGATGCAGCGCTGGAGATAAAGAAGAGCAGGATTGTAAATCTTAAGTGTAGGAGGACGAATACACACACACACACACAGGATGATGATCCTGAACAGCTCCACACACAACCCTGTATGAAGGTGTGTATATTACAGCAGGACACTTAGCAGGACGATGGATAATCAAAGGGGAGGAGATTTCATCCGAGGTGGTGTTATTGATCTCGTCTGGGTCTACCAGTTCCACGCCGAGACTTTACAACCTTCTCCAGATCTGCTGTAGGTAGCATGAGAACATCTGGCAGATGTTCAGGGTTCCAAATGTGTCTACTCACTGCTTCAACCTTGTTTTGGGTTTTTTTTGTTTTGTTTTTTTTTAAGAACAAAACGTGACCAATATAATAAAGAAACAAACAAAAAAAAAATTAAAAAGTGTGTTCATAAAAAGGGAAAAGAAGAAGAAGGATGAAAGAAAGAAGAAAGGATGAAGAACAAGGAGGAGGAAGAAACAGAAGAAGAATGATAAAGAAAGAAGAAGAAGAGAAAGAACAATAAGAGGAACAAAAAGAAAAAAGGAGAAAGAAGAAAAAAACTAATATAAAAGAATAATATGAAGAAGAAGAAGAAGAAGAAGAAAGGGGGGAAAGAAGCAAGGATGAAGGAAGATGAAGAAAAGAAAGAGGAAAACATGAAGGAAAAAAAGAAAAGAGGAAGAATAAGAGGAACAAAAAGAAAAAAAAAAGGAGAAAGAAAGAAAAATTAAGAACAAGCAAATATAAGATGAAGGAAGAAAATGAAGAAGAAGAATATAAGAAATAAAGAGAGGTGGGGTAGAAAAAAGGGAGGAAGAAACATGAAAAAAGAGGAAGAAGGAGGAGAAGAAAGAATAAAAAGGCAGAAAGAAGAAAGAAGAAGAAGAAATGATAAGGAGAGAAATGAAAGAGATAGATGAAGCTAAACCTATTTGTCTGCAACGAATAAAAACCTATGGGTGAACTCATGGGATCTGTCCGTCCCTGAACACAGCCAAGATGTTCAGGGTCAGAGTTCACGCTCGTTAACGTTTAAAAGCGTGACGGGTTCTGCGTGAACCTGCAGACACAGAACCGAGCAGAAGAACATCCTCAGGTTCGTGACCTGCTGATGAAGAACCTCCGGATAGCAGTGAGGGAAACAAACATCTGCGCTGCTGAGCCGAGAGACACGTGAGCCCAGGTTCATGTGTCGACACGTGACGGCTGGAGAGAGAGTTTTTACTGTAACTAATAAACGTGCGTTAGCTTGAGGCGCAGGTTTAGACGCTAGGTGTTTAATCCTAGTGTATAATTAGTGTCCTGTAACATGGAAGCTTTTTCAGACTTGCTGAAAGCAGTAGCATGCAGAAGACTGAAGCTGGAAATGACATAACTAGCATCACACACGACTGTCGAGAAACGCAGCCCGCTAGCTCTGGGTCATGTCCGTACGTGCCGTGCTAGCACTCCGCTCAATCCAGGGCACGTTCATCTGCACCATCACTTCACAAAACAGGCTACAATTACCTTCTACATCTCCACAAGACCACGCTGATGACATGATTACAGACTAGCAGGCCAAGAGGACTCGTGCGAATCTCCAACGGGGCGTCTTCCACAGAAACTAACAACGTTCTGTGTGTTCTGAAGGAAAGGAGTGCAGTAGTCCTTTTAATCTTCTCCTAAAAGAACCATAAAAAAAAACCTCCATGTCTTGGAAGTCATGGCCAGGTTGATATAAAAAGATATGCAAGATGTGCCAAACCCGAGTGGGATATAAAAGCTCTCCGTTTACATCAGACTCACGTTCTGCAGTTTGTGGAGTTTCCATTAACTCGTACTTCTCTCCACAAGACCACAGAGTCCTCCAGATAAAAGGGACATTGGGTACCAGCTCCATGGGACCCGGAGCCCACCTCCATAAGAACCAGAGCCCACCTCCTTGAGACCAGGAGGCCACCTCCATAAGAATCGGAGCCTACCTCCATGAGGCAAAGATTTTGCATCCATGGAGATGAGATTCCACCTCGATGGAGATGAGATTCCACCTCCACGAGGACGAAATGTGTAAGAGTTAGCAGTGTAACTCCAGGACACCACTATTAGTTCCTTACACGTCAGAAATGCACCGTCACCCTCATCCCCTCCATCCACCCCCTCCACTGAACCCCACATCCTTTCCAGAGTTCATAGCTCAAACAGCTTCCTGATTCCTCTCTCACACCAACCATCACCTTCGACACGTGAAGGCAGCAAGACTAAAAAAAGCTAAAGTACACGGTTGAGTAGTGAAGGTTTGTTTGAACTTCTCATCCAGGATCGTATGGCATTAAAACCCCGAATGAAGCCATCGAGAAGATTCATCCCTGACTGTGATGATGAAGCGGAGTTACCGTGTCCCATAACCACACGTCCACACGCGGTTTACTCCTCTTACACCACAGCAAACAAACCAAACATTAAATCTGACAGACCCGTCATGCTTTTTATCCGTATACAGCTACGTTTACCGTCAGTGAACCCCTTCAGCAGCACAGACGAACGTCAAAACCGCTAAACAAATCAATAACGCTTGACAAGCTCCGAGTCCTGGACATTTTCTCCCAGCGCAGACAGAAAAACGTCCAACGAACTCACATTCGTCCTCCAGGAGATCATAACAGGACGTGGTGTGTTTCGTCTCAGAGCACTGCTTTTACAAGAACTTTTATTTGCTTGGATTCTTTGCTTAAGAAGCTTTCCAGGTGGTAGAAGCGGTAACTCGGGGACGGTCCAGTTTCCCATCTCCTGAATTTATTCACAGGACTTGTAGAGAAACGCAACACGCCAGATTGACTGCTACGACTCGGTGTGCCAACTCCAAAATCATTTTTCCAGGCAATAAAAAATAAAAAAATAAAGACACACACACTTACATTTTTATTATTTCTTTTTTGTAATAGTAAAAAACAGTCCGAGTTTTTAGCCAACTTGGATGAGCTGCAAACAAACGAAAACCATGTGGCAAATATTCCTCGTATCTTTAAAATAAACATACTTCTGAACAGATGGGGTTTACGGCCCCGTGCGAGAGATACGGCTGAAGCGGCGGACGAGTCCAACTCACAGAACCGCTCGCAGAAAGGTCACGCTAATTAATTAACTTCATTTAGTGATGAAGGAGCAGATAAATATAAATAAACCCCAACACGCAGTATGAAAATAAACGGTTTAAAAAGACGGGAAGAGTTCATCATACACGTAAAACCCAGTCTCGGATTCAAGATCGCCGAGTTCTGGACCGTGATTGGTCAGAAGGTGTCGATGAACTCTCTATAACGCACAGGAGTATACAACCACGATTCCAAAAAAGCTGGGACGGCATGTAGAACGTAAACAATAACACAACGGTTTGCAATCTCATAAACCCGTACGTTATTCACAATAAGATCAAAATGTCTAAACTGAGGAAACCGTTTTAATAAATAATTACAAAAGGTGAATTTGAATTCGATGGCTGGAACACGTCTCAAAAAAGGTGGGACGGTGGGGGCGAGGAAAGGCTGGAGGAGTATGTGTTAGGGACAAAGAAACAGCTGGAGGTTAAGTGGACGCGGGTCAGTGGGATGATTGGATATAAAAAGAGGATCTTCGAGAGGCTTTCAGAAGTAAAGATGGGCAGAAGATCGGGTTCTCACGACTACGAGAGAGAGAGAGAGAGAAGCTGGTGAGGGAACAATTCGGACACCAAATGCGACTATAAACGGATAAAAAATATTTAATCGTCGTTTAAAAGTCGCTGTGGTACGGGCGTTCATTATTTTCCTACAGAAGCATGAGACGGTGTATAATACCAGACGATGCTTAAAAGGTAGAAATGCTTCGACCTTCACTAATAACTCACCGTTAAAAAAAAACAACCATGTTTATATGCGATATTTTTAACGTGAAAGGTCGAGGGCGTCTTTTTAAATCAGTGATGGTCAGGTGTTCACACGCTGTACTTCAGGAATTAACACGCAATACTAATTACATCTAAACGCTTCATACGGTGATATATATGCTCTATACGAGATTATATATATATATATATATATATATATATTCCTTATTAACAGAAGAGAGATACAAATATTTAACCTGGCCTAGCTTTTAATTCACAGCAACAGCTGTTAATCTCGCTCACACACACACACACACACAAAAAGCAATTTCTTTTCTAATTCAATTGAATTATTAGTTTTGGGGGTTATTATCGGAGATAACGAGTAGGATTCTGGGTAAATAGAGACTTGTGATTGGCATCGGCACAGAAACACGGCTGCCAGCGTTTCTACATTTCGGGTAATTGCATCTGACACGATGTGATCCGAGGTGTTGATGTACTGCTGTGTGTACACCATTTACCCGCTGCCAGGAACACACACACACACACACACACACACACACACACACACTCAACAGCCCACAGCAACACAAACACGACGTGCTACTTTATTCGTCACCCTTGTCTGAATTTATATTCTCTTTTGTGTTTGCATTAATCCACGTTACTAGTGAACTAACCAGCGGTACGTTCTTTCCACGTTTTTAACCGTGTTAAACAGGATCACGGGACGAAACCGCGGGACTGATGAGCGCGTTAGAACTTGGCTGGCTAGTAAACGTGTTAGTTTAATATCACGGCTTATGAGATTTATCTTTCAATAAGAGCCACGATAGACGACTTCGTCAAAACATTTCTCCAGCGCGCTCGGTCTTGTTTTAGAGGAGATGGACGCGTCACGAACGCACGTCTGAAATAATCGACGGCTGCTTCACGCAGGCTGACGAGGAAAGGGGGGAGGAATAAATCAAATAAATAAATCAAATAAATAAAATCACACAAAACCTCGCTGCTTTGAGATTTCTGACGAGTCGTCTTCACGTGAAATCGCAGCGCCGGACGGGGCCTACGCGACGAGAAGTCAAACCGTCAGCTGACACAACTCGCCGTCTTGCCTCGGAAACCGGAGCGCTGCTTCGTACAGACGGGTCTTCTTCCCAAACCGCATGAAAAACAAGCACCAGGGCTGAGAATACACGTTTAGAGCGGTTCAAATCACTTCGAGGGCAATTCCCTGGCGGTGAAAAGCGTGAAGGCGAGGACGCCGCGACGCTAAGACTCTCGCGAACAATGGAAGCACGTCGGTTCAGAGGACAGTCGAGCTGAACTGATGAATGCTTGCACGACACGTCGACCGTGGCCTGAAATCAGGAGCCTCTGTTCCCGTGCTCACGCGTACCGCTCAGTGTGCGTCTCAGAACTGATAAATACTTCTTTGCAGGGGAAGATTTACCAACGGACGACCCATAAATACGCCGTGATGGATGGAGCGAAGACGCCGAAATCTTCCCAGCGTCGGCATTTTCCAAGCTTTAAGAGATGATCTTGATCAAACGCAGCACTTTCCGTTCAGAAAGGCTCAAATGTAAGCAGTGACGCTGAACTTCACGAGGAGAGCTTTATCTGCCAACGGATAAGAAATAAACACGGAGGTTATTAAAGAAGAGGAGATTTCACCAGGAGCGCACACGTCCACTGCTCGGTCGTACGTTCTGGCCTGGAAAACCGACGACGAGGCTGAAGACTGGAAGCTATACGGACGTAATAACGCGCAGCGCGTTAGCAAGCTAGTTAAGCGAAGACTAGGAGGACAATAACGGCGTTTACGTGAACAAAAGATGAAGCACATCGTGTCTGGCTGGTTTACAGCTGGACAGGAAGTAACTTGTTTCACAGACACGTGTACGCAACTATAAACGGATAAAAATGACGACGCGTCGTTCCTTAATGAAGGAAAAAATTGCAATCATCAATCAGTCAACAAATTGCTGTTGTTTAAGAGGAAGCAATTCGCCATGATGTGGAGTACTACCAACGTCGTGTCGGCCATTTTGTCTTCTCAAGGACATGAAGGAAGAAAGGAAGTGAGGGGGGGGAAACGTGCGCTCTGGAGCCCTTGTTGTTTTTTTTTAAAGTAGCTATAAATCCCAGCTAATATTTCTCTCTTGCGTTTCCGTTTTAGACGAACGGCACCGACGCGTAACTGCACGAGTAACAAACTTTCTCCTCCTTCTCTCTCCTGATGTGATGGATTGGAATCTTTTGTCACGCACAGCTGTACGCGAGCGCGTGAGGAGACCAACCGTCAGGCCTTTAATCGCATGTCAAACCTGCGAGAAACAATAACAGATGCACTGCAAATATTTACATGCAATTTCAAAGCCATTACACACGTGATTATGTTTTCTGTTTGCCGAGCGTCGACGGCCTTTTATTCGGAGAGGGAGTGATTTGAATGGAAGGTGCTCCTGTCGGTTTGCAGGGTAAACAGAGCGAGGGGTAAATAAAGATGCCAGCTGTTGGCCAGCAAAATGGACAGAGGGAGTGCCGGGCCATTAGTATATGCCAGGACTCGGTGGATTTCCTGCTTTCTCTGCTTCTTCTCAAATGCAGATCTACGACCTTTAGACTTGAACAGTATCCAGAAGTAGTCGCTTCCAGATTGCGCCTTTGATATTCCAGCAAAAATAGGTCTGAATATGTAAGGAGGATGAACTGAAGTCTGACCAACATCTGGAAAAACAAAACTGCTGGCAGAGGGATAGTTTCCAGACAGATCCTCATCCTGAACTCGAACAATGAGCTTTATTTCATATACATGATTTATAACTGCTCATTCTGAGTTTCATGAACATCTGTGATCTTTATCAACAACCAGGTGAAATCTCCAAGGAATGGACGGATGAAGCCCGCTGTTACGCCAGCCGGCAGGGTTGTTAGCAGGTACGGCGGCGAGGAGCCAGAAATCAGAATTAGGAGGTAGGGAAAGGGCGCAGGAGTGTCAGGACGGGTGGAGAATCACCTCGTACCCCCGTAAATCACCAATTCCCAACAGATCGCCACATTGCCAGGACATTAAGGTTGTGATAAAGTGCAGAATCCAAGTTACCCTTCAGGTGAGAACATTACCGGCAGGTGCAGCACAGGCTCATCTTTCACCAGAGGAGCTGGAAACTGAAGTTCCTGCAAAGTTCAGGGACTTTCAGACAAAAAAAACTTTGTGGCAACGTTTGTGGCTGCTAATACAGCACAAATAAAGCTCCATCAGCTGTAAAAACGCCTTGAGACCATTTTGCTGTCCAAACCCTGGTCTCTTCAGTTGCTTGGCAACAGTTCCTAACAGGATGCTCAGTGTTGTTCATGTAATTTTGCATCGTGTGTATGTACATGATTAATTTATTTTCACTTAGTTCATGTCCAAGATTGTTGATTAATATTTTATTGTCATTGTTTTACATGTTTCAGGTAAAAACTTTCCATAAAAACAGACATTGACAATTTCGCCTCTCCTATTTACCCTACTTGCATGTTCTTTGTACAGTGAGAGGAAAACAGAGCACCCGTAATAGAACCACTCAAAAACAGGACGTTCTTGCTGTGAGGCAATAGTGCTGCAGCAGCTACTGAGCCACAGCGCCACCTGTTAGTGTCTAAGAACAGAGACTATAAGTCCAAGAACTGGACTGACCAGGCAAGAACTAGAAGCCTTAGCTGTGATTCTAAATGATTTATTTACTGAAATTATTGAGTTTTGGGCAGCTTAAAGGGCACAAAAACAATAACTAGTGTGTAAAAATAAAACGTCTCTTTGCAGAATATATTTTAGAGGACATCAAGCTTATAGACCATTGCAGTTTCAGATTGTGGTACAATTAACCTCACTTGCATGTCTTTGGACTGTGGGAAAAAAAACATATACACACGCATACACACACGGCTGCACACCTACATGCATACACACACGCGCGCACACACACACAGCATGCTGACTCAAAGAGAATTGGCCCTTTCTATGGTGAGATGACCGTGCTAACCCCTCAGCCACTGTGCGACCCAAAAGTCACTTAACACTTGTAAAACTTGGATTTTAATTGTTTAAATAAAGTATATGGACATCTGACCATAAGCTTGTTCAGTAGGGCCAGTTGAAAGGATAAAGTGTAAAAAAATATGAAATGGAAAAGGTAGATGAAAAAAATGTATTTAGTTAGTTTTATTAGAATTGTAACATCATGTTAACGTTGATTGTTTGGGCAGCCAGGAATTACCATTCCTGTCATGAATGATAAAATTAAACAGACTGAATTTAGTGTCCAGTTAAACC
>JANDJT010000001.1:723701-736213 GCA_024331685.1 Stegophilus panzeri | reverse complement strand
GGAGAGCTCGCTTCTTTTACGAGGCCCATTAGAGGAACCTCTCCAAGCACATTTTGCCATTTCGGTTCTTTATTAAGATCATCGTCCGGCGCTGTACGAGATCCCGATAAAATCTGGACCGAATTCTGTAACAGGCTGTTCCTCTCGACTCACGATTAAAAGAATAATTTTACGACGTGATATTCCAGCGACATCACGACGGAGTAAAGCCTGCTTAATTAATGCAGCGATTCTGGATTATCTGCTCGTTCGGGACAATGAGGTCATCCGCTGGGAAACCTGAGCCTCAGAGCTGTTGATCAGGAGGGACGCTGAAAGGTTCTGGACGGTTCCAGAGCAGGTAGGGTAGAAAAGCAGACGTCTGGCTGGACTCCCACAGCGAGGATTAGCCAAACATACCTATATGTAGCCTCCAAAAAATACTAAATGATCTACATGGAAAAACCTCTGAGCCAAGTTTCCAGTTAAAGGAAATCTCAGTGTGTATATCCACGACAACCTAAAAAAATTTTAAAAAAAGTCAAGAGAAACAGTTTGGCAGGGAGCACGAGCAGGCCCTGTCTTACAGAACCCTAATAAATAATAATACGCACGAGCTTTTCGGGTTTCCGATGGAAAATGGAAATGATCCAAGAAAAACCCAGTGCTTTGAGATCACAGGTTCCTCACCTTTGTCCTGGAGTAACCCCTGTCCTGCACGTTTGAGTGTTTTCACTGCTCTAAACACACCAATCAGCTCATTAACAGCCCTTCCTGAGTCAAAATGGGCGTCTCTGAGCAGAGAAAACGCTGAAATGTCATCTAACACGCACAGGGTTGAGATAACGAGCGGATTATTTCCTTAATATACCCGTCTCACGAATCCGAGATGGTGGAAACTAGGACGGATGCAAGAGTACGCGAACGAGCGAGAGTACAGGCTGCTGGAGAGCTTACGAATCTTAACACATTACTGCAGCTTGAATAACCGAGCGAGTCTGGGACACGGACACGTCGAGGACAGTTGGAACGGGACTGCATTTCCCCACGCTTCATTACTGATGCACACCGTCGCCAAGTCGCTTCCAGAGTGACGGTGCATGACCGAGCAATGTCAGGAGCCATCAGGACAGCCCTGATGGTGATGGATAATCCGGCTAGTTGTTAAGGATACTCTCTCTCGCTCTCGCTCTCTCTCTCGCTGAGGCTACGCTGAAGGTTTTAGCGCACACGCATACAGATGTATGATGAGAGCCAAGTCTAGAAATCCTCTGATCCCACAGCAGCACTGTGTAGAGATTTGGCCTAGGGTGTTTTGCAGTAAGTCCCTAACTGCCCGGGATATTAATGCCCTGAGCCGGGGCTATTATAAATAGCCTCTACTCAAGGACACTCCAGCTTTCAGCAATCGAAAATCAGCCAAGCCACTAATGCCTAATCAATACAGGACTATAGATTTCTTCAACTTCAAAATACAATATTAACTTCATGCTGCATGATATCCGTACGCCGGTCCCGAATCAACAAATCCGCAAAGAATCCCACGAGTCGCCAGGGGCCACGCGTGTCAAAACCAAAAAGGACCTCTACCATGAAGCTCTTCTCTCTTTTTTAAACGAGTAGACAGATTAATCGAAAATACCCCCAACAACTTACTGATGCAAAACGTGTCCACGCAATTATACACCATTTCCACAACACAGAAAGGTCAGCGGCTTCTCATTTGCTTTGAGCCAGACCTTTCTGCTTTGCTACACCATAAAGTCGACGCCGCATGCAAATTGCTGCAGCTTTCCCCCCCCCCCCCGAGCTTTCAAAGGCACTTCGGTCCCTTTTGACCCTTTCATCTGTATTTATACAGTGTGGCTCGCAGATGCGAGGGCGGAGCACACCGGGGATCCAGACATGCAGAATTAATACGTTTCGAGTCCTGTCCTCTCGGGTCACCCCCTTCGCCGTACTCGGCTCCGGCAGGTGGTCAGGGTAAAGCGGTCATTAAAATTGATAGGCGAAAACACAGAGTGGGTTATTTATTTATTTGTGTGTGTGTGTGTGTGTGTGTGTGTGTGTGTGTATGTGGGTGAGAGAACAAAAACAAAAGCGTCCTTTATTTCCAGCATGACGTTCAGCTCACGTTTGATTTGTCAGAGAAAAGGCTTTACATTTATGGAAACACTGACGACCAGGAAGTGATGTTGAAGACTAACTAACCAAGATGAATGGAAATATGGAGGACGCTTCTTTCCTCTAAGCATAAAACCTCCCCCATGACCCGGTGTAGGATAAGTGGTATGGAAAATGGATGGATGGACGTTAGAGTTGTGAAAGAATAAAATCTGATCGAGTCTTAGAACCAGGAAGAAACAAAGATCTTTGTGCTTGTAGGACATATTTTACGTCCAAGGAACGCCCTTGGTAGAATTTCTAAAGAGCGCTCGTTAACTGCAGAAGGTGTCTGATATGGGATGAGGGGAAAAACAAGGTTGATCACACCTTCTTCTCATTCCAGGGAGGATCGTGAAGTGAACTTGAGCTGCCGGTATCTCCTACCCCCCTCTACAACACACAATCAAACCATACAGAGCTACACTGATATACGCCAACCTCCAGCAGCGCATTCTCCAAAGCAGGAATTCAGGAGTTATTAAGCCTAGGTGAAAGGCCAGCACATCATTCTGCCACAGTCAGCTCCTGGGAAAATGACTGCGTGCGATTGGTGAAGAAGGAGGAGGAGAAGGAGGAGGAGTGGAGATTGCTGCCTGTTCCTGATTGTAACCAGAAACCAAGCTGATCCATCGCTTTCGGTCAATCCCAAGTCCTCTCTTCCTATCATCAGTGCACGTTCATGACAGAAGATGATGGCTCCCCTGGTGGAAATGTGAATGGAGATTGGTTTGGTTTTATGGGGTCTGGGTTGAAAGTGGAAGGAGGAGGAGGAGGAGGAGGAGTATGGGGTGGTACTGCTGGCTGGACTCATCAGAAGATGACCTCAGTGGGTCGCAGAAACATTACGCACAGGGGGCTGGAAGGCAGAGATTGGAGTTCGAAGATGTTTCCGAGTGATGGAATGGAGGTGCTGTTGTGTATCGGTCATGACCGAGGAACTGATGAAAATTCACAAAACGCGTAATGGGGGAGTGTGTTAGTGTGTGTGTGTGTGTGTGTGTGTGTGTGTGTGTGTGTGTGTCGGGACCTAACCGAGCGACACAACCCTTGGCAGTCAGTATTCATCAAGTCTCTCTGAATTACCCTGCCAATCTTATCACGCCAAAGACCGTTCGGTCACCGTGGCCCTCGAGCAAGGGCACGAGAGAAACAGATAAGTGTTCACCTAAGCTGAGACGCTCACCGAGCACGGGCAAGGACGGATACGAGAGGTCACCGTGACGAGCTTCAATTAAAAGGTGCGCTCGTTTAAGGCTTAATAGCCAGTCGACCTGAGTCTTGAGAAGAGGTCTTCTCTTGGTACTTTAACAGCAGGTCAAGACGGACCACCCGAAGGACTTTATAGAACGCGTGGTGTCTGACAAGGACAAGTTCAGATGCTCACCAGGAATACAACAAGCGTGACATCAGACCTGAAAACCGTCTACATGTCCCGGTTTGAACGAAATAGAGGGCAAAAACTAATCACAGACCCCTACTGTGGGATCACTTAATTCGATAAACCAAACTTAAATACCATCTCCAGGACCAATCAAATGAGAGAAGGGGTGGTACTGCAGATCTGAACAATGACATGGTGAACAGATAATCGACATCGAACATGCGGTGGAGTGCTTGTGCTGCTTTAGACAAATCTTTTGGTCTGGACGTTAGTCAGGAAACAAAACCGAGCCCGAGACACAAGAAGGGTTTAAAAAATAAATAAATAAATAAATAAATAAATAAATTTGTAGTTCACCTTGTCTAGCACCTGTCGGATATCAGTCCCCACCCCTAACTCCGTCCCAATTCAAAAGGAAGGTTTGTGTAAAGAAACGCCGACGCGTTCCGTAATGAATTATGAATATATTTTACAATTAAATAATTAATTCTGTGACACAACCGTCCTTTGTGTATTCACGTTAAAATAGTAACAGCTGGCTTTCGGAGGTTTTGCTCTTAACGAGGCGTTTAACTCCCCACAAAGGGAAGCGTACACGCACAGGCGAATTTAAACAGTCCCGACAGGTCATATAACCCCGTGATGTACTGGGTGCGAGAAGAAAGCCTCGCGCACCACGCTACTCTCCAAACAGAACGTCATCCATGCTCTCCTCCACGACGGTACAGTTTGTAATCTTCCAGGTCTCCTGCTTTTCCGAGCCACTCTCTCTTCTCTCTATTCCCTTTCTCTCTTTCTCTCTCTCTCTCTCCCCCTTTCTCCGCCGTCGTGCTCTGGGTTGAAGCGAGGGGGAAAAAGTCTCACCGGCTTGCTTTGAGCTGCTCCTGAGGAGCGAGAGCTGTGTCGGGCGATTCGGCGAGCACGAGCATGACGCTGTGCTTCCAGACCTGGGCTTTCCTCATTGGTCGCCTCGGAGACACGAGTACAGCAGCGTAGATGACGCTCGGCCAATCGCAACCCTCCGAGAGCCGGCATTTTCATGAATGAGCAAGGTGTACGCACGCGTTCAGTGAATACTTTTACATCCACATGTGGATAAAACACTACAAGACAAACACGCCGGCGAGGAAAACTGCACAAGCAGATCACGCTCAAAAGGCTGCGAACCTAACTGAATAATTCTGATGTTATCATCATCATCATCATCATCATCATCGTCACTGATCAACAACCAGGACATGCGTTTACGTTTCCTGATACACAAGGACGTGCGTCCTTAAACCGTCGCTCTGGAACGAGGATGTTGCAACCGTTGGCAGTTAATGTTTACAGGCAATACGATCCGTTTTATGTAAATCATCATTGCAATATATGTGTCTCTCCGTGTCTGAGAGGGACGGAGGGAGGGAGGGAGGGAAACAGACGTGTCATTCCAGACGACGTTAACGCCTGGCACGGCTTTGAGGAACCTCTGCGCTGAGCAACAGCGCCATCTATGGGAGGAGGTTAAACGTGTACTCTACTGTACAACTGAATGAACTGCACACGGCTCGGTTACAACTGACCTAATTATTACACCGGATGACGTAATGGCGTCCAGAAACAGCGGTTTAAATGGTTTTACATGGATAAATTACACCAAATGGTTACCGTTTGCAGAGAAAATAATTAACAGTAATAAACAAGCACGGGTCCGCTTCATATCCGAATTCCTTTGTGAGCACGTCTGAAGGTTGCAGGGTTTTTTTTTTTTTTTTATATTATTATTAAGTTAATCAAGCGGTAAAATTACTCTAAATGTAATTTTAGACGCAAGATAAAAGTTAACATTCTACCAGAAGGCAACACGTGGTGTTATCGGGTTGTTGTTGTTTTTTTTCCACCCTTATTCAGTCCTTTCTGCTTTAATTTAATCTGACATCATGCATTTCAGCAGCATGTTGGTGGAGTGAACACTCAGCTGACTGATGGATCAACACTGCCACCTCCTGACCGTCTCATCGTCTCCCGAACACCACGCGTCATCATTTCATTCTGACATGTAAAGCACACTCGGTGACCTTTCTCCAATCCCGAATGACACCGTTACAGCGCCGATGACGATAAAATAACGCTGCTCACAGTTTTCACGCTTTTCCAGTCCTCCACGTCACACAGCTGTCTACAAACAGCAAGGGTTATAATGGTGAAGATGTGCTTGGTCAGTTCTACTCGAATCGTTGAGCAATTCTGAAGAGAATCTGCTTTTAAGGCGCGTATCGTATACCGAGCGCGTCATGCTGTGTGCGTCACGCCGTTAACGTATAATAATACCGGGGTGGTGTGATGAAGCAGAGAGTTCCAGTTTCCACCCTCTCCATCCTCTACCAGTGTCGAATTGTTGTGGTACAAGAGGAGTAAAACACTCACGATGAGTGGGGTTTTTTTTTAAACAAAGATATGTTACTATAGAAACGGAGACATACTGCGTTATAAGACATTAATACAAACTTGTGATTTATAGCTGCTCAGAACGCCTTCTGACCAATCAGAATCCAGAACTCAACGGCACTGCGGTGTAAATGAGTTAATCCTTATATAACACGCACACGCACACACACACAAAATGCGCCCTATAATAACAGGTATAGTTGGATAATAACAGGTCTGATACGTGCACGCTCCTCCGGTCATGAGGCGGGATTAGGGTAATACATAGTTAATGAGACAATTAGAGACTCCGTTAGAGGCTCGTGAGGCCCGAGGCAGAGAATCTGGAGCAGAAATCACAGCTGTAATAAGTCATTTCTGCACAGCAGCTTCTCCCAGAAGAGACGAACAGCAGCAAGACAGTGGATTGTTCTCTTTATTAAAGGGAAAGAAAGAAAAAAAAACGACAGACAGACTATTAACGTCCAAGATCATGGAGAACATCCAGGTTTCCCCACAACTCAAACGTACGGCTGGACGATGAGACGATATTATTAACAAAACAAGACGGATGATAAAAATCCCATGTTGTTTATTTAGTCCTGTCCTGAATAAACTATTTCACATAACAGATGATTATTAATACCGTGTGTCGTTACCTGGATGATCCACGACATGATGTGTTTATGATTTGTGAGAGTTCTTCACGAGTCCCTTGTTTGTCCTGAGCAGTTAAACCGCCCACTGTTCTTCAGAAAAATCCCCCAGGTCCTGCACATTCTCTACTTTTCCAGCATCTTCTACATATCTGAACCCTTTCCGACAGCGTCTATATGATGTTGAGACCCATCTTTTCACACTGAGGACGACTGAGGGACTCGTACACGAGGTGCAAACGTTCACTGATGCTCAAGAAGGTAACACGATACATTAAGAGCCAGGGGGGTGTAAACTTTTGACCAGGATGATCGGTGTAAATTGTTATTAATTTTGTTTAATTTCCATTTAGTACCGCCCTTCAGAAGCTAAATAAGATACTTACATGTTTCCTAGAAGACAAAATACTAACAATTTTCTTTCTGTAGTCTCTTTCATTTCATAAAAACGTTTTTAAATACAACAACAACAACAACAACAACAACAAGCATTTAAATATTCCAGTCCAATACGACTTAAAGTCACCAACACTTTATGATTAAACTAAACACAACATAAAATGTCAAACGAAACATATGTGTTTAAATCAGGCTGATGTATACAGAAGTATATTTACGTTTTATGACCGGAGACGTGTAGAACCGTGTTATATGTAGGAAACACACCATTTTATCTTAATAAT
Organism: Stegophilus panzeri; assembly: GCA_024331685.1. Lineage (NCBI taxonomy): Eukaryota > Metazoa > Chordata > Actinopteri > Siluriformes > Trichomycteridae > Stegophilus > Stegophilus panzeri. The sequence continues at coordinate 728,939 of JANDJT010000001.1, read as the reverse complement.
TTTGGCCCAGAATTCAGCGACGCCGCCAAACTCATAAAAAAAATAAATAAATAATCTTTTTTTCGTTACGAAAACATGAAACCGGATATGAACTCCAGCCTCAAAAGCTGAACACTTCGTTCAGGCTTTTTAAACGTAGGCTCCGCCTCCTCTCCAGCGTGGTAAAAAGGTGTTTTTATATTTCTCTAAGCTACACCAAGATGAAGAAGAAGAAAAGCGCTTGCTCAGCTTCAGCTGAGAGCTCTGTCACTCTGCTCTACAGCTGAAACCACATCTAAGCCCAACGCTTCCTGAGCAACAATTACTGCTATTTCTCCACAACTGAAAGGAAAGGAACAAACAGCGGTAGCACAATTAACCTACGCACCACGCACATCCTGTGGGGTAACAAACAACGTTTTACACACACACACCAGACAGACAGAGAGCGTGAGAGCGCAAGAGAGAGAGAGAGAGCGAGAGAGAGACACAGAGCGAGATAGAGAGAGAGAGAGACACAGACACAGAGAGCGAGATAGAGAGAGAGAGAGACACAGACACAGAGAGCGAGATAGAGAGAGAGAGACACAGACACAGAGAGCGAGCGAGAGCGAGACACAGACACAGAGAGCGAGCGAGAGCGAGAGAGAGAGAGCGAGAGAGAGACACAGAGCGAGAGAGAGCGAGAGAGAGACACAGACACAGAGAGCGAGATAGAGAGAGAGACACAGACACAGAGAGCGAGATAGAGAGAGAGACACAGACACAGAGAGCGAGCGAGAGCGAGAGAGAGAGAGAGCGAGAGCGCGAGAGAGAGAGAGCGAGAGCGCGAGAGAGAGACCGCGAGAGAGAGACAGAGAGAGCGAGACAGAGAGAGCGAGACAGAGAGAGCGAGACAGAGAGAGCGAGACAGAGAGAGCAAGACAGAGAGAGCAAGACAGAGAGAGAGCGCGAGAGAGAGACGGCGAGCGCGAGAGAGAGAGAGAGCGCGAGAGAGAGACAGAGAGCGCGAGAGAGAGACAGAGAGCGCGAGAGAGAGACAGAGAGCGCGAGAGAGAGCGCGAGAGAGAGACGGCGAGCGCGAGAGAGAGCGAGAGAGACAGAGGTTACAGCACTTGATCTTACACACACACAGGTGAAAGAAGAAACTGCACAAAGTCCCGTAATGTAATATTAAAACCTTATTTTGACCGATGATTGAGTATTAATAATATACATTAACCCGCTAGTTTATTCAACACTCCTCGTATACGGTGTAAAATTCCCGAACGCAGCTACACAGGTTAATATTAACACCTCATCGTTATCCTTACGTACCCTCTATGGAAGGAGTCTCCAGTGTCAGTGCTTTGTAACAGTCAGAATTAAAGTAATTAAAATCGTAATTAAAAATGGCTCACAGCGGTTTACGGAGTACGACTCGAGGGACGTGCGGTTATTGGAAAATAATCAACGTTAACGGTAACTTCACGTCATGATATCGGAGATTATTTTACTCTAACAGCACGTGACAGCGGTTTATTAACGAGAACATACAGTACATGCAGAGATCACGATTTCACGATTCAGCGATCGCAGAAATGAACGCAAAAATCAATGAAAACGCCGCGATTCGGGGAGGAGCTTGAGATTTTTCAAAATTACCACAGATTTTCCGCAGGGTCGGGCACAGACGTGTCGTGTGACGTCATCAACCGAAGCCGTCTTCGATTCACGTGCGTGGATAACTTTCAAGTAGTTTTAATAAATACATTTATAAAAAACGCAGGAAAGTCAAGCCTTTGAGAAATAAAGCTCATAACGCAGGGCTAAAGATCTGCTCTGAAAGCGGAGACGTCGGCACGTTTTGTTTCTCCGCTAAGCCTGGGTTTCGATGAACTTCTTCAAAGAGAGGTCGAGCGACACGGCGTGGAGTGACGCACAAGGCTTCTTGGAGCGGGTTGTGTATAATTCGAGGCAGCTGCGAGTCTTTCTAAGCTCCTTAAAATATCTCGACTTAATTACCGTCATCTGTAAGCGTTCGCCCGGGGGAGAGCCGAGCCGAGCCGAGCCGAGCGCACCATCACGGTCTGCGTCCCGTCGCTGCATGTTTATGACCCGTGTTTTAGCGAGCGACCGCTCCTGACCTATCGATATATATAAAAAGCGTTCTGAGGGTAACGTTAAGGACTGAAGATAATGCGATAAAGCGCCGAGTCTGGAGAACGTACCCAGAACTCGGCCGACAAAACTTCACACCGCGTTGGAGCGACCTCCAGTAAAGAGGTGTTTGGAGACCGATGGCTACCACATGTCCAAACACAACAGGAGACTCGTGGCTCTTTCAGCAGAAAGGAGCAGGCGAGGAGCCGTCGGTTAACTCCCGCTGAGGCCGAGAAGGGGGAAAGGGTGTCTTCTGGAGGTCACGTTAAAATAACTCACCCCTGCTCTTTAACACCAACACCAGGCACTAAGGTCACCCCGAGGGCATTTCACAGTTTCTTACAAAACGCTCCTCCTCAGAACCATGATTAAAAATAAAACATATTTCCGTGCATACGTTAGTGCAGTTTGAACTACGTCCAGCAGGGGGAGATGATACACAAACACACTTCAGACCTACCTGCAGGTGGTGGAACGAGTTACCTACCTACCTCACTTCATCTACAGAGTGTCAGGAGTTAGAGGAACTTCACTGGATCTGTACTTGCTCTCCTCATCTTCTCACGTTCAACAACCTGTCAATGTCCAATCTTCTACTTCAACAACCCGGTGACTCGGACCTAACGACCTGGACCTGCCAGCTTGGACACCTACTACTGTGACCTGGCGACTCTAACCTAACCGTCTACTACCCCAGCTTCTCCTACACGGATCTACCAACCCAGTCCCATCTGACTACAACTTAACTACACAACTTGGATCTAATCCCTCAGACTTAGTGACCCGGACCGAACATCTCGAACCCTGTGACCTAGAACCATCATCTACTTCCCAATCTTCTTCCATTGTAGACCTACTGACTCAGACCCAGTGATCTAGTGACCTGAATTCGAGTACCCCGACCCAAATACCTGGACCAAGCAACCCAGACCCAGTGACCTTCAAAAGGACTTCAATTTCATAAAACGTTCCAAAACAGGAACCTTAAACCATCCGAATATTTAACTAGGAGCGCTTTATTCTAAAAATGCAAGAGGGGAAAAAGAACTTGTGTTGCTTCACTGCCATCTGGTGGTTACTTATAAAACTGTTGCGTTCAAAAACACATGAAGTTTATTTTTTATTTCAATAAATAAAAACACACCTACAGAATTGGGATATTTTATAGTTGCTGGATATTTTGGACCTTTACTGATTTTCTCTCTCTGGTCCTGAAAGTTAAAATACTACACTGTATTCAGCAAACTGAGGACCTCACGCGCACGTGTGTGTGTGTGTGTGTGTGTGTGTGTGTGTGTGTGTGTGTGTGTGCGTTACCAGTCATCTTGTAGCCGCTTGCAGCCAGTTGTCCGGCCATGTACTCCCCGTCTGAGCTGTTGTGTGAGCAGCCCCACGTCCTCAACCAGACTTTCTGTGTGCCCGGGATCACGCTAACGAGAGGAAATAAACACTTATAAACACCAGCACGGCAATTAAACACCTGGGTTCTGAAGATTAGTCTGGAGTATTCTCAAACCGCATTTTCATGCTGTATTTTCCCATAATGCAACTAAATTCGGTTTGCGCAAAGAGAAAAAAAAAACGTGACTTTGTGAACATCATAATGTAAAAAGAAATTTTTTTTATTTTTATTTTTTTTAAATAAACACTACCGGCTGCATAAAACATGCTAAATATTTACTACAAAATGTTTTAATTCAACTGACTCTGTTTCAGCGAAACTTACGAAATGTAAAATATATTAATTATGTTTTTTTTATATCTGATATTTTTTATAAGAAGAGCAAAGCAAAGATGTATTTAATATTTTGGCCACCAGATGGCGATAAAGACCTTCTGCGTTTAACATTTACAACTAAAAAGGAAAAAAATGCTCTTATATATATATATATATATATATTATTTTTTTTTTTTAATAAACATTTTCAATATATATTTTCAAATAAATTTATATAAAATATATATAAAATATTTTCAAATAAATTTATATAAATGTAAAAATGTCTCCGAATTGAACCACCTTAATTACAGAACAATTAAATCGATTATGACGAGAACACCTGTAATTATACAATTAGAACAACATATTTATAATACAATTATTATAATTTATAGTCTAATTATATAATACAAGTAATACGGAATAAAGTATAAAAATTTAAATTACAAAATATATAAAAAGCCAAATAAATACAGATTGATTCTTTAGCTCACACTAATTAGTAAAAAAAAATAATAATAATTAAAACAAAAGCAGTAAATTGTTGTTGTTTTTTTTAAGTTCCTGCTTTACATCAATAACTTTAGTGTTAAAGTGAAACACAGACTTTATCTTATTAAAGAAGAATATCAGCACTAATTTAATAATCATAAGAGTAATCTTTTTAATCGGCTGATAATCATTCGTATGAAACCGATAACAGATTTTTAGAAACGCCCTGATGGGGTAAAACCTGTGACAATACATTTTAATAATAAATTATAACACCTGTGTGTAGTTATAGCGTTTGTTTACACTGTGTGTTTACTGCATTGTGCTGAAGCGGTGTGTCTGAAGCTATTCGAGTCACACATTTTGCTCTAAGGTGCTCAAAAGTTAGCGCGCCTCACTGCCAGGCCGCGTCTGGTCTCCGGTCTCCTCACCTGTCCACCTGCAGCTCCTCGTTCGCCAAGAGATCTTTCCGTTTCCTCACTCGGGGAACGACGGACTGTCTGGTGGAGGAGCGCTGGAGAGGAGCCGGCTCGCTGGAGGACACCATGTCCTCGATATCGTCGACGAGAGAGTCGCAGCTGGACGGCATGATCTGGAATAAACATCATCATCATCATCATCATCGTCATCATCATCACACACTACTGATGCTCTTTAAACACATTCAGTTACTGATTTCAGCACAGAACATATAACGGGATACCAATAATGAAAAATATATTACATATTCACTGGACTTACCTTTTATTTTATTTATTTATTTATTTATTTATTTATTTTCTTTCAAGCAAAAAAAAAAGAATGCATTAAATTAAAGAGTGCATAAACTGAATACATTAAGAATTAATTTAGCATTTTTTTAATTTCACATTATTTTAAAAAAAATATTTAGTGTTACTCTCCTC
>JANDJT010000001.1:644590-666832 GCA_024331685.1 Stegophilus panzeri | reverse complement strand
CCCCCCCCCCCCCCCCCCCAAAAAAAAAAAAAAAAAAAAAAAAAACACCAAGGCGACCCGGTTCTCCACTCTCATACCAAGGCCACCCAAGCTCTCCCCATGTCCAGCCTACCCAGGTTCCCCCTTTACCTAGTCTACCCACGCCTTTCCCTGTCCAAGACGTCCCCCAATTTTCCCCCCTTATCATGGCTTTGATCTTCCAAGTCTGAACAGTAAACAGAAATTCACACGCTCAACAACAGATACGCAGCATGTCAAGAAGCAAAGCCACATAAACTAAACACACATCCTAGAAGGGAAGAGTCATCATCTTGCACCAACATGAAGAAAGGATATTTTTGACTGTGTGACGATTCCGTCATCTGCTTGACTTCTTGCGTGCATCTTTGGATCATCTCATCGAGTCTGCGCTCCTCCTGCATCAGCTGAGCCACTTCGCTGCTCAGAGTCTGTTTATGGGTCAGTACTCCACCAACCTCTGAAAGGTTACAGCCCCTAAAATAAATCACACAAGAATGGAGGCATACTTAGCATGCTAATAAGCCAGGTTTATTAGCACCATGCCCACAGAGGGGAGGGGAAACGTGTACAAGGTTACCACGATGTATTGTTTATACGCTGATGAGCAAAAACTCAACTTGTCATCAGTCTGACACGTGCTGCCTACATAAACATCGCGGTGGACCAGGTACACCGCTACATGGTAATGGTATTCCCAGAATGCAGTGGTCTGTCTCAGCAGGTTAACACATTCTGACACATTCGAGAATGGCTTGGGGAACATGATGAAGACTTCAAGGTGTTGCCTCGGCCTCCAAATTCCCCAGATCTCGATCTGATTGAGCATCTGCTGGAACAAAACGTTCAACCCATGGCAGCTCCATCTCACATCTTACAGGACTTTAAGGATCTGCTGCTGAAGACTTGGTGGAGTCTTGTAGAGACCATTACACTATACTATCACCAGTATACAGTGATCCTACCTGGATAATGACCGAGACCACCAATTTAGCTAACCAAATAATACAAATGTAATAATTTATTAACTATCAATACATTTCCTTTAATTTTCACCACTAGCTTGTGCATTTTAAAAAAGTCCTTTAATACCACTGTGGGATGTTTTCCTTGTTTATTCCTCGATGATCAGACCATTATTACAAATCACTTCCTTTTGTTTATTCCACTTTGTGTGTGCGCTTAATCAATTCCCTACACTTCTATGAGCTGGCTCTTGGCTGCTCTGCAGGTTCCTGGATGAGCCTGGACTTAAAGATCCTGGACTGAAAGATTTATGAATCTCTGACGTTTTTAGACTAGATATCGCACCATGAAAATTCCACACCCTAACACTCCTAGTTAGCATATACAAAGATTCACAAACATATCACAGCGTAAGTAGGCCACGCCGCAGTGTTTAAGCATGTTTTTAAACCATTATTACCACATCGGGCAAAATTCTCAGCGCCTCTGTATATTCGCTTCCTGCTTACAGACAGGAAGTGGGGTAATCCTTTCTGTGTGCACTGGGTGCAGAGCAGACCTATACGTGAGGTTTCATCTCAAGTATCTTATCATCAGAAATCGTCTCAGTCTAACTGAGAAATACTAATGACCGATTCTTGCTCACGAACCATCTGCATCCATTAGAGGCGTAACCGAATATGAATACATCCCTTCGCCCTGTCCTACGGTACGTACATCCACTGGATGTTGTTTTTGGATTTCTTCTTGATGAGGTGCACCCCCTCCAGCACGTTGGTGATGTCGTAGAGACGACGCTTCTGGACGTTGAGCGCCTCGGCCGCCTGGTTCAGATCCACGACGCCATCCGAAGACTGGCCCAACAACTGCACAAACTTCTTCGTCAGGAGACCCAGAGACGTGTCGTAGCGAGTCTTCTCTGATGGTGACTTTGGAGCTACGTGGAGAATTAGCACATTAACTTCTCAATATCAGTGTCTCTACTTTTGAGTTAACACCAACAAAATTTCTGTACATTTCATCAGGACAAATGATTCGTTTAGATAGTAACTGTGTTAGCAGTGTACACAGATTGCTAGCAAAGACAACAGCGAATCCTTATGGTTACATGCAGCATGTTAAAATTAACAATAAATTGATCAAATTTAAACTCTCATTGCTTAATAACACTTCAGGACTGGCTGTTCTAGTAGGATAATCATCTTTCGGGTGGTAACAGTAACGTAGCGTCTGATTTTCCCCCCCATAACAGCACACCAGTGTTTAACTTCATTATGAATTAACAGATTTGATCAATTAAGACAGTAATTAAGTATAAAAACAATAATTGTACTGGCATACAGTAGTAATCCAGTCAGAATTGGGTTTGTTCTTACTTTTGTTGCCCTTTAGCACAGCTAGCGGGCCTCCATTCTGGGTCTTGGGGGTTTTCGCTACTTCAGCTGTGTACAAGTGGTCCGAGTCGTCGAGAGCCAAGCGCCTCTTCGCCTGTGGAACGGGTTCACAAGACAATCAGACAAGATTGGCGGCCATGCTGCCGTCACAAATCAGGTAACGTAAGATTCGCAATAAAACAAAACCAAAGTAGAGGGAAAAGAAACCTGCAAAAACGTAGCTGGGAAAAGTCCGATTTTTTCCCGTCTGACATTCAGTTTAACCTTGTTTGCATATTCATCAGGCAAATTTTTTTTTTTTTTGCAAATATTAAGTAAATTTCCACGTTGCTGGTGCAGATACCCCCCACCTCCCCCAGTCATCACGGACTTCCATCAACTCCTGTTAAACTGGAATATTCTACACAGAAGCAACAAGGACTCAGTAAAAATAAATAAATAAATAAATAAAAATCATGCAGCAGAGCTCACTACTGAAATAAAGTGGCACATTGTGGCGTTAAGGTTATCCCAAGTAAAGTAGTAGATTATGTTTAGATAGTTATATCAGTAACGTTATGAGAAACAACGTAGCCTCCGATATCAAAATCACAAGAAATAGTCGTAGATCCTGATATTAGTATTCCACGGAACAGGACTAGTCAAATATTATATTGGGACTACGTGGAAAACTTGTACAGTCTGATACTAGGATGAAGAGTAAAACAGGAAATAAACTCACACCAGACTCTCCAACTATTTCTCGTAATCCTGATATCAGAATACAGGACTCTCAAAACATAACTGATTTTTTAAAAATCATACTTTAATTTTTATTTATAGCGACCCTAAAACACTGCCACGAGGCGACCGAAATCCCAAAAACGTATTTAGTTCATAATTAGTTTATTTTCTTTTAGCACTGCTAAACTGCAACATAATACAAAATACACTAAAGAGCACTGGATAGATTATTGGCTAATTAACTAGCGAGTTAACCAATTAAACAGTACAGCTGTGTGAACATCTGCTTCATTTAATATATCGCTTGGTATAAATGCCAAGTTGCCATACAATATTTTGTTCCATATTAAGCTGATCTCAAAATTACTGCAAAGATTGTGTGCAGGAAAAAAATTGTGTTAAACAAGTCTTTAATGTAGATTTCTGAAGATACAGCAACCTTACGACAACGATAAAAATAACCACCGTACGATATTTCGCTCCGATTACGCTTCAGGAACGACTTCGTTTATTTTTCCGTTACTGCAAAAACGTAGCCAAGTTTAACGACTCGTTTACGTTACTTTTTAAACTTTCCATAGCTACTGAATATATATTTCAATTACTGCAGATAAATAATAGCAAGAATATTGTAGCATTTTGGAAAAAAAAATTTAGTTTAAAAGCTAGAAGAGTCCTTAACGACCTCCTACGTGACTTTCATCTGTTTTGTTTAACTCCTTTGTTTCGTAAATGCGAAACTAAAAACTTTTCCAGTTATGTCACTGATATTAGACGAACCGCTGGTGAATTCCTGAGTCACTTTTTTTTTCTTTTTTTTAGTGTTGTTGCACAAACTACTTCCTGTTTAGACACGACTACTGGACAGATGATAACTACAAATAAACAAGAAGAAATTACAGAACTGAACAACAACAACAACCACCACCACCGGTTTCGGTTGATTTGAAGTACACGTCCAAACTTGAACTTATTCGGAAGCTAACGTGCTACCTTTACGTTAAAACTTGGATTAATTTTTTAATGTCTTCCTACGTGACTTTTTCGATACAATCCACTTCCTGTTTATACGTCACCCAGTGTTTCTACAACAGCATGACAGCTTTGTGACGGTAAAATAACCGCGATACGATATTCCGCGCTGTATCGAGCTGCTCTACAGAAGCTCCTCGTGCCTCAGGAACGACTTCATAATTCGTTTGTTTTTGTTTTGCGTGGTTTAACTTTTTTTTTTATATTAAAAAGTTAGACTGACCGCTGCTGACGTCACTTTTACCAATTTGTTTATCGTTCATAACTAGTTCCTGTTTAAACCTGGCTCCGTTTCCATAGCTACTGAATATATGCTAACAGCTACAAATAAACAGTTTAGGAAGAAAATCACGGAAATGACAGACACGCGCGAGCGGTAATGGTACAGTCCGGATTTTGGTGCATGTCCGAACTTGCAGTTGTGTGGAAGCTAGTTAGCTTTAGCCTGAGTGTAGGGGTGAGTAAAGGGGTGGATTTTGCCCCCTGTGCGCGTGCAGTTCTTCGGTGATTACCGGAGGCCGTCCCAGCGCAGGTCTCTGCCCGCTCCCGGTCGGGGTGGTGTACAGGCTCGCGGCCGGAGACTCGGACACGCACACGGCGGGAGTGTGTGTGAGGCACGGCGGCGGCGGGGTGATGATGTGGATGTAGGTGGTTGTGCGTGTGTTGGAGCCCAGGGCCGTCAGGACCGCGTTCTCGTCCAGCGAAGAGCCTCCAACCCCGGTGATGATCACACTCTCCGGGGCCGAGGATGAGATCGCTCTTCTCATCGTCTCCGACGCGGCGCTTGTGTGTGTGTCGCTTCTCTCTCGCTTTTCTCTCCGACCTCACTTTAAACCGCGTTTTTACACCAACGCGCTGCTTTTATGCCACAAATATTGACTTCGCATGAATGATGAGACTCTTAACTACCGATGCAGCCAGGTTTCAGGTGATATTAGTGTCATAAACGCGCAGATGGCTCGGATTTAAAAAGTTACCGCCGAGCTCTGCTGCCGCTGCGCCGCTCGCTGGAGGGAGGAAAAAATGGCTCCAGGAAGCTGACAATGAATGAGGGGGGATACGGGTGAAGCGCGAAAAGGCGCTCGCGCGAAACTCGGATTTCCCGCGGAACACTTCAAACCCAATTTGCATGTCGCGCACGATTGGCCGCGTGGACACCAAGCCACGCCCCTTCCTCACACACGCTGCCACTCGGGCTTCGCGACGTTGACAATCATCGAGGGGGAAAGGGCGCGCCGTGGGTGCAGGCCGCTGATTGGTCAGGGGCAGCACGTGTACGGTGACGTCACAGGAGTGAGGCGGAAGAAAGATAAACAATGGCAATGTTATGATTTTACCTGCGGAAATAATAATAATAATAATAAAAATATAGATACACAAGTGCAAATTGTTCAACGTTATCTCCGTATTAAACAGACTTTGCGTCACTAATAAACACATTTAGATTGATGTGCAACAAGAAAAGCCTAAAAACTGCTCAAATTTTATGACACTATAATGAAAGTCACATTTTTCGAAAAAAAAAAAGAAAGAAGATTTTTTATAAATCTTTATAGCTTGTACAGCTGTCACTCTTATTTATTTTGCTACTTGGAACTGTTTGAATTTGCTGCATTTAAATAAATAAAGAATTGTGTTTATTTACAATGAAAGAGAACTGTAATAAAATAAGTATTTTATTGTAATTTACTTTACTGGTAAAGTATTATATGCATAGATGTAAGGTGCTAAATACTGAACCTGAGGAATGTTATATGCAAACATGCAGAAAGAAAGCTGTTAAAACATGGCACTTTAGTTTACATTCTTGCATTATGTTTTTTTTTATGTTTGTTTGTTTAACATTAGCCTGTAATTATATCTACACATTACTGTTTATTTGTTTAAACAATTCTTCATATTGTTGTGTATGTATATACTGTCCTCATTTTGTTGATTTATCTCTGGTTTATTAAAATAAATAAATAAAAACATCACGGATGTTTAGATGGTTATAGGTTCTAGCTCTCTAAATGAGTTCTACCTAGGGTTAAAAGAAAGCAGGAAAAGAAACCCTCTGAAGCCTTTATGGCACTAAATGTAACTAGAACAATATAGATAATTTTTGCCTTAATAATAATAATAATAATAATAATAATAATAAAGAAATCATTTTGTGTGTACTTGACAATGTAACATGAAATGAACCCAAACTGTTTTAAAAGAATGCATTTTTTTTTTTTAACATAAATGGGTTTTTCATGATTTTATACCCAGATTTAATCACGGATAGTCACAGTCTTTGTTGATAAATGTTGTTAAATTATTATAAGTCTCGATACATTAGTCTTTATTATTTGTTATTCATTATAATAATATATTTTATTTGAGAGATTGTGGTTATTCTCAGTGCTGAGCAGCAGAGGGCGCTCTGTGAACAACAAAACTTTTCCGGAAGTAAAAATTCCGATTCATAACCATAATGTTACCTTTACCGTCCAATGAGGAATCATTACGAGCCATGATGTGCATTTTGTCTATTTTATTTAGTCTATTTAATTAAAATGTTTTATTTCTGCCTCTATAATGAAGGCAGATACACACTACCCACAATCCCACACGGTGTTCTGGCAGTCTAGAGTCTCCGCTGTTACTATGGAAACGTCAAAGCGTTAACGTAATTAAATGAAAGTTAAATTAAAAGCCATTTACTCTATATGTTATACCCTATCCCTCACCACCAGCACCCCAGTTGACAGAGGGAAAAAAAAAAATCACAGTATCGCAGTAGATATAAAGAGGAGCATGCCAAAGCAGTCTGGTGGGCGTAACCAATAGAAAACTATGGGCGGGGGCCAAAGTGATGTTGCCAGATTAAAGTATTTAGGAAAATATTAATACAACCTAGATGCTTTTGTTAATTTTTGATTGCTTTTTTTTTTAATCATGCTTTATTTGGTAAGAAACTTCACAATTTTCACGTCACACCGTGAAATAATATTAATAATATCATTAATAAAAAAATGAGAAAGGCGACTATATTTATATTCCGTTATTGTTGCAGTTTTAATTATGCTTTTTTAAATGAACACTGTTTTCTATAGTGTACAGAACTGCTATTCATTTCATTTATTTGATAAATAAAATTTGATATGTTCATTCATATGTTTTGACGGTCTGTCTAATCGAATAGTGACAACTTTTGTTTATAATTTTTTTTGTTTCGGTTTATTATAAATGATTAAAAATGATCAAAGGCACGACACTATTTTATTCCTAAATCGTAACCAATTAAGATTTCATTATTGAGCCAAGTTTATAATAATTATCTTTCTAGTGATTAACTCGTTAAACCTGTTCTGTCATGAGAACTGTACAGACTGTATGAGGAGTTTTATTTCGACCTGGCAACCCGGGCGCGCTCGCTCTGCTCACTTTTCTGCGCCGCGCCTTCCCAAACCTGCTCCAACTTCTCCAAGTGCTGGACACCAATCTGGATGATGTTGATGGAGCTGAAGTTCAGGTCCTGTGTGGAAGCAATATTATTTGTGTGTTAAAAAAACACCTCGTGTTGGTGTTGATGACACTCGGATCTCCTGCCCGCACGCGCATGAAAGGGACTGAAGGAGTTTTAGAACTTTCAGGAGTTTTAGGAGCTTCAGGAGCTTAGGGATGCAGAATGGATCCCAAATCAGACCTCCTGCTTCAAACTACGGGCTGCACATGGCTGAGTCCCATCAGCATGTTCCTGGGAATTCCTCTGGATCAGGTGAGAACCCTGGTGAAGTTCTCAGAAGTGTGTTTGAGATGAATGTGTAGTTTGGGTTCAGTTTCATGAGGTTCATTTATTTGGTTCTTGATGAATCTGGGCCGGTGTGAAAGGTGTGTGTTGCGGATACAAGACTAGAACGTTGCCTGTTCTCCTCCACCGTAGGTGAACTTTATCATGTGCCAGATGTTTGGCCTGGTTGCTGCCTCCTGGTTTCGGCTGTGTCTCAGACCTCAGCGGGTCGGCTCAGCTGTGCGCCACACCGTCGCTAGTCTCTTGGGGTCGTTGTTTGTTATATTCTGCTTTGGATGGTAAGAGCGGTGCAGTGTAATTCTTTGGCAATTCTTTGAGAGAATGTGAGAAACCTGCAGGACCTGTCCTGTGACCTTGCTCACCCACTTCCTCTGCTGTTCATTAATTACACACAACCTGAAACCTCGTCTCGTCCTGCAGGTATTCCTCGCATGTCTTCGTCCTGACGCTCATCTGCTACGTCATCCTGCACAGAGCGAGCGTACACACTGTTCACTGGTAAGAACCTCTTCAGCTGGATGCTTCCCAAACACGCTGTATGGATGTTAGTCATTGTTTCACACGTCGTGTAGAACAGGTCAAGAGGCGTGTGGGCACACCCGAGAATCTCGTTCTGCTGCCTGTTGGGGCTTTTTTTTTAAAGAAAAGGAATGTGGGTGAGGTACGGTGGTCACTCCAGACCCGGTTTCTCCAGAATGAGCGGAATGATTGGAGCGGTGAAGGTTTCACCGACAAATGCAATTCACAAGACGTTTTCATCATGCTGGTGACATGAACACCAAAACACGATGCGGCACGCTGCTACAGGAAAATAATCAACGGCAATCAACAGTGATGCGGTGCAAACTGGAGTTACTGCTGATACCCTGACGTTCCCAAGTGTTTTATTCCCATCATAATTTTTATCCATTTACAGTTACATTTAATGTTGGGGGGGGGGCCTCCGACTGGTACAACCGACTGGTACAAATCGCTGACACTGGAGACTCCTTCCCTGCATGTGTAAAATGTAAGATTTTCTTTGCTAAATAACATTTATTTCTGAGAAAATTCTTTTGATTATGGAGATCGTCGGCCGTGTGAGTCCCTGTTCACGAGCCGTTGCTATAGAAATAATTTGGTATAAACCTGCACTACTGTCAGAGCTGCTGTTCTAGAAAATTGATCAACACCTTCTGACCAATCAGAATCTGGGTCAACAGCAGTCTGGGATAAGCGCCGTATTTCTTATTGTTAAATAAAAATTGTGTAAAATTAGTGTATACCTGTCAGAAAGCATTTCCAAGTCAAACCCTTACCCTTAAATCTTATCCGTAATTATCCGATCAACCCTTTTTGTACCAAGAGAGTACCGAGAAGCTAAGCGCTAAACTGCTGACAGGTTTTAGAAGTTATGAAGAATGAAATAAGCAATGATTTGAAGTTTGTACTGCACACGTACCCAGTTAATACGCACACTTTTAGGGTTCATTGGATAATTAAAGGTTCTAAGCTTCCAAAAAGCTGTCTACCTGGAACCCTTTCTGATAGGGAGACTCTATTTTTAACCTTTAAGAGTTCCTCCAGAGGAACAAAAAAATGAAGAGGGTATACTCTTAGAATATTTACAACATTAGGCATTTGGAGATGTAGTTTTTTTTGGTGAGGGAACTGATTATAGCTGCTATAACGTAAGTGAGAACAGGAAGTTACTTGTTTCGTCGACGATCCACGTCATTGAACGCAACTATAAATAGCTAAAAAGTAAAACGGTCGTTGATTAATAAATAAAAATCGCAACTGTTAAGTTGCTGTGGCATAAGAGGAATAATAAAAAAAAAACACTTGTGGACGAAAATAATCGACTTCGGGGTGGTAACAGTAACTCCGCTTCATCACACCACTCAGTATTTTACTCTAACAGCATTTTACTTCCTTACATCTCGCACCTGGGCCAAAATAAGGAACGGGTTACATTTGTGTAGCTATCTAAACAAAAGATCAAAAGGTTCAAAAATAAGGACAATTTTTCACAGCCTTCTTTGCTCATATTTACCAAGGGTGCCAATATTAGTGGAGGCCACGGTGTGTGTGTGTGTGTGTGTGTGTGTGTGTGTGTATATATACTGTATATGTAGCCATACAAAGCCTAATCCTGTCAGTATGGTTAGCTTTATTTATTCTTAACGCTCTGCTAACGTTTGACATGTTTTGGTTCAGGTACACGATGATCGTGGCGATGGGCTACCTCACGATGTGCCAGGTCAGCAGGGTCTTCATCTTCAACTACGGTATCCTGGCCACAGACTTCTCAGGGTGGGTCTCAAAATGGTGGCGCCGTCTTTTTTCAATAATATGGTGATGGCATGGACGCACAGCTAAAACCGTTCAGCCCAACACTACATGACCAAAAGATGAATCACGTGGAAGGAGAAAAGAAATCTGAAGTGAGAAGAGTTAATTAGGCCTCTGCTGGTGATTATTATTATTATTAATAATAATAATAATAATAATAATAATAATAACAACATATAATAGAAATTTACAAATATATTTACCAAAAAAAAATCCTCTTAGAAATCTTGTTAGGCTAGTCGACTAGCTTTAGCAGTGATAACTAAACATATTTTAATATACTTGAAATATCTCATTCTGTCAGGTTACCGTAGCAGTAGTACAGTTTTACAAACGATTTTAAAATCTTGTGGTAAACCCTGTCAGGTTTGCTTATGTTAGCTGGCTAGTGGTAACACTAAAGATTTAAAGTTCCTCTCGGAAATCCTGTCACACTAGCCCTCTAGCATTAGCAGTGATTAATTATAAATATAGGTATTAATAAAAATCCTGTCAGTTTAGCTTTTGTTAGCTAGCTAGCTAGCTAGCAGTAGCAGTAAAGATGGACAGTTATAACTTAAAAATCCTCTCAGAAATCCTCTCAGCTTCAGCAGTAATAATTATAAAATGTGTGTTAATATGATGTAAATATCTTTTCAGAAATCCTGTCAGTTTAGCTGGTGTTAGCTAGCTAGAAGTAGCAGTAAGGATTATAGTCAGAAATTGACCTGAAATAACTTGAATATCCTCTCAAAAATCCTGTCATGTTATGTTATGTTAGGTTGCTAGCTTGCGTTAGCAGTGAAGATTATGAACAGTTGCAAATATGACTGAAAGATCCACGCAGAAAACCTGTCAGTTTAATTCACAGCTAATGCTAGCGGTGAAAATTCTGAACACTTATAAATATGACTTAAAATGAGCTCATAGCTAGCATTAGCAGTACAGGTTATGAACACGACTTCTTAGAAATACGACTCAGAAATCCTGTCAGGTTAGCATATGTTAGTTAGCTGGATGGCGTTAGCAGTGAATATATCACACTAGCTAACAAGATCTCCCAAGATCTGTAAAAATATGCATATATTAATGCAAATTACCTTTTAATTCCTAGATGAATATTTCAATAAATAAAAGATGGAATATCTTAATAATATATATCATAAAACCTTTATAAAATGTTTAAACTTGGAATGTTGGAATGTGGCGCTACTGCAATTTCATATCACGATAATTTCCTCATATATTATCACGGTTTTACGATATTATCATGATACTGAATTTAAAAATGAACCTTCAATCTGACCCCTATATTAAAATAAATAAATAAATGAGGGATTAATTTAACCTTCATATTAAAAATGTCCACAATAACAGGATCTTGGGTGTAGAATATTGTGATTGATTTTTTATATACATATATATATTAGAGGTGAATACTGGTACACATGTAGTTTGGATGCACACTTATGTCAATTATGTAGGAAAAGAAAAGAGCCATGGGGTAGTATCACGGCGTGTACTTACTTAAACCTCAAGGCTTTTGTAATTGCTTTACATTTACACACACACACACACACACACACACACACACATTGAGTAAAAACATCTCAGTTACTCACCTCAGCCACACCTTGTGCCTGGATTTTGCCCCATATCTACTGCTCTTGTTGGTTCTCTTTTGCTGAAAGTTTGCACCACACCCTTAAACCAACAAAGGTGTGAGGTAATGCCGAGCCGGGCGGGCCACCCGTCCTCGCCGCGCTAGTTTGGCTCAGATATCCCACTGTCATTGTTGAGTCTGAGCGCTGCCCGAGACCTGTATTTACACTTATTCACTTGGCTGAAAATGTATCTGATAATAGAGCTGTTAAAGGAACAGTATGTATAATTCAAAATTCAGACTTTAAGCCACACCCCTTACCTGAGTCTGATGCTGATGTGGAATGACACCAATGATACCTGGAAACTTTTCACTGCATACACTTTTAGCCAGCTAACTTAGTGAATGTTGGCGAAAACACAGAATCCGGGTTGTCACGGTAACCTTATTGTCGTGGCAGGTGTGATAATTGGTGAGAAACTTGAGACGCCAATACTGAAATTCCAGTAATGTGAGCTAGTTTACTCATACAAGAGCACCTGGGGAGGTTTCTGATTTGCATATTCATAGATTTTGGTATTTTTAATGAGGATAAATTTGTAGAGATGTTTTCTGTGTTAGAAAAACCTAAAGTTCCAGCTTTATCTCCGACTGCTACAAAGTTCTGACACTGGAGACTCCTTCCATAAATGTTAAATAAGCACATTTCTCCTTGTAGAGTGTGGAAACTATGGAAACGATAACGTATCAGAATGAGCGCATTAATATACACCTGCGCTACTGTCAGAGCTGCTGTTATAGAGAATTTAAAAAATCAACACCTTCTGACCAATCAGAATCCAGAACTCGATAATACTGCGGTGTAAAAAGCATGTCATCTTTGAAAGATGGTGGAACTCCAGCACCAGCGTATCTTATTGATTTATGAGGAAGATAATAAATCTCGAGGCTGATGTTTGAGAACGTTGCAACTTCAGAGGTCAGATGATGTTTACCAAAGCTCAGGAGTTTCACCTGAATGCCTCATACCCTGAACAATCAGAGTTTTATCAGCCACGTGAACACGGTGCAGCTCCACCAGGCTGAGGAGAACGGTGACGCTCTAACACAAACCAAAGTGATGGTGCTTCTCCACCGACTCAAACCTGAACACGGTGGAACTTATGATCATCTGTATACATGAATTAAACTTCACCATGAAGCTCAACATGGGCACAGAATCCCCCCCCCCCCCCCCCCCCCCCCCCCACTTTTATGGAAGGAGTCTCCAGTTTAACAGGCAAGGAAAAGCTGTAACTGAGTGTTCTGACATCTTCAGGAGAGAAGATACTGCTACGAATCAGATTACATTTTAAATGTATTTATTTGCCAGCAGTTGAGTCACTGGTACATTCTCGTGGATAAAAATCCACGGGTAATTTTCCAGTATTTATACATCGTCTTTTGTTTTCCATATTGATTTCCTCACTCTCAGACAGAAAGTGGCCACACCCACCCAAGCATGCACTTGTCAGATGTTAAGTTCTGACACTTAAAGTAACACTCCGTGTGACTAAAGCACTCAATTCCCCTTTCCACGTATCAGTACATTATTTTATTCCATAGTTTCTTTTGTTTTTTTCTCTCCTCAGGCCACTGATGATGATGGTGCAGAAGATCACCACTCTGGCCTTTCAGCTTCACGATGGTAAGATTCCCTCCACAACGCTGGAGGTGTGAGGACCACAGAAATGTGATAAAATCAACAAAAACAAAAAAAGACATGTTTCGGAATCTCTGCAAAAGTAATGAGGTCATTGTCAGTGAGTCAGTGTGTCACAGTGAGTCCTGTGACCTCCGTAGGTTGGAATTTAGTTCCCTAGTAACACCATGAAACAACCTAAAACACAAACTAGCATTATAGTGAAGAGAAAAGCCTTCAATTTTCATCTTTGAGTTTGCTTTTAC
Organism: Stegophilus panzeri; assembly: GCA_024331685.1. Taxonomy (NCBI): domain Eukaryota; kingdom Metazoa; phylum Chordata; class Actinopteri; order Siluriformes; family Trichomycteridae; genus Stegophilus; species Stegophilus panzeri. The sequence continues at coordinate 653,055 of JANDJT010000001.1, read as the reverse complement.
TAACATGAATACAAACTATGTTTTCATGAATTAAGATAAACTGGCTAACCATAAACTAGCATAACTCGAGTTATCATTATGATAAACAGACCAATGGATGAACTAGCATTACAATAGTCTAGCATTATAGTAAACTACATAGTAATATAGCATAATAGTAAACTAGTATTTTTGTATAATGCATTAAAGTAGAGCATTATATATATATCGAACCAAAATTTTAGCATTATGGTAAACAGGCTAACCCACTACCTAGCATTATGGTACACAGGCTACTGTCAAGCGTCTAACCACAAACAACAAGATAAACAGGTTAATGCTGCAAACTGACATTATAGTAACGAGGCTAACCTCAACACAAACTACCATTATAGTAAACTACCGTTATAGTAAACATCCAAACCAAACTAACACTATAGTATACAGGCTAACTTACAAATTAACTAGCATCATGGTAAAAAGGCTAACCACAAACTAGCATTACAGCAAACTACCAGATAAACTACCGTATAGTATTATAGTCGAGTACCGTATAAACTACCATATAGTGCTATGGTGATCTACCATATAATCTACCTTATAGTATTATGGTAAACTACTGTATTAACTACTGTACAGTACTATAGTAAACTACCGTCTAAACTACTGTATAGTATGTATAGTAAATTATATTATATAAACTACTGTACAGTATTATGAGGAACTACCGTATAGTACTATAGTATTATATAAATTATATTATATAAACTACTGTACAGTATTATGGGGAACTACCGTATAGTACTATAGTATTATATAAATTATATTATATAAACTACTGTACAGTATTATGGGGAACTACCGTATAGTACTATAGTAAATACTGTGCAATCTACCGTATAGTATTACAGTTAAGTACCGTATAAACTACCGTATAGTACTATAGTAAACTACTGTGCAATCTACCATATAGTATTACGGTTATATAAACTATATTATATAAACAAATGTACAGTACTATGGGGAACTACCGTATAGTACTATAGTATTATATAAATTATATTATATAAACTACTGTACAGTACTATGGTGAACTACTGTATAGTACTATAGTATTATATAAATTATATTATATAAACTACTGTACAGTACTATGGGGAACCACCGTATAGTACTATAGTAAACTACTGTGCAACCTACCGTATAGTATTAAAATTAAGTACCGTATAAACTACCGTATAGTATTATATAAACTACTGTACAATCTACCATATAGTATTACAGTATTATATAAAATATATTATATAAACTATAAACTACCATATAATACTTTGATAAACTACTGTATAAACAACTGTATAGTATTATGGTGAACTACCATATAAACTAGCGTTATACATCTGAATACTTTGTGTATTTTATTTTCAGGAAGGTGTCACAAGCAGGAGGAGCTCACTGCGGAACAGAGACGTCTGGCTGTAATGTATGTATATACACACACACACACACACACACACACACTATTCTATCTAGCGCACTATGCAGTGTCTACAATGCCGTTGTTACACACTGTGTAGTGAACAGTTCAGCTTTAATGCAAAATGTTCCCGTGTAAAGATGACTTTACAGAAATATAAAAGAATAATAAGAAATAATAATGAATCTAAAAAACAAAAATTGGATAAAATTGCAATAGTGATGTCACAATCTTTGCTTTTTTTGTGATATGAACACACAGAGTAGCACTACTGCTAACGTTCATTACTATGCGAATCCATTTACACACTAAATCTTAATCTAAGTAATTCCTCAAAATTCCTCATTATTTAGCTGTAGACTGTAATTTCTGTTGTCCAACCACAGGCCTCGTCTCCACTGTAGCTAAACCAGTCTGTCAGCATGTGTTGGTTTTCAATACACCTGTGACACAGAGTCGCTCTGGGACGAGCGCCATTACAAAGCCTGATTAAAAATAGCACAGAATATAAGTGGAAAAATAAACAAAAACTCATGTGACTGAAGTGTAAAAAAAAAATCAATCTTTTATTTATACACATATATATATATATATATATATATAGAGAGAGAGAGAGAGAGAGATACTGAGAGTCCATGTTTCCTATAAACATCTTAACATTAATTATATAAGTGTAAAAAATAAATAAATAATTCCAGATAAGCAACGTTTCTCGAAACAGAGAGAAATTTTTTTCAAAATAATTTTTGAGGGGTGCCAATAATTTTGGAACTTTTTTTTTTATAGAGGAACTACCACTTTTGTGGTAAATGTAAATAATCGTGTACACATAATGTTTATTAAAATAATCGTTTCACCCTGTTTTTTTTTTTAAGGGTGCTAATAATTATGAAATTAGGTCAGAGGTCATGGTTGGGTGAACATGGTGGATTAAAGCGAGCTCTGATGTGAACTAACCTGTGTTAAATGTGCGCTAACTGCCTGAGATTAGCGTGACTCAGCGCTTAGGGTGTGTTTGAGAGCGTTATGGAAGAAACGTTCACTCGACAACGTTTACATCAAACCCGAGATTATTCCTGAGATTATTCCCGGGATTATGAGTTCGTGAAGAGGACGGGAACTCGAGTGCATACACTTCATTGTTCTGTCAACGGTGTAGCTCACCTGTTAAAAAAAAACAAAACACGCTAAAAGACAATGACATTAAGCATGCTAAAATATGAACGAGCCTAATAGTCAACAGCCTAAAAAAATATCTAGCAATATAGCAAACATGCTGAAATACTAATGATCATTTTTATATCTATATAGTAAACAGGCTAAAACATGAACTAGCACTATGGTAAGCGGGCTAAATCTTGAATTTGCAGTACAGCACGTAGGCGAATGTTAAATGGAGGAACCACAACATACAGTAAATAGGCTAAAACATTTACTAGCATTATAGCAAATTTACCGAAGTATTGAAATTACGTGACTGAATTAAGCGGCCAGGCTAATGTTAGTAAAGGCAACATGTTAAAAACGAGTTAAAATGAAGTAATTCTAGTGTTTACGTTGATGCTGGCTAACATATGAGCTAGCATACATGTTAAACTGTACATTAGCATCAGCGTAAATCAGGCTAACCCAGTAACTAGCAATATAGTAAAAATGCTAACATAGAAACTAGCATCAAAGTATGCATGCTAAAACATTATTTTACTAAAATTCAGCATAACTGCCGCTTTAATGAGCTTTAATCTTAAAACAAACACAGTATTGTGACTGATTACTGATTGTTAGCATGAAAGTTATTGTTTTAGCTTGCTATTGCTAAACCCATCAGCCGTGACTACAGTAAAGTTCCCATATTCTTTGTGTGGAAAAGTGCTGCTGTAAGGTCAGGTTTAGTCTGTTAGCGCTAAACTGATTAGCTTGACGAGGTTAAGCTAATGTGATTTAGCGTGCGTTTTTTTTTTGCCACAGCACCCGGCCTTCGCTGCTGGAGTACCTGAGCTACACGCTGAACTTCATGAGCATCCTGGTGGGGCCGTGCAGCAACTACGGCGACTACACCGAGTTCATCGAGGGACACAACGTGCACAACAAACTCCGACACAAACTGCAGCACAACGGCTACGACGCACAAGCAGAACCCTCGCCTGTGGTGAGAGACAAAGACTTATTCATACACACACACACACACACACACACTAATTTTTTGTGTGTAACATGCCTGACCATTATACAACCCATTGCATTGTGGGTACCGTGATTCCTAACTACTTTTACACTGTATAGCAAGTGAGGATTGTTAGGATGTGTACGATGAGCGAGACATCTGTTCCTCCTTCCACAGAGAGCTGTGTGTCAGAAGCTGATGGTGTGTGTCGGCTGCCTCTTCTGGTACTTCACAATCACCAGCAGGTTCCCGATCGGCTACAACGTGGACCCGCAGTTCATTAGTGAGGCCTCGTTCCTCAGCAGGCTCGCGTACGCCTTCGTCTCCACCCAGGCGGCTCGGCCTAAGTTCTACTTCGCATGGACTCTCGGTGAGTCTTTGTTACTGTTCCTATTGTGTACTCAGTAATGCTAACTCAGAGCGGGTACTGTTAGCACAGTGGCGTGGCGTTTTAATGGGGCTTTTATAAGAACACAATATAAGTGTGTGTAGGTGTGACGTCACTACACAATGTGGCCGCTTGTGTGGTGTGTGGTGTGCATCTCAATGCCGTCTGAGTGTATGAGATGTTCCTCTGTTCAGCTGATGCAGTCCATAACGCAGCGGGATACGGAATCAGAGGATTAGACCAGAATGGCCGAGTGTCCTGGGACCTCGTCTCGAACATCCACATCTGGGAAATCGAGGCAAGTTCATTCATTTATTTATTTATTCATTTATTTAAAGTTCACAATGAGGCAAGTTTTACAATACATTGTGATCTACAACACTCACAATATTGGATACACTAACACTAGTATAAATACAAATATGAACTTGTCTTTAAATCCATATATGGCAATGGACTCTGCTCTGAGTGGGCGTGGCTTAAAGGCCATAAATGGGAACGTGCGCTTGTCTTTGAGGACCCATGTGGACATACTTTCCGCTTTTATGCACGCAGGTGTATTTATAAATGTTGTACTGGCATGTCCCAATGACACGCCCATCTGTCCCAATGACACGCCCATAATGACACACCCATCTGCCCCAATGACATGCCCATCTGCTCCAATGACACACCCATCATGAAATTTGAATAACGGTCATTTTTATGTTTATAGCTCACTAAATTCATTCTCATTTATATTTAACTCGCTGATATTAGGCAACATATGTGGCTTGCTAGTTAGCATTAGCTTGCTAGCTAAATGTAAATACGAGAAAGACTTATGGGAATCTATGAAGTAAAAATTCAGCTAGACCTTTTAAATATTTAGCTTCTGTAACATCAACTGAGAGGACTAATAGATCTAGCAAGCTGACGCTAACTAGCACTTGTTTAAGCTTTGGCAAGTTAGCACCAAAAGCTAAGTGTGATTGAAGTGTAATTTTACTTCAACAAACTATTTTCTTAGTAATTTATCTCACACACTGAGGTAAATGATGATTTTCCAGATGGTTCTGTCTCATTTCCACTGTTACTTTACAGTGTATAAAAGACTTCTAGCTAGCTGAACCATTAGCCTCAATAATTAGCTAGCTCATGCTCACTGTATGTATTTCCTGGTCACCTAGCAACAGTGTTCCTTCACTTTGAAACTCTTTATAATGTAATTATAGTTCACCAGAATTTTTTTCCCCTCACTAATTTACCAACACATCTGAGGTAAACGTTGATGTTCCGGATAATTCCCTTTGTGTAAAGGATTTTAAGGCTATGTCCTAGCTAGCTACATCATTATTCTCAATCATTAGAAAGCTTAGCAACCGTCTTCTGACAAAAACACTAATGTGTCTAGCAAGCTAATGCTAACTAGCAAGCCACACACACACATCTAAGTCATCTCAGGCTACAGTACAGGAGTTGTCCCTGTTTGCGAATCCTAGCATGCTAAAAGTAATGATGTATGATAACGCTAAAGTGCTGGTTCATACCTCAGTTAAAATGTCATCCACCCATCGTACCCAATCCGCACGCAACATCTTCAAGTGGATGTTTTGTTTATATATAGTTGAAGGCTTTTAGCTCAAAGAAAAAACCCTTTATTGTAGGGTTCTGCAAGATAGACAAGTAAAGAACCCTCAAAGGTTTTAGATTCAAACTTTTTTTTCATAATCTGGCTGGACGAGCTTCCTGGGGTTTTTTTCTTTCTTTCTTTTTCAGTCTGCCAGATGAACAATCAGTGTGTACATTATTTTATTTCCATAAACAGACAGCGACCAGCTTCAAATCATTCATAGACAATTGGAACATTCAGACAGGGGTGTGGCTCAAAAGGTACAAACTATTCTTCTCCTCATTATTATTATTATTACTACTACTACTATTACTTTTATTACTTTTATTATTAATGATGTTAATCCTGTGTGTGTGTGTGTGTGTGTGTGTGTGTGTATATATATATATAGTGTGTGTTATGATCGTGTGCCGTATTTCCGGACGCCATTGACATTCCTGCTGTCGGCGCTGTGGCACGGAGTTTACCCTGGATATTACTTCACCTTCCTCACAGGCATCCCCATCACACTCACCGCCCGTGCAGTGAGTCCACACACACACACAAACACACACACACACACACACACACACACACACAGTCTGCGTGTCTGTTGTTTCCCTTTTTCGACGACCTAAACACAAAATGGTTTAAACGATAAGACAGTCAGGCAAGTCACCTGAGTGACATCACAATTCTTGATTGTTCTTAATTGTGAGAGTTTTTTAAAAAAAATTATTTTTTATAGTTTTTCAAAAAGTTCTGCACGTTTCTACACACTCACTTCTACACTCTCCTGTGTGTCGTGGTCGGCAGGTCCGCAGGAATTTCCGCCACCATTTCTTGCGAACTCGCTCTGTCAAGCTGGCGTATGACGTCATCACCTGGGTGGCGACGCAGTTGACCATCTGTTACACCGTCATGCCGTTCTTACTGCTGGCCGTGGAGCCGACCATCATCTATTACAGGCAAGCAACGCTCGGGTTTAATTCCTCGTCTCAAACCTGAGTGTTTATTTTTATTATTATTATTATTATTATTATTATTATTATTTTACAACATTTTATAAAAACATTTGCGCCTGTTATCATTATGTCACTTGTGCATATAGAATTAGTTTATTATGGGTACATTCATGGGTGACATTTCTTTTAAGAAGAAAATACCAGAATCTTGGAATGAAAACGAATATGCAAATTAGCTAACATTGCTAGATTTAGATTTAGATAACTTAGCTAGCCAGTAAGCGAAGTGCTAGTAGCTCAAATTAGCTACTTCGTTACATCCTCACCGATTTATTTAAACCTGTCAGATTATACTTACATTGCCATGACAACCATCATCTCCATTCATCACCGGCAAACATTTGCAGCTAAAAGTTTCATTAATCGCTGTAACTCTGTACTAATTTACATAATTTCATGACATCACGACCTGAATCGGTTTTACACAGAGGTACTGAGAAAGCCAGTTTGAAACTAAACCCAAATCTGGGCATCAGAACCAGCGTAGAAGACGAGTTAACCGTGTAACTCTGTGGAATTGATTTTTGAGGGGAATAAAAGTAAATAATTGTTTTGTTTCTCAGGTCCATGTACTTCCTTGTGCACATCATTAGCATTCTGGCGGTGCTCGTCCTGCCCAACAGACCCAGGAGGCCTGCTCTCCATGCCCAGCACTCCAACAATAACGTGAAGGGAGAATAAATACCTCGCCATGTGTGTGTGTGTGTGTGTGTGTGTGTGTGTGTGTGTGTGTGTGTGAAACTGCAATGGCATGAGGACTGCACAAAGGATGCTCTGTGTGACCGACAAAGCGAGCTGGGCCGGAGCGTAACTGCCTGCCATAATGTGTCCTTACTTGCGGTTCATGAACACACACACACACACACACACACACACACACACACACTCTCTCTCTCTCTCTCCACGGACAATGATGACTAAACTGTAGGTCTGAAAAAGGACTAAACAGCCCTGCATCATCACGCCGCGCTGCACTAACTGTTATGAAGACAAAATGGACACATCACGTCTTTACTAAGTATATTAATTGTGTCATTGTTAAGTGTTTTTAAAACTTTAAACTGGGGGTATTACACAGGGACCAGAGTATTAATTATAAATTAATGTCTAATATGTATTTATTATATATAAAAAAAACGAACAAACAAAAAAAAAACCACAGTGCTGTGAAAAGGTATTTGCCCCCATTCTCATTTCTTCTGTTGTTGTGTATATCTCATAATAAATACTTTTAGATTTTCAAATGCAATACAACATACATTTTTATTGAAGCAAACAAACTATCCAACACCTGTGTGAAAAACTAATTGCCCCCTTAAACGTAAAATCTGGTTGTGCCACCTTTAGCAGCAATAACTGCAACTAAACGCTTCTGATACCTGGAGATCGGTCTTTCACTTACTTCTAGGACTTACTCCTACGTTTTGGATCGTTGTCTTGCTGCAGAATCCAGTTGCACTTCAGTTTCAACTTACAGACTGAAGACCGGACATTCTGTTTTAGGATTCTCTGGTAGAGAGCAGAATTTATGTTTCCCTCAATTACTGCAAGTTGCCTAGAACCTGAAGCAGCAAAGACTTTTTTAACCAACTTCATGCTGTTGAGAAAGTTCTATTTAAGTGTCGATTTGATTGAACAGGGTTTGCAGTAATCAGACCTGGTTGCGTCTAGTCCGGCTGAACGCGGTTATGAAAGCAGTTACATAGATTTGGGGAATTAGTAACTATGGGGGCAAATACATTTTCACACAGGCCCAGCTGTTATTGGATAACTTTTTGTTTCAAGAAATAACATTATCATTTAAAAACTGTATTTTGTGTTTACTCAGGTTGCCTTTGTTT
>JANDJT010000001.1:625400-636092 GCA_024331685.1 Stegophilus panzeri | reverse complement strand
CTACACTCGCGTTAACTACACTCGCTACACTCACATTAACTACACCCACACACCCGCTACACTCACATTAACTACACTCACACACCCGCTACACTCGCATTAACTACACCCACACACCCGCTACACTCGCATTAACTACACTCGCTACACTCACATTAACTACACCCACACACCCGCTACACTCACATTAACTACACTCACACCCGCTACACTCGCATTAACTACACTCGCTACACTCACATTAACTACACTCGCATTAACCACACTCGCATTAACCATGCTTACTACACTCGCATTAACTACACTTACACACTCGCTATGCTCGCATTATCTACACTCGCATTAACCACGCTTGTTACACTAGCATTAACCACACTCACATTAACTACACTCACACACTTGCTACAATCACACAAACATGACTCAGGTTGCATGGTAACAGTTACAGACATTCACCAAATAGGTTCTTATTTTGCTGACCATGTAGATATGATACAGGATGTGGACACACACACACACACACACACACACACACACACACAAAATACATTGCTTAAAGTGCTCAGACAACACAGCAGCAATACCAGACCACATCCGTGCAGATATTTGTTTAGAAGTGGAGGAAAAACACACACACACACACACACACACACACACACACACACACACACACACAGTGTTCATTCTATAAAATTATTGGTTAACAAGACACACATAATTACTCTGAATTCTGTGTGTGTGTGTGTGTGTGTGTGTGTGTGTGTGTGTGTGTGTGATCAGTGATCACAGCAGTGAATTTTGAGAATTTCGTCCAGCCAGCTCTTCCTCCAGACGTCATCAAGTATCCGGGAAGCCCTGAGTTACAAACACTCACTCTTAACAGTAAGCGCGCACACACACATACACACACACACACACACACACACACACACACACACACAACAACAACATGTACTTCTCTGGTACTCCTGGAGTACAAGAAGTTCAGAAAAGAGTAACAGGTTCAGAACATCAACTTTGCATTCTTCTGATTGGATTTGATTTGATTAAATCAGAGTACTGTTTTCTTGATGCTTTAACACGTCTTCCACTGGACCAGCTGAAAATGAGCCATTTTCAAGCTTCTTATTCACTATACCTGCCCCCTACACAGGGTATAACAGATTGGTGCTGTTGACCCTACCTAGTGCACTTTACACCCAGTGGAACACCATTTCACATTCAGTTACCCAAAAAAGCAGAAACCTTGTGTTTTAGTCGTATTTTAATATGTCTTTGCAGAGATTAAAGTATTAGCACGCTTGGTTGAGTCTGGGCCACTCGCTGGTTCACCTGGTAGGGAAATAAACGAGAATGAGAACGCAGAACGCAGACAGGGGAAACACGGCCCAGACTTCACTCAGCCCGAGAGAACGGCAAGACTTCACAACGACATGCGCTTACAGCTTACATCAAGAAAGTAATCAAGAACTGACTAGAATTCTGGAGATATTGACCTCTGCTGGCAAGGTATAGGCATACACTATACAGCCAAAAGTATGTGCACCCCTGACCATCATACCTGCATGTGCTTCTTCCCCAAACTGGTACCACAAAGTCTGAAGCACACAAGTGTATAGAACGTCTCTGTACACTGTAGCTTTACAATTTCCTTAAGAACCAAGAGACCCAAATCTGTTCCAGCACAACACAGTGCACAAAGTGAGCTCCGTGACGACACGGTGTGTGAAGGTTGGAAGAACTCGAGTGCTCTTGCACCGAGCCCTGACCTCAACCCCAATGAACACACCTTTGGGACGAACTGGAACTGGAGTCTCCTTTGTTTCAAAATATAATGAACAGAAACAAGTACCTGACCACATCAGTTCTGAACCGGGATTAACCCAGATTATTCTTCTCGCATTAAATATTAAATCTTTCCATTTACATATGCAATACTAATTTAAATAAACAACAACAACAACAAAAAAGTTTAAAAAGTAGGTTAGTATACACGATGTTAAAAAAAAAAAAAAAATATTCCATTACAAAATCTGGGGTACAGTGTAGAAAGAAGCTGTTGCGTGGTGCGTCTTCTACGCCTTCGCTGTCTACAGCCTTCTATAAAGGCCTCGTCTTCGTTAAGGAAAAGGAAATGAGCTGGCAGGAACTACTGTTAGCGTTCAGTAACCACACACAATATGTGCTAGCGCAAACGCTACCACTGTTAGTCATGTTTCTGAACTTTACAATAAAGTGAGTTATAATAATAATAATAATAATAAACTTTTATTTATAGAACAGCTTGTTGTAGCTTAAATTGCTGCACAATCAAGTAATGAAAAAGCATTATAAAATGAATTTTACAATAAGAAGACATAATCAAAATATTAATCACGTGTGTGTGTGTGTGTGTGTGTGTTAGGTAGTTAAAGTATCAGCGGGGGTGGTGTGAAACACGCAGGTTTCAAAATGAGTGTGAATGTGACATGGGCGTTTTACATTATGTAGATCAGCAGTTTACACTCATCTAAAACCCCCCTTACACACACACACACACACACACACACACACACGCGCGCGCGCGCGTCAGTGATCTAGGATACAGATAGCCCGTTAATTAAATCAGAAAGCTGGTTTTAGTAAGTCGGTTATGTAAGGTCGCAGTAAGAAAGCCGTAAGTGTGAGAACGCTGATACGCACCGCAGGAGAGGAACTAACTCTAACCCTCAGTTTCCTCTGACCCACCTCCTCGTGTTTTAGGTCACACTAACCAACGAGAGACCCGTTCCGTTGCTCTGGAAGTCCTAGTGACGTGTAATGCACTAGGAATCGCCTCGAGGTCACTGTAGCGTACAGGACCACGACCTTCCAGGAAACATTTACCCGTGAGAAAACTGCTCATCGTCTTCACCCCTCTCTTACAGAGCACGTGTTCAGCTTTTATACGCAGTTTATACTCACGATGGAAACTCTGCAAACAGAGTGAACAAGTGAGAAAGAAACAAAGAACAAAAGAAGAAACAAAGATGATAGATGACAGACATGAAAGAGAACAAAAGAAGCAAAGAAAAAAAAGCAGAGAGAAAAAAGAACGAGCAGAAAAATAACTACAGAAAGAGGGAAGAAATGATACTATAGACAGAAGGAAAGAAAGGATGAGAAAGAAAGCCCAAGCAGAAAATGGAAGAAGGAAGAAAGGATGATAGAAAGAAAGAAAGAAAGAAAAAAGAAAATAAAGGAAAGAAAGAAGAGAGAATAAGAAACAAGCAGAAAAAAAAAAATAAAGAATGAAGAAATTGTACTAAAGAAAGAAAGAATGAAAGAAAAAGAGCAGAAAATGAAAGAAGGAAGAAAGGATGGTAAAATAGAAAGAAAGGAAGAAAGAAAGAAAGAAGATAGATGAAAACAAATGAAAGAACAAATGAAGCAGAGAGAGCGAGAAAAAGGAACAAGCAGAAAAATAAAAGCAGGAAGAAATGATACTATAGGAAGAGAAAAAAGAAAGAAAGGAAAAACAAGCAGAAAGGTATAGTGGAAGAAAGATATTAAAAAAAGAAAGAAAATGAGTAAAGGTAGAAGAGAGGCGTAGGAGCTAAAGATATTTTTTTTCAACAGACGGAAATGACACCGAAGAAAGGAAAGAAAGATCAAGCAATAAAAAAAAAAAAGAATGTAGAAATGATGGTAAAATAGATAGAAAGAAAATGAAAGAATTAAGAACGGAAGAACAGAAATAAAGAAATCAGTTGAAAGAAGTAAAGGTAGAATAAGAGCATAAAAATGAAAGAAGGAAGAAATGAAGGTATAGAAAGAAAGAAAGCTCTAATGTGTATAATGTCTGATGTTTCAGAAACACCCTGTGCTGTAGAAGTCGACGGAGCTCTCGAGTGTGATGGCGTCTCAATGAACATGCTTTCAGAGAGATGTGCAGCTTTCTCCATCCCGGACACCTGCATGACGTTCCTCAGTGACCCCTTCAGGTCCGAGCCGCAGGAGGACGACTGGCCTGGACTCTGACTGGACTCCGTGTCCCTTAATTTTATTACACCCCCACCCCACCCCACCCCCAGTTTTCTTAAATTTCCACTTTCCAGTTTTATTTAGGAGTGTAAATACTGCAGATTGTTTAATTTATTTGTTTGCTTTTGCACACAGCTAAACAGGTTAAGTGTACAGCTTGGACATGATGCAGAACAAAATAACGCTCGTATTCATTTTATGGGTTCATAACGTACTCATATTCATTTATTGACGTACTTTAACAATTCTGTAAATATATATTATTTTAGAAACAAACTGTTTTTATACCTAGAGTTGCATTCGTGTATGAAGCTGGTTTTTAGAATATATTGATGAGCAATCACTGAACATTTATTTGGATTAAGTTAACAATTATTTCAAATTTAAAAGCTTCATTCCTTTACAAAAATATCTGAATAAATAATTAAAACAGTTAAATAAATGAAAACATTAGTTAAAACAGTAGAGGCTAAGTGTCATGGGGTTCATTGACAACTACATCCAGGATTACAGCGTCCCCTGGTGGCAGCACCAGCTCACTGCATCTGCACACTGGTTCTACATAATTTTATTACTTTTATGTGATAAATCACTCAACGTCTGATGATTGTTTTAACCTTCAATATTGCTGTAGCCTTTAAGCAGATGGTACCTGAAAACCCAGTGTTAATCATGCTTGTCAACACAGCTTAATAAAAGAATATAAATCAAACTGAATGACTCATTAAGAAACTCTATAAATGACTGCCGCTGCATGCTAACTGCTATCATAGTTTCATCTAACACTTGAAACTTGGTGGAATATTTTATGCTAGAACTGGCGACTCTGTTCTATTTTATTCATGTTTTTTATTACTTTTCTTTCTTCATGATTTAGGGTTTTGTTGTTGTTTGTTCTATAGTTTGATTAGTTCACTTCTTGACCGAGTCTTGATGAGCCACGAGTGGCTAGCCAGCCGGCTAACCTGGATTCCTGACAGGAATTTTAAACCATATCTATTAGTGTACTTGATTTCAAGCCAAAAGCCAGTAAGCTCGTTAGCTAACAGCTGCTAATGCTCTTCATGAATGTAGCTTGATTTTGTGCTTATACCTGCTTGAAGTGGCTCAATATTAGACATTTTTAAGTCGGTTCAGTGACTCCATTTAAACGATTCGTTCAGATTGATTCACTGAATCATTTATCATCTGCTAAACGAGCCGGAATAATCTCAGTCATGACCCAAAGATTCAAATGAATCATTTTATGGTTTACGCTTTAAAAAGTTCGCTTTAAAACCACGCCATATAAAATATACATCACAAGCCTGTGTAATTTTGATGTTTGATCATCATAAATCAAGGTTATTTGATCATTAGCTAATGCTGGAGGCAGTTCGTTTGGGGTCTGATGAGTGCAAAGGCAACCGAACAAAACAAACGACTCATTTCATACTGATTCACTCATCTTAGTGACTCGTTAAGAGAGACTGAATCAGTATCTACTGACTGTAGGCGCCAACCTGTGAGGTGGTCCTTCACCTGAAAAGGTTTGAATGTCAGTAGACTGCTGGAGAGAAGTAACAGAACTCATTACAGGCTTCTAGTGGTTCTTGATTCGTTTTTAATGGAGTCTGATTAGTAGTCTGTAAATCTGTAATGAGGCTACAGTTCTATCGTTATCCGTATAGAACTGCAATTATTCCATTAAAATACAACAATTCAGCTAATTACACTCCGAAAACACATTCTGGATCTGTAACTGAATCAGGCCTTTACATTTTTTTGTTCAGTATTGGTATTTAATGGACACTATTAGGTCAAATCTCATTAGACATATTGCTTCAGGTTCTAATGTTTCTTTTTAATATTTTCAACAGCACAAAGTTCTCACACGTTACAAATACTAATTCAGGATTGATTCTGGGTTTGTTCAGGGACATGTGATCATCATCATCATCATCATCATCATCATCATCATCATGTTTTCAGACAAACAAACTACTAATGAACTGCAATTCCATTCCACAACTTTAATCAGCAGTGGCTAGGGGGCGCAATGTGACAGCCATAGACTCTTAAACTTGGTTCCTGCATGGTTCCTGCATGGTTCCTGCATGGTTCCTCCTGGTCACAATGACAGCGATGAGGTGTTTACGTCCGTAAACAATCAGATCAAAAGAATAGACAGAATATATTCATTCATTCATTTCAGTAACAACTTTATCCTGGTCAGGGTCATAACAGATCCAGGGCCTATTCTGAGAAAACTGGGCATCCTGAATGGGACGCCAGTCCATCGCAAAGCACCTTGCGCACACCAGCTCAAACTTCTCAGCATAAAATTACAAAGGGCTGTGGGAGTGTACAGGATCGGGGTATGAACACCATTACAGTCCAGTGTCAGAACATGATTGTCCTTCATGTCATTAGTCTGTACCTATAAGCAGGAAGTCCCACAATGCCTTGCATGAACTCATTTTTAACATTAATTGAGTGATTATTACCCCGTGGTGCTTGGCAATGTGGTGGGCTTTAAAAAACAAACAAACAAACAACATATTCTGTTGCTTTATGCAGCAGATGCAGGCACTGCTTAATGCATTGTTGTTGTTTTAGTATGGTTTATTCATGGTTTATCATTTTACATATCTTCCAGGTTATTTGTACAACTCAGGAATAAAACAAATTGACTTTTTCACCTTTAAATATTGACATTTCAACATGTTATTTAATACAGTAGGCAAAGAATGAACAAAAACTGTGTGCAGAGGGGCTGCAGGAGCTGTAATATCGTTCCTGAATAATCTATCTTAGTGATGTGTTGTTTATGTCTTACCAAGAAATGACTGGTTTATTAACCTTCAATGTTTCCCACCCCCAGTGTATCAGTGCAGTAGCCCAGACTTCTTGGATTCAAAAGTGCCATGCTTTCAACAACCAGCTGCTTCCTACTCTCCTTGTGGCTATTACCCTGTAAGAACTGAGAAACCTTTTTAAGTTTATGTACTGTTCTGATCACTAAAAATGGCTAGTGTCGTTATTTTAGCCAGTGTAGGCATGTTAAGGTTTGATGGTACATGTTGCAGTATGAAGGGAATGCTGGGAGGTCAAACAGTTCAAAGTAAATCCTTGATGTGTAAATAATATTAATATGAATTTGCCCACTCATTCCTCAGGACTACTCAGTCGGATACGCTCATCCGATCGATCAGGATCCATACTGGAAAGCAGGTGATGTTCCAGAGTCCAGGACGAGTGACCTGGAGAAAAAGAACCTGGACGCTATATTCAAACTGACGGAAGAAATACGGGTCAGATTAGATGATTTCCCATCAAGAACAGCCCCGAGTGTGTACGCCACTGTAAAAAGTTTAGGAACCACTGACTTTGTTCTCTTATAATGCACTATATCTTTTTAAATCTACTATCTACTATATATACTATAGATCTCAATATTGATCAAAATAATCTGGATTATCATTTTGGCCATAATCGTGCAGCCCTATCCGCAAATGCACTAAAATGCTCCTTTTACACCCTACATAGTGCACTCCATATCCAATTTGGGAATTAGCTACCTATATAAAGGGTATACATGTACTACTTACTGCACTAGACATGTATCTAATAGGGACTTGGCTCCTTGCTCGCTATACAAGTGGACTATAAATGGTATAAGTATACTACTTAGTGCACTATATACACACAACCAATATTGATTTGGCTCCTCACTCATTATATAGATGTGGAAGGGTACAGAATTGTGGCCTTATACCTTACATAGTGCACTAGATGTCCAATAGGACACAGTTTCCCAGTGACTCAATTTCCCACTTCCTGTAGTGCACCATGCATCCTATGCCCTAAGAAGTACAGTATATATACACACAGTGGGATGTCATTTAGGGCCAGGTCCTAACTTATTATATAAAGTGCACTATATAGGATACATAATAATGGCATCTAGATTTAATATAGTGCACGTCATGCACTATAGGAAGCGTTTGGGAATCAGGTCTCTATAGTTTATTTCCCTATATGCCAGTAAACTGCAAGTGGTATATAACAAAGGCTTTTACACTACTTGTCCGTTTAGGAGTCAGCTGCCCATCTAGGCGCACTACATAGGGCATGAAATAATAGCTTCTACACATTATCACCTTATGTATTGCATTACAAGCTATCCAGACTGTATATACACAAGTGCACAATGCACGGTATGAAATAGTGACTACAGTGACCCGTAGACACTACATAGTGCACTACATGCTGAATGGAACACAGAAATGTCACTGGAACTTAAAATAGAGAACGTGCCCTAGGCAGAGGACACAGACAATGGACTCGGTGCTTCGCTTAAATGTTAATGAATTCATGTTTATTCTATAGCAAATGTCAGGCTTTTATTTGTAACACACACACAAATTATTAATGTTATATCATCAAATTATAAACTAAACTAGGACACCAGGATAAAGCTCATTAACGATAATTCCTCCTACACCCTACATAGTGCCCTCCAGCCTCCAGCCATTTGCTATTAATCTCCATATTTCACCCCAGAATGGTTTCATCTGGGCTTTAGTGCACCATTTCCCTCCAAATGCTCCAGATGAAGCACCAAATAACGGATATATAATGACCCTCACCTGCGATGACCTGACCAACATAACTTCACTGCTTTAAAAGGTCAGTCCCTATTCCAGTTAATGCCAGGATGATGGGGGGATGCTGTGAAAAAAAGTTCCACTTCTTTCTAAAGAGCTGCGTCGGTGTGTGCTGGGATTTTGCCACCATGAGGAAACGGGTTTTATCTTGGAGATGCGAGGAATCTCCTGAGACGTTAAATGATTGTGTCCCTGGGTGTAGTGAATAAAAGCGTTTGGAACTACGAGCTCCAGAACATCACTCAGTAAAATCCCAAAATATAATAAAATGGGGCCCTGTGTGTGCGGAGTTCACATGTTCTCCCCGTGCTGCGGGGGTTTCCTCCGGGTACTCCGGTTTCCTCCCCCAGTCCAAAGACATGCATGGTAGGCGTGTCCAAAGTGTCCGTAGTGTATGAGATTGTGCCCTGTGATGGACTGGCACCCCGTCCAGGGTGTACCCCGCCTTGTGCCCCATGCTCCCTGGGATAGGCTCCAGGTTTCCCCGTGACCCTGAAGAAAGATAAGTGGTATAGAAGATGGATGGATAATAAAATGGTGTTTGATATGTAAATGTGAAAAATATTTCATATTCAACATCAGAATGTGTGTGGGGTTTGAGGGTGTGCACAAAGCATAGAACAGATGCATTTTGATTAGGTAGCTGATGCGCGCACACACACACACACACACACACACACACACACACACTTACTTTAGTGCATCATCTCACCCTCCGGGGAGCAAATTATTTTAGCAACCTGCTTGCTGTGAACACACACCACTCATTCCCCTTCATCCAGACACACACACACACACACACACACCCCTGCTACAACACAAACCAGACACAGAGAGACAGACAGACAGAGAGAGAGAGAGAGAGAGAGAGAGGGAGAGAGAGGAATTGATCATTCATATCCATCACAAAACAAGAATACAAAAGCTAGAAGGAAAAACAGAAAAGTCTACAGTGTTAGGACCAGCAGGATAACCCCAATACACCGTGCTTTTAATTAAAGCTTTAGGATTCCTGAAAACTCACAAAAACATGCAAGACAAACCACAAATAAAAGCCCAGAGTTACAACTGCAGCAATTCAGAAAAAGTAAATCAACCACAAAAGCATGAAAATCTCCAAAATAAGAGTTGTGATGTATTCTGGAGAAGGTACAGAGCGTGTTCTTTTTTTCCAGACCAAAGACATAGGGGTGCTTTTACTTTTACTCAGAAGGCTGTGCAGACCTAGGTGCTACAGGTGCTACACATGTGAAACTTGGAATACCTGAATTATCATAGTCAACATCCTAGCAACTAACTGGGTTACCATAGCAACCACCTAGTCTATGACAGCAACACCCTAGAAACCAGTTAGGATAGCATAGCAACCACTTAGCAACCACCTAGCAACAACCAACTGGGTTAACACAGGAACCACCAAGCAACACCTGGAATAGGAGAGCAACCACCTAGCAACACCCTAACAACTACCTAGAATATCAGAGCACCCGCATAGCAACAATCAACTGAGTTACTACTGTAACCACCTAGCAACACCGAAGCAACCACCATGAATACCATGGCAACTACCTAGCAATCATGTGGCATTAGATATCTACCATAACTAACTACACGTTTTAACCTTTAATGTTTTACCCTTTAGACACGTTTTAAACAACATTTGACCCTTTAAACAAAACAACAAAAAAAACCCCATTAAAGCATAAGCTTTAAACATAACTGAAGATTTTAAGATTCACGCGTTTTTTTTTTTGTGCTTCACTTTAGCGACGGTCCCTAACACTTCCCCGAGGCACAAACACAAACTCGGAGGAAATCCTTCACTAACTCCGGAATTACACGCGTGGAGCTGCTTCTCCCTTTCAGGTCACATTCCAGACATGTAGCTTTACATGTACCACTGAGCAGAAACATCACAAATAACCTTCACTGCAGTCACAGACACAACAGCAATGATAGATCTACACAACTCTCACAGCACACTCATACACCTGCGTGAAGTTGCCCCGCAGCAACCCAACCCAACCCAACCCAACCCAAC
>JANDJT010000001.1:597561-618723 GCA_024331685.1 Stegophilus panzeri | reverse complement strand
TGAGAATAATACATAGAAGCCACGCCTCCTTCACTGAGAACAACACACAGAGGCCACGCCTCCTTCACTAATACTAACACACAGAGGTCACACCTCCTTCACTGAGAATAATACATAGAAGCCACGCCTCCTTCACTGAGAACAACACACAGAGGCCACGCCTCCTTCACTAATACTAATACACAGAGGTCACACCTCCTTCACTGAGAATAATACATAGAGGCCACACCTCCTTCACTGAGACTAACACTCAGAGGCCACGCCTCCTTCACTGAGTCATTAATGGATTGTCCCGGTGTCCTGGTCTCAGTGCGGTTTCATTACACTCTCTAGTTGCACTTCCTGTTGTGAGAGCGCTGTAAACCCCTCGCCTGCTCTCGAACCGCACGTTAATCATGTGAGCTGAGACGATGGTGGAAATGAAAAGGAGCTGGTCAGTAAACAGCTCAGTCTGGGATCCGACACCGTCGTCCTCCTGGAGCCGGAGCGCGTGCCAGCGTTAGTGATAACGAGTGAACAGAGATTTCTGGAGAAATGCGATGGAGGGATTTCAGGACCACAGACGGTTCGGGAGGGAAAACAGTTCCAGTTCTCATCAGGACAGACGCTGATGTCCTCCATCTGTACGTGATGTTCTGCTGAGAGACCAGAATGCTTTCCCTCACCGCCTGATTATCACTAAACCCTACAGCGGAGAGAAAAACTCCTTACTGTCCTGAGATTTATTCCGTGTTTTTTTCTTTTGTCATTCTTTTTTTTTCTTTGTCTTGTTTTCTCCAAGAAATCGCTTTAATAATCCATAAAAATCTTTACTATATAAGTCCTTACTGTCCCTTCTCAAGGATTTATCTTGATTTATTTTTTATCCCTTTCTTCCTTTCTTTTTGCAGAATGAATTGACTGACTGATCGTTTTATTGATTTATTACTCTCTTCGTTCTCATTTGAATTTATTTCATTTTCCCCTCTTCTTTTTCTTTCTTCTTTACTTTCCTCCAAAAAGAATTGAAATGCTTTCTATCGCTTCTTTTTCTTCTTCTTAATTATTTTATAATTGGTTTAATTCTTCTATTTTTGTTCCCCTATTTCTCAGAATTTTTTTCTCTCCCTCTCCTACGAGTGGCTGTGATATTCCATTAAACAAAAGCAACTTTACATTTTGTTAATAAACTCTTTACTGTCCTCTGGACACGGTGGTGAAAATCCTCCGAGATTCCTCTGCGTGTGTTTTTAATATTTTAGATACTGATGAACGTACACAGAACATGTCCTAGTGAACGCAGACTTACCTGTAGTATCTTTGTTTGTTTTTTTAGTCAGGAATTCTGGGTAATGAGGCCTGACGTAAAAAAAAAAAACCCAACAAAAACCCCAGGGTGTCATGGAGGGTCATACGACCACAACTCTAATCCATCAGGAGGATAAATATAGATCCTAAACCAGCACACATCATTAAGCGCTTAATAACAAGCTGCTGGTTAACAAGCGGGGAAATAAGATCTAAAGCTGTAATGAAACACAGCCGGACTGCTCACACAGCCTAATGATCTAACAAATAAAGAAAAATCACCATTTATTGTTAAAAAATTAAAATAAAGAACGCTGGACTTTTCCTGCAGCTGTTGAATTCAGTGATGAGAGACGTGCAGCACGCGAGAGAAACCTCCGGGGACGGCGAGCGGCCGTGTTCCAATCAGAGAGGAAATGAACAGGAGTAGACACTATCTGTCTCTCGCTTTTCCACTGAGTGAACGAGTGCAAGAGAGCCTGTGGATGAGCCACGTCCTGAGGGACTGAATGAGCGAGTGAGTAAATGAGAGAGAGAGAGAGAGAGAGAGAGAGAGTGAGTGAGAGAGAGAATGAGTGCTAATGGAAGAGCAAGGTCACTCGAGGTCATTCAGCTCACTTTCACTTTGTGTCCATGTGTGTAACTCAGGAGAGCGGAGAGACAGGATTATACTCAGTGAGGAACACGGACTGGAGCCATAATGGAGTCCCGAGCAGCGCAGGAAGCGGAGGAGGAGGAGGAGGAAGAGGAGGAAGTGGAGGAGGAAGAGGAGGATGAGGAAGAGGAGGAGGAAGAAGAGGAAGAGGATGAGGAAGTGGAGGAGGAAGAGGAGGAGGAAGAAGAGGAGGAAGAGGAGGAGGAAGAGGATGAGGAAGAGGAGTAGGAAGAAGAGGATGAGGAGGAAGAACAGGAAGAGGAGGATGAGGAAGAAGAGAAGAGGATGAGGAAGTGGAGGAGGAAGAAGAGGCAGAGGAGAAGGAAGATGAGGAAGAGGATGAGGAAGAGGAAGAAGAGGAGGAAGAAGAAGAGGAGGAAGCAGAGGGGGAAGAGGAGGAAGAAGAGGAAGAGTAAGAGGAGGAAGAAGAGGATGAGGATGAGGAAGTGGAGGAGGAAGAAGAGGAGGAGGAAGCGGAGGGGGAAGAGGAGGAAGAAGAGTAGGAAGAGGAAGAGATTACAGATCCAGTGTGACGCTGTGACGTGCTCAAAGCGGTCACAATTCATCAGAGAATAATTTGCATATTCATTGAAGAGTCATGATCATTTGCATATTAACTTGTTATATACAAGACCTTAACAGAATTACTGTGTCATAATAACTTTAATTAAATGATATTTAATAAATGTATTTTTTTTTGAGAAATGATCTAAATGGCCTTTTTTCGATCCTAAACATTGTGATGTATTCTGTGTTTCTCAGAATTGCGATATGATATTTCTGTCATATCGCTCACCCCCGTAACTATAGCAACGGGTTAACGCTTTGAGACCACCTCAGATGGCGGTGATGCTTTAACGTTTAATGGACAGGAAATGATCCAATATGCACTTCAGTGTAACAGACAGCATTTCAGTGTGTGTGTGTGTGTGTGTGTGTGTGTGTGTGATGACTCACTGACTCATATCAGAGAGATGGAGAGGGTGAAGAACTTTCTGGAACTGAAGTGTACTGAGGTGTGAAATACAGCATCACATCACACACGCACACACACACACACACACACCTGACACACACTTTAATGTCCAACCTGTCACATAAATATTCAGCCCTCTCCGCTCTCCCGTGCTGACCCGCAGTCGGGCGTGTGCGAGGTTTATCTGTGCGAAGTGTGTGTGTGTGTGTGGAAGTGTGGAAGAGTGTGTGTGTGTGGGTGTGTATGAAAGGCTTACCCGAGTCCAGCCAGGTCTGACACCAGGTTCCCGAGAGCAGCAGCTGGAACACAGAGAGAAGCACAAGAAGAGAAATAAACTCGGTCCTGAGGAACATTTCAAAATCTGAACTTCTAAATGTCACTGGTTCTTTCCTTTTCCCCTCCTTCTTTCATCCTTGTTTCTGTCATCTCTTTCCTTCCTTTCCTCCTCTCTTTCATTTCCTCTTATGTACTTCCTTCCTTCCTTCATGTCCTTCCTCTCCTCCTCTATTTCCTTCCTTTCCTCTGCATGTTCTGTCCTTTGCTGTCTGTCCTCCTCTCTTTTCTTTCTTTCCTCCTCCTTCCTTCCTCTTTGTCCTTTCTCCCTCCTTATTACCCTCCTGTCATTCCTTGCTTTCCATCTGTTTTCTCCCTTTTCTCCTCTTTCAGTCCTTTCCTCCTCTTCTCCATCCTTTCTTTCCTCCTGTTTCCCCTTCCTTCCTCCTCTCTTCCTCTTTCCCTCCTTTTGTGATGTCATCAGTGTGCGCCTCCTGCTCCTCCCCCACACTCCTCCCACTTCTGAGCCAGACGTATGTAAATTTCATGATACGTGAAAGTGCTGCAGCTCTGTACTTTATTTCACTTCACATCGGGGGAAATGTGTTTATTAACCGGAAGATCGGCCATGTTGAGCTGCGGTCCACCGTTTCAGCTCACGTGAGCGCTCTCGTAACATATAAATTCCTCCTTACAGCAGTAACGTGATGATGACGGTGCTAATCGGAGCTAGCGAGCCTGCTGAGCCTAGCTTATATCTTGCTAGCGAGCTACAGGTACAGAAATCTGCCTCCATCCCTCTTCATCGTATCGCTGTATTTTCTCCAGGCGACGCTCGTCCTCTACAGCGTGACATCGTAGTTTGGAGCAGGGAATTATGGGAGTGAGAACTCATCTGTCCAATCAATTATCCGCCATCGATTTAAGTGTCAGAGGAACTCGAGCCTCTTGGGTCGTTATGCAGCAGCGACGCCACGCTGAAGAGGAGCAGAGGACAAATTACCAGAGAGAAATTCTGCTTCTGAGAGAAGAATGGAAACGACGCTGTGGCGTGTCTCGCGTCGCGTCGTAGATTAACGGCGAATGAGAAAACGACACCCAGAAGGAAGAGACAGAATGAAAGGATGAGAAGGAAAAGAGAAATGTGGAGCGTACACTGATGGACGTCTCATCAGGACAAGGAACGAGATCTCCATCTTTCATTGCTCAGTCTGGATAAATCAATGTCTCAGGGCTGACGTTTGATCTGTTCCTGGAGGAAGCGGAAACCGGTTCTCAAAGCCACCTTATTTGTGTTAATTCTGTAATCTTGTTAGATCGGACAATAGTAACGAATCTCTAACGAATCTTTCACTAGAGCGTGTCCCAAAAGTCTCCAGACATAGCGGAAATCAACCAGCAAAATGTCTTGTAGTGCCCTACGTATGGAGACTTTCGGGACACCCTGTATACTCATGTGGGGTCGAGAACCCAAAGACAAGAGAGAGATTACTTAGGACTGGAGAACACTGATGTAATACTCTAGTACTACACAATGACTTCAGACCCGTTCTTGGATTTGGACTCGGACTCGAGTTTGAAGGACTCACCGTTCGGCTCGAGATTACGAGACCGATTCTTTGATTTGGACTTGAGATTAAGAGACTCGTTTTTGGATTCAAACCAGAGTTTGACAGACAGGTACTCTGACTTGGACTCAAGATTGTGGGACTTGTTATTTTGACATTTAGTTGACGTTTAAAAGGCTTATTCTTTGACGCTGACTCATGATCATGGGACTCCTTCTTGACTTGGGCTTGAGTTGATGACAGTCGCTCTTTGACTCGGACATGAGCTTACCAGAGTCATTCTTGATTTGAGTCACTCAGGACTAACTTAAGTAGCAGTGTAGAGATTTTAGGCTTGACTTTGACGTGGTGACCCGACTCCATCACTGCTGGAACCCGAGATAAACTAAGGACAAGAAAATTACGACCATGTTCCAATCCCTTCTTTTTGTCTCTGCCAGCTTCCCCCAACCACTTCCTGCTGGATGAAAACCAGACACCATTACCTAATAGAGGACCGATCAATCGGTTTTGCCGATTAATCAGCAAATTTTTCGGTTATTGGCAAAAATCCACAGCGATAGTGTTTCCCGGTTGCGTCCGTTGCGGAACGGCTGAATGTCTGCCGTCATTATACAGCACGAGAGCGGCCTCTAGAGGCGAAATAAAAAAACATCACTGACTCATTTTGTGGTGTTATTTGAAGTGTTTTTTGATTCATTTTGGACGTCTCTATTTTTATTTGTTATTTGGAGCGATACTTTTTGGTTCAGTTTGAAACAAAAAGTATATATTTTATTTACTTAAATTTTATTAATAATTTTTATATATATATATATATATATATTCATATTTATATATTTATTTCACTTTAAAAACATACAGTACCTTTCCATAGTACAGTTAGTACTGTTTATTTTTGTACTAAATTCAGCAATATTTTCTTTAGTTATCGTATCGGTAAAATCGGTCGGCCGCTATTATCTAACACTACACCGGGTCAAGTTATATTTGTTGTTCGAGCTCTTTGTTACAGGACAAAACGTTTTCAAGTGACAACCTTACGTCCTCCTGATCACTAGCCCAGGACCTCGTTATTATTCGCACCCCAACAAAAAGTCGGCGAGTCTGTTTATAAGTGGCAATATTACATAAATATTACAAGTAACAAACTGCTCCATTTATATGTTTCAACAGACATGATTACTCTACAGCCTAATTAGCATTCTAGCTAATTAACATACCAATATGACTGCAAATAGACTGCTCGAACCTGACGACATTACTCCTACACACTCCTACACACGGGGAATATCAGACTAGAAACACAGATTATAGTTTAAAATAAACAAAAGAAGAAGAACAGGTTATTTAAGGCTTCCTTTTTTTTTTTTTTTTAAAAACTCTTGTCTAATCATGTCTGATGTCCTGTGGAAGATCCACACGTCTCTTAAACACACACAACCATCTGCTCAGCTTTTGAAAAAAGAAATCCCACACACACTGCGGTCTTTTGTTCATCTGGCAAAGAAACGGCTCAGACAAACAGATTTTGTTTGAACTTCCTCCCGAGCTTTTCCGCAGTCCGGAAACATCTCTGCTCGTCTCGCTGTAGCGAAGACATCCGAGACACACGCTCGAGTTTCTTCTCCTCTCAAACACACTGCTGAGGAATTACCACTAGGTTCGTTCTTTATCTTCGAATCCCGCCATGCCATGTGGCGTCCACCACCAACGTTCACCAGGAACGTCCCAGGTCATGGCTTCAGACGTCTGTAGAAATCATTCTAATAATGTGTTCATTGCATATTTTTTCCTGTATTTATTTTAGCCTGATTATTTTATCTTAGTTTCATTACCAGAGTATTTTTCCTGTATTATATCTGAGTATTTTGTCCATATGTGTTTATTTATCTTTTTGGTGTGAAAGAAGGTGTTTAAATGACATGCATTGTTCGTTTTATCATCAGTAGTAGTAGTTATATTCTCCATATGAGCACAGCAATAAAGTACAATGTCCTCTATAGGTCTGATCCAAACCAGGTCTGACATTACACTGCCCAGAGATTGTTTGCTAAAGTCTATATAAAACAATATATCTCTCTATCTTTATTTGTAGAGAGAGAGTGCAGACGTAAAGCTCTGCTGAACTGCCGAGTGTAAAATTGCCGTCTGCTTGCGTGTCCTCGTTCCGTCTCTGAAGCTAACAGACTGCTGCTTCCTGTCCTCTCAGCGCCGCTGTTCCACATCCGCGAGCGTGGTCGATACGGCCGTTTCAGCCCTGACCTGCTTGTGAGACGAGAAGCTGTCTGGGTTCGGCTGCATGTTTATATAACCACAACTCCCTGCAGAGGCCGTGTGTTTTGTGCACTGCAGAGACAGCACCAGCGTTTCCTCATCACTCCGTGGACACAGGTCCAGCCGTACACTCCATCCTATTTTATTCATAACCACAAATTCTCAATTAATTAGACATAATCGCCTGTGATGTCGCTGAGCGAGCAGGCAAACCTTAGATAGCTTTTTTTCTCCTTTAATCGAATGAGCGAGGGAGTATTTCGGATATTTTAAGGATAGTTCACGTGCTAAATTTACGATCCAATCAGTGTAGTCACGATGGGGTTTTTTTTGGTTTTTTTTCCATTATTAAGCACAGAAGATTGTACTGTACGATTTTCAGGCTGATGTTGATGATAAAACATATTTCAGAGCGTCATTTTTACAAAATAAAAAACACCAAACAAACAAAAAACTATAACACCCGTAGTCTTGTGCTGGATGAGATAAAGGGGGTGCCAATACTTTGTGCAAAACTTATAGGCTGCAGTCTGTAATTGTACTATAACTAATAAACGGTGTGGCTGAACGAAAGAGGAAAGAACGACAGTGTTTCTCTCTCTCTCTCCCTCACACACACACACACACACACACACACCCCTGACTAATGCTAACAAATAGGTCCAAATTGAATCAGTCCACTGACGCAGCAACCATGAGTGTGAGTGTGTGAGTGTGTGTGTGTGTGTGTGTGTGTGTGTACGCGTGCTCTGAGGTGTTCATTATGGAACTCATGGTGTGCAGTGAGAAATCCCAGCATGCCTTTCATCCCTGAGATAAAAAAAAAAACAATAAAGCAGTAGAAATCATCGATAATCCAGCATTAGTCTCAGTGTCTCCTGTGGAGAACAATTTCCCCTCACACACTCACACTCACACACACACACACACACACACACACACACTGTTGCTTTGAAGTCTATTCTATTTAAAACATAACCCTGCTGTTTGAGAGGAGCGTATACATTCACCACGTGTTGTACGGTTTTGTGATATTGTCCTTTAAGTTCTCTCTAGAGAAAAGATTCGATTATGGGGCGAATGACATCATGGTCATGTGACTTACCGAGGTCACATGACAGGATATAAATGTGCTTTCTCACTTAAATAATATTACATTAGTGCCACATTAAAAACGCTGGACAGGCCACGCCCACGAGAGCTCTAACCGCCTCGTATACCGCATGAACGAATGAAAGAAAACAGCGGAACTGTACCTGCCATGGTCGAGATGCCCAAGATCACTCCTATAGACAGCTCGATCTGCGTACCCTGGAAATAAACACACCTGAGATCAGACTCCAAGCCTACCTTTAGTTTATTTTGTCTGACATCATAACGACATAAAATACACGTGTTTAAATCACCATTAACAAGGACTTATTATATAAATAACACGTTAATACATTACACCACATCACTTCTGCCATGTCATACCAGGAATCAGGGCGGAGCCACACGACAAAAATATTTTGTTTATTTTGTAAGATTCATGAAAGCTTTTATTTACACGTGCGTCCGTTAACAGTCTTTCACCGTTGTTTATTTTTATATGATTTTTTTGAATTTTAGGAAGATCTGTGATGCACTGTCATATTCAATGCTTTGTAAATACTGGAGTTAAAAAAAAAGAAGAAGATAATTCTTGTGGATCTAAAAATACATAAATAGAACCAACAACATTAAACGCCGCTGCTGCGATGGCTGTCATGTTTAGTAAAGTCCTTAAATAAAAGTTGCGCGTAAAAATATTTTCGTCACCAATCCGAGCTAAAAAAAAATTCACCAGATTTTCTTTGTACTCGTGTGGGAAAAACGCCAATCAGACCTAAATTACCGAGCACGTTTACAGCGAATTTACATTTAGCCACACCCACAAAACTCCATAAAAGGCGTCTCTGCAAACGAGAACCGAAAACAAAAAGAAAAAGGTAATTAAACGTTGAAAGAGCGCCTCCTGAGCACTTCCAGTAACGCAGCTCAGCCACTGCAGCGCCACCGCAGGCACACACTTAACTCTTATCACAGTTTTTAGTTCGCAATTACTTTTGTCCTCATTGAACAGCGATTCTTATTTGTCTTAATTTATGGATTTGTTTATTAAATTGCTGTGTATTTGAAATAAATAACCGATTTAAACTCGACAGCGTAATCCGTATATAAACCCATCGACGGTTATACGGCCTGAAGCTGCTCCAGGTTGACGTTCGTGAGGAAAGTTGGATTACGTTATTTAAAACCAACTGAATTTTTATGACTACTGAACAATTTACGAATAATAATCGATTCGTTCCAGCTTACTAAGCGAGGCCCACTGATTTGATTAATTAATACGTGCGTGATTACTCACCGCAGCGATCATAATGGCGTTGTCCAGGAAGCCGAAGCCGATGAAGGGAATGGCGTTGTGAAGCAGAACTGGAATAAGCGAAGAAGAAGAAAGTAGATTACGATAGATAAAAACGCAACAAACACAAGCACTTCCTGTCAACTTTAAATCTCTTGGATGAAGCACACAATAAGTCTTTGTGCACAGGGCATAAAGTATATAACCTGAGATGTTTTATATTAAATCAGGACACATCTCAGGAGCTTTTCCTTTAAGACTCACGGAGATAAACCCTGAAGCTGCACTCCTCAATATTCTCTCCAAGTAAGACGACTTATAAAGACGTCGAGAGCCATGATATTCAAGTCAATGCCTTGAATCAAACATCTCCTGAACTTCTGGAGCTCGTTAAGGACGCTGAATGTAATAATTATCGGATGGTTGTTGGTTGATGGTACTCAGTCCTACTCTGTAATAACTCTTAACGAGACTCATTCTGGTTACACACACTTCTGATCTCGACGAGAGAGCATGTACAGCTATAAAGAACGCACTCTCATAGTGGAAGCAGCCAAGAGAAGTAAAGAAGGTGATAAATTCTCTTCATTACACTTATGTGGGCAGGAAAAACAGAAGGAAGGTGTCGGATGATAATGAAAGAGTCGCAAGTTGAAAGAGAATTTCTGCTTTTTATGTCATTTCGACACCTTGGTCGGCCGTTTTCACTGATAGGACAATGCCTTGGCTGAGGGCAACGTGGGGAAATTTATACAGACGTGTGTGAGGGAATGTGAAGGTGAACACTTTTATTCTGTTATTTAAATCTCAGGCAACGCCGAGGCGGAGTGCTCGACAGCGTGAAAGACTTCAGCAATAAATATATCACCACAGACAATTAAATGAATGAGGAGTATTGAAAATGGGCTCTTTCTTTCGCACATGCATACACGTTTGTACGTACCATATCTCAGCTGAGCCGTAGTGGGAGGAGCCATTTCCATTTGCTCTGCAAGGACAGGAAAAAATATATTCACATTATCTCTTGTGACATAAATCACAATGCAAGGATGAAGGGGAAGGTCATATTGAACATGTCAAACACACACACACACACACACACACACACACAAGACAAGGCATACCAGCTCCAATTACTACTGCAAAGATACAAATACATTTATTTATCCGAAGCAAATACACATCCTGGACATTCCATAGACCACATCAGCAATTTTCATTTTCTTTAAATGTCTTTTCCACGATTATTGAGCTTGCTCATATGGTTATGACTACCATGACTCATCTGAGACTCTTTTACAATATTGCTTCTTAACAAGCCAGAGTGAAAGTCAGCTCACAGTTCAGTATATGAAACACACAGAATATTTAGAAGTGATAGACATTGTTTGCAGTGTCTAAGTGATGTGAAACATTCTCAGTATTCAGGATAGGTGTATAAATTATTTACTAACCAAGAGTCAGAGCTCTAAAGACTGGGACTAACCAATAGTTAAAGTCTTAAAGACTGGGACTAACCAAGAGTCAGATCCTAAAGACTGGGACTAACCAATAGTCAGATCCTAAAGACTGGGACTAACCAAGAGTCAGAGCTCTAAAGACTGGGACTAACCAAGAGTCAGATCCTAAAGACTGGGATTAACCAATACTTAAAGCCTTAAAGACTGGGACTAACCAAGAGTCAGATCCTAAAGACTGGGACTAACCAAGAGTCAGATCCTAAAGACTGGGACTAACCAATACTTAAAGCCTTAAATACTGGGACTACCCACATGTCAGAGCCATAAAGATGGAGACTAACCAAGAGATAAGAGCCTTAAACATAACAAGCCGTAACAGAACATTCTACTGCAGTGGTTCTAGTATCGCAAGAAAATCCAAAAGTTCAGTACGAGAGGCAGACATGTCTTAACAAGGAGAAGCAAGGACACGCATGATTATTTCATGAGTAAGTATTCTCCTTCATTATTAACAAGCAATTATGTCTGTTTTTCATTAAATAAGAGCAATTTAGACTTCAGAAATAGATTTAAATCACTTAGAGGCAACACCACTCGCTCGGACAACGTTACTGACAGCTTCCACTTGAAACTGACGACTTTTCCCATCATCAACACAGTGATTATTGTGTTTAGTCTGAAGAACATCCATCATTAGATTACTCGCAGCTACGTGTTCTTCTTAAAAATGCCAAATCCTGGATGTTTCATGCTAACTACTGCAGAGAAGAGCTTTCTGAAGCTTCCCTTTTTACATTCAGATTCACAATCACACACAGCTAATAAACACATTTTAGTCTTCAGCGTGCAGTCAAAACTCTTTCATCAACTGGCAAGACACTCTTAAAAGGAAATAAACTCAAACATTTCATGTCAGTGCTGTCACAACGAGCAGTCGAACCTCCACCTCTGAAGCTCATTAAAGCTCCTCAACATGAGCACTCCGAAAACCGGCTCCATGTCAAAGCCCACGTTACAAATCTGTGGTTTACTGAGTGGAAGAACCTACAAGATATCACCACATCGTAGGCTTGTGGAATATAACAACGTTTTTGTCTCTACACTATCTTACACCGCCATAATATCCAGCGATGCTTACTCAGATTATATTATATTACCAAACCTGCCAATCTTTACACATTTCCTGTACAAGACTTCAGACAAAAACACACCAAAACGGCGTCTTTTCTCCTCCACAATAAAGCAGGAGAAGAACCCATCGACGCATGAATCTGGAACGATTTGTACAAGTGTTTTAAACTCTCTAGTATTAACTGACACTGTATATACTTAACATCAGTTATTTATATTTATATGTACCAAGGATGCCACCAAAGCATTTGGCCAAAAATAGTCAAAAACGTAATTTCGGTTTCTGAAAGAGAAAGTAAGACACCCTCCTCTACTCTCTTTAAACCTGAAATGGTGGAAATGATTGTTTTGTAGGTTATTGGTTCTAAATGATTCATCTGAACAACAGGGTCTGGACAGCGTGGTACGATGGTTAATTATAGACCTGTTTATCAATATTTTTACCACACGTGTAAATGAGGAGCATTGGTGCTCATACCTGCAGCAGATCTGAACATCTCAGGCCGTGTTTGTGTCTGAGCCGTCAAACTCCTGTCCATAACACTGGCTTCATTTCAGCCTTGGCTTCTCTCCATGAGCTCCACCTCCTGGCTCCATACCCCATACGTCACTTATCTGTCCACAACCTTCAGGATCTGATTGGCCCTCTGCACTTCTACGCACTGGTTTCCAGCATGAAAACTAACACAGCTTGTCGTAGCAGGTTACAGTCTTTGGACCAAAGGAAGTTCAACAGATACTGTCTTTACAAGTTAGTACCAGAGAACCCATGCTGAGTAAACGAGAAAATCGTACTGAAGGGCAGCTGGAAATGTTCTGTGGTTGGTCATGTCAGTCAAATCGCCTCTTTCTGTGAACGTAGGTGGTTCAAGGCCGTGTTTTTAGCCAAAACCTACCGGATTCTGTACTGGAGCTAGAGGTCTGGCTTACGAGGCTAACTTCTAATTTGAGGCTAACTCAGTCCTCCTACCTCTGCCTTCTTTTGTCATACTTATCCCAAGACCTCACATCTAATCAGGGTCTTCCAAACCAATCAAAGTTGTAATTGTTATAAAAATAAACCGTAATCGTAATGTATAGTATAATCATCATATTGTGTGTCCTCGGTTTTCATTGTATAGGTACGAAGTCGTGTCCTCCCAACACTGCATCCACATTACGGTCAGCAGCATTATGGGTAAGTGCTCACCTGTTTCACTGCCATGTGACAGAAAGTTCTGGAGAATCGGAGCCATTACAGCTGGATAGGGGTAATGATTTGAGTCTTCCATCCAGCCGCGACGCCACTTTCCCCTGAGTCACGTTAGGACAAACACGATGAGTCATTCCTCATCACCGCTTATTCTCCCGACTCACTAAAACCAGCCATCAATCAGTAGCACAATCTCTCTACTCTCAATGGAACACACGATCTACTCTCACAGAGGTGCCTCTAAAGTGCATGTCTGGAGAATATGCTGTCATTTAATATCAGACAGTTCCACAGTACCCCTGAAGGAACGAGATGGGGATGAGCGAGGGGTTGGAAGAACAGGTCAAGTGGTCTACCTAACCAACAGCATCCATGGTAATAACGCAGGATATTGTATAAATTATAACACTATAATATTTATCTGTACATGTCAGGAGTGTAATAAGGAGTGATTTGCAGCTGCACTACTGTCACCGCTGCTCTTCTAGAAAATGAATCAATATCTTCTGACCAGAGCTCTAACGGCGCAAGAAGACAATATATTATTTGGCCGTGTCCACCATATTGTTCTAAAACGGATTGATAAGCCTCACACTGGATCAGAGTTGAAGCCTGAACCGGTGTTTTAATACACGTGGGCAGAAGACCTGCTGGAGGACCCTCAATCACCTAAAATTGATCCTGAACTACACGTGGATTGCTTTACCCGGGGAAACCACATTTCACCTGATCCTTAAGAGGCTTATAAAGCTGGAGACGAAGACGCTGTGAAGTTTCTGGACTGCCCGAGGAGATCAATTTCACTAGCGCAAGTGGATATGGTGCAGAAATCCACCCACTTACACCACTAATGCTTCTCAGACTCCACAAGAAGCTCTGTGTAGAAGACTCCAAATTAGCTGAAATCCATCACATCACATTCACGTCCACGTCTCTCAACAACAAAGACGAGGAGCTGAAACGAAGTCGCTGGATTCTGGATTCGGATTGGTCAGAATTAGAGGATGCTGCACTGATAATAAACAGATTTAAAAACAGCTGATGTGGTGATGTTTTCTGTAAGTCGACGTTTATTTAACATTTATGGAAGGAGTCTCCAGTGTCAGAGGTAAAGCTGTGACGTTTTCCAACATCTTCAGGACAGACGTTTATGCTTTGTGGTTTCTCGGTAATAAGCGGCAGTTTTTTTTAGTATTTAGCTTAAAGAAAGAGAATAAAGAGAGGGCTGGGGAGGGAACGAACTACAGGAACTAACTTGTTTTTCTGATGTTCCATGACATTACAGGTAACTATAAAGGGACAAAAAGTATGATGTCACTGTTGAATAAATAAAAATGGTTGTGGTAAAAGCAGAATAAAACACTTCAGGGGTTTGGTCGGAGATCCAGAGTCTATCCTGGGAACTTTAGGTGTGAAGTGGAAATACATCCTGGATGGGATGTCAGTACATCGCAGATCTTCTGTATTCCCACTCCAAAATTAACCTTCTCGCTAAACCCAAGACAGATCTGCAACTCGGAGTCAAGCATCACCATAAGAATTTATCGGCCGCCTGTTGCTCTGTTGCTCTTAACGTGGTTAAAAAATATCTACAGGATTTACAGAATGGAAGATGGTGCCATGTTGGAGACATTCCATGTGTGCTCATCTGGACACCTCTGTCTCCAGTCATGTTTTATTCTCCACTTTCCCAAACCAGACCACATGGTCAATATTTTTGCCATTTACCCCAGCCCCCCACCCCCCACCCCCATCTCACCTGTACAGGTGTTCGGTGACATACTGGAGAGAGAACGTATGGTGGGGCACCAGTTTGAAAACCACCGCTGTAGTCAAATCATAACTTTTAAATACGTGCTAAAGGATGAGAGCGAGGACATCTGGCAGGACTTTCAGCTGCACAAGCAACTCATCTAAGCGGGAACATTTGATTAAATGCAAAGTAAACATTTCCGTGCAAATCAATAACATTTGCATTTAAACGTGCTTGTTGTTTCCGTTTAGTTTCATCATGGGGCCAGACCAATCTCCAATTAAAACAACTCATTTTACTCTGAGAGACTTTTAATCTGAATGACAATCCAAGCGGACAAAAGCAGACCCCAGAGGTTTCTTAGTTGGTTTTAAGTACTCTTTTCCGTCTTTCGTCTATCTCCCAATTTGGTCGCTATGTTAGGACTGAGAAGGCGTGTTCAGAAATGAATGGCTGTAATTAAACCCAGTATCAAAATCATGTAGTAAAACCTTTCCCTCCAGCAGTTATTATAATTATAATTACAATATGCGAATGGTGCGAAAGCCTTCGCTCGTTTTACACGTCGTTTCTGCTCGCCTGATCTGTATAAATTCAGTCGTTAGTGTTACATCAACAAATCGACAAACTGCACTAACACGATCTGTAATAAAGATTCATTTAAATCTCTGTATAATCTCTGTATCTGACTCTCTCTGCTGTAGGCCGAGAAAACAAAGAGAGTGGGGGGGAATCGATGCAGCTCCAGACTCGGGAAAATACATCACCCTCTGACGTGTCCAGTAAAAAGCAGCTTGCTTGATAATACACACGCCTGAACGCAGGAAACAGGAGAAAACTATCACGGGTAGAAGTATACCAATTCCCACTGATATCTGATCACGGATCCAAGCTCAGCAGCCATTAGACTCGGTATTGGTGTAAAAAAAATCTACGCTATCACTATTTCAGCACAAATGTTGCAAGGATGTCAGTTTATCACACCGTTTCTGCGAATTTCACAGTAACTTCAGAGCCTCAGAGTAATCTGGGCAATCGTTAGAAGATCAGTTGACTTTGTTTCCTCCATTTGCATTTCCATGTGCTCTCAACCGACTCTTTCAAATGTGATTTTAACTGCGGATCATTTGTAAAAGCCCTCGACAGCTGGGGTTCAATCTCTCCCACTGAACCATAAAGGCAAATGAGATCAAATAAAAAATGGTGTTTATTCTGATAAGTAGTTTGCTCAGAGGCACTCCATTTGTCCTCCACAACCGTTACGATCTCCAGAAGCACATGACGTACGGGTTACAAAGGTTCTTGTGTTTGTGCTTTTCTGTGGACAAGTGAACGAGGTCCTGGAAATTCTGCATGCTTTATTAACTTTTAAGAAGTGGTTTTCAATAAAGAGCAGAAGGTTGTGAGTTGGGAGATGCTGCTGGGGCTACAGTACTACTTTACAAGCGGGGACGCGATGGCTGACTGAAAAAGGACAGAAAGTCCCGTTTTCGTCCAAATTAGTTAAAAAAAAAAAAAAAGTCACCCTTTTGAACAGAGTGACAAACTGCATGTCCTCAAACAAGATATAGTCACCCAATCGGAAAAGTTAAACCCTGGAGTTTCTCAGAGAGTTCAAATATACTGTCTGTAAAAAGGATAGTCCATAAGATACAGGCTTGAGGAATCCCACTGGGAATTACATACTATAAAGTGGTTGGTCGTGTGCAATGTCAATCATAAGCTCTCATTTTGTTCAAAGAAGCAGTTCTTGGATAGATTAGTGACAAAAAGCACCAGACTCCCTAGAAAAAGGTATTAGTGTTTGCCCCTGAGATTACCCAACCCTTGGCCACACTGGCGTTATATGTATGAAATCTTGCAGTGCTTTATTTTTGGCACCATGTGTGCCATGTTCGGTTTTTGAGCCATCTATTTTGTTTTCTGATTCAAGATTTTCTTGTTGGTGCATCCAACCCTACTTGAGTTTGATATTCACATGAGATTCTGATTCACTATGTCAACAAGCAATCCTAAGACATTAATTAGATCGTGTCTCTTGAATGGCAGCCAAAACATAGCACTGACAAGTGCTGACGTGACCCTGATAGAAAAGGATCTGATTACTGAGAAAGTCCGTAGTCAACCTGAGCAGTTAAACGTTATCTAGTCGTTATTATTCAACATTGTTTTTAACTTCATCATGCACCAGTGGGCACGAGAGGCTTAGGAAGGTTTTCC
Organism: Stegophilus panzeri; assembly: GCA_024331685.1. Classification (NCBI taxonomy): domain Eukaryota; kingdom Metazoa; phylum Chordata; class Actinopteri; order Siluriformes; family Trichomycteridae; genus Stegophilus; species Stegophilus panzeri. The sequence goes on along the minus strand of JANDJT010000001.1, from coordinate 601,545 downwards.
GTGGTGACGTTCTCGGGTTAGCTGCTGTGCAATGGAAATTCAGTGAAACCCCTCACTTGGCACAAAGGGACCAAATGGGGACGCATTTCACCAAGTCTACATCCTAGACAGATTCACAAAGATACTAATCTAAGCTCTGAATTCCCCAAACAAGCAGGAATACCCAAGATGAACAGAAAATAATGGGGCTGTGTCCCACAAGACCACGCCTACTGCAAGAAGGACATTGAGGAAAGGGAATGAGAACAGAATGGCCAGACTGGTTAGATCTTATGCCGAAGGGCACCAGGGAATTCTCTAGCAGACAAACTCCCTTTAGAAACCATCACACAATTTCCTAAAAGGAACCTGTGTATCTGCTGACTGTAGCTACTACACGATCACACATGGCACTAAAGAGGATAGAGGGATCGAGGAAGAAAACAGCTGTTGAAGTCAACATCAATTTACATAGCTCTGAATGGTTCCTGACAGTGCAATGAGGTTCACCAAGTTTCTGCAGGTACAAACAGCTTCCGAACACTCAAATTAAAGTAACTAGCATAGGAATCCAACTACAGAACATCTGGCCTATCGGGATGTATGATCAGAGGAACAGAAGATGGACTTTAGGACAGGATCAATGTGTATTTGTGAAGAATCAATCACAAGTCCCAAAATCAATCAGATCTGAGCCAGTTCTTCTGTTGCATTAGGCTTCACCTTAGTCCATTTACATTTACATTTATTCATTTAGCAGACGCTTTTATCCAAATCGACTTACAAGTGTGGAAATAAAAGAAAAAAACAAAAACCTAGAGCTTCCTTTGCCATGAAAACGCCCTGACAAACTGCTCCAAAACCCCAACACAAACCAGAAGGTTCTAAGTTCAAATCCCACAACTGCCAGACACACAGCTGAACCCTTATGGGGGAGGGATGGGCTGTACCATGTATCGTGACTGAAAAAGTTCACTGTCGGGTTAAAATTGGCCAAGGTGGTACTTTTCGTTTTTGGTAAAAAAATATGTGCCGCTTTTGAACACGTTGACACACTGACCGTTTTTCCCCCGCAAGATATAATCATGGTTTGGAAACGTTAAATAAGTTTGACAACAAACATACCGATTTTCATACAGTTCAGACAATTAAAATAAAAAAACTTTTTAGCACCCTAAAGGGTTCTCCGATTTGTCCCTCTGGGGAACCCTTAAAAGTTCAATACAGAACTTTAAAACAGATGATTTCCCTTTCAGGAAAGGAAAGAACAGTTAATTATCCAAATAGTTCTTGAGGAACATGTTAAAGGAGTGTAAAATACAAAGATATGTAAAACAGGAATGGTCCAGTGATACGGCCCTGAGGGATCCCACGGGGAATGAAGCATTATAAACGTTATACGAGTAACACTTCTGTACTGTGAATGCCTGGATGTTAGAAAGCATGGTTACACTGTGTGAAGTGATCTACACTTCCACCTCCAACATTACTGATCACTGAGCACCTTATTATTGTTTCTTTACCATTTCCCAAACTTTGCCATTAAAACAGTGTGACGCTGCTCTCTCTGTAGCTTCTATCTGTCTACACGAATAACCCGCCTCAATACTCATGCCGACTGCCTCGCCTCAAACCCCTCGGATTCTTCCTCCGTTATTTCCCCGTCTGCTTTCAGTCTAGCTCATCTCTGAGGCTCTCGACGATTAAAAAGCAATCAGAATTTTTCAGTTTCAGTTTTCTGTTCTGAACAGCGACAGGAATACTAATAACGTAAAATGTCTTAAGGGATGTGACGTGGCAGGCGTCCTCCATCAAACAAGAGCAAGACGGGACGAGACAATATGACGTTTTTTTCCCAAAACAAGCATTTAATCTTCACCTATTTGTTGAACCAAAGGACGGGGAAGTTTAAAAGCCATTAGTGAAAAGATTCAGGTTTTGCTGTTAGTCACATTGGCCTGGAATTTGCTCTGAATCCTGAGGGCGGGGCGGGGTGTGTTTAAATCTCAGACTGTGGGATAATGTCTGTTCTGTAATATTTTAATTTCCTCGAGCATACGTGGCTAGAAAAGTGAGAAAAGGTCAAATTTGAAAAAACAAAAAAACAAAAACAAAACTGAACTACCATTTATAATCCAAAAACTTTTTAAGAACTATCCATCCATCCATTTTCTGTACCGCTGATCCTACACAGGGGCCTGGCACCTATCCCAGGGAACTCTGGGCACAAACCTACAACGCATATCTTTGGACTGGGGTAGGAAACCTGGAGGAAACCCCCGAAACCCCCAGAGAACATGCAAACTCCACACACACGGGGCAGAGGTGGGATTTGCACCCCCAACCCCGGAGGTGCGAGGCACACGTGCTAACCGCTAACCCCCGGCAGCAGATCACATGGGGATCCACTCCAGCCAGCCGAGAACAGATTCCTCTTTTTAACTGACTGGAGTGGAACAGAATTTGGTCTTCTACTGTTGTACAAGTTATACAACCATTTAAAAATACATATTAGTGCATATTCCAGCCAAAAGTGCTCAGTTCAGTTATTTTTGGACGCGTATCGCGAGTAGCTGGAAGTCTTTTTCTATCACTGCCATTTACTGAGAGATATTTTGAAAACTGGTGAACTAATTCAAAACCCCAGTGCCGTCACCCTCACCAGAACCGTAGCAGAACCTCCTCAGTGTGTCCTTATAGAGCACACGAACACACGGTACCTTCTACCTTCACGTCGAATTAATGAAACGGATCTTTAATCTATAAAAGCGGCGTGGGAATCGGACCTCGTCGCCGATGACGCGCATCAGCATGCGACTTCCTCGCTTCGGCGTCACCGTTCTGACTCGAGGTCACGGCCGGTCTTCTCTATAAATAGCTGACGCGAGAGGACACAGGACAAAGGTGACATTCCCCTCCGAAACGCAGGAGTAAAACGCTGGCACAGGGACGTCGCAGGTATCCAGCTGTAAACATCTGCACCGGCTGGAAGATCAGACGACGCTTGATGATATCGGATATCCGTGAAAGAGAAAAGCATCAGCTGCCACAAATGATCCAAGAACATTTTGGCCTGATAATATACTACATAACCATCGCTTCAAACATGAATGTAACTCCAGACAAAGCCAATAATCAGTTACACACATGATCGGTGACGTCATTTGTTTCAATACTGATATTATATAACGCTCTAGCGTTAGAGTTTAGATCATTTTGCGGTGCTGTGATGATCATGGTCAGGGATTCAGTCTGCAGAGGGATCTCTCCAGGCACAGGGTTAGGGCTAGGTTAGGTGAGACTCTACACCCGACTTCACCAACACTAACATCTAATCATGTTTACTATTTACACCGTAAAGCTGCTGGATGGACGCAAGTCTCCTTTTACTTTAGAAATGAAATGTACTTCCTTCCTGTTGTCTCGACACGTTGTTATTGTTTATAACGGACAGCGTAGGAGCGGGAGGACGATGAATAACACGCTGCAGAGAATCTATACAGACAGATTACAAACTCAGACCGAATGATTTCCGTCGTTCTGTAAAGCGGACTTGACTCACGCTGCTTTGTGATGAACTCGGCTTAATTCCAACGCTCGACCATTATTTATTCCTCTTACACCACAGCAGTCTTCCAACGATTACCGTACTTTATTCATTAAAGAACGATGTGCACTTTTTATCTGGTTATAGTTACATTAAACATTGTGGAACGTCCATGAAACAAGTTCTCACTTACGTTATAGCAGCTACATAGAGGGTGCGTGGAGGGTGCATAGAGGGTATGTAGAGGGTGTGTGGAGGGTATGTAGAGGGTGCGTGGAGGGTATGTAGAGGGTGCGTGGAGGGTGCATGGAGGGTGCATAGAGGGTGCATAGAGGGTATGTACAGGGTGCGTGGAGGGTGCATGAAGGGTGCATGGAGGGTGCATAGAGGGTATGTACAGGGTGCGTGGAGGGTGCATGAAGGGTGCATGGAGGGTGCATAGAGGATATGTAGAGGGT
>JANDJT010000001.1:576648-593144 GCA_024331685.1 Stegophilus panzeri | reverse complement strand
AGGAAGCTTAAGTGGCAACAGACCTTGCAACAGAGACCATATTGTTATATTATAACACACATATTCTTACAGAAATACAGGAGTAATATATGTATGGAGACATATCTCCCAACATAGAGTTTGGGTAATAAGCACACCATTTTGAGTGTGCTTTAGAGAGAATTACTTGATCTGAGACAAGAGCATTTCTAATGAAAAAATTAATTAATTTCTTGCCTAGAATATGAGTACTATTAATTGAAAGTATAGGAATGTGATTAGACAAGCTAGCATAACTTAGGTGCGTTCTAATTAAGGATTTTAAGCTAAGTGGGATACTTTTAATCACCTTTTTGAAGTATCTTGTGCAAAACGTAGCACCCTTCAGAGTAATAAGTTCATAAAATGAGAGAAGTTCCCCTTGATTATTGAATAAAATCAGAAATAAAAAGGACATTTTGTGCCACCCACTCCTTCAAAAAACGTGAGTTGTTGCCAGACAGAACATTTTAATTATTCCAGATAATACAAGTGTGTGTGTGTTATGTTTAAATGCAATCTTCCAGGATTCAAGAGCTTGTCTATTGTTTGAAAGTTTGTTAAACAGAAAGTTAATAAGAATTTAAGGTCACCAAGTTTTTCAAAATTCAGATTAGAGATCCAAAACCAGTGTAAATCACTATTATTTTAACGATCTGACAAGATAAAGAAACGTAGCTGTTTTTTGTCGAGTATAAACAGTGACATCCAGTGGCGGAACCATGTCACTACAGACCCAGGTGTAAACGTTACACCTGAATAAACGTTACGTTTATTCGGAAAAGTAAGAAAACAGGATCCTTCCAGATAATGCATTTGCTTGTGTGTGTGAACATTCCCACTGCTACTGCTAGCTGGTTTAATTTGAGTTTAATTAGCTAGATAGTTAGTATGTTATTATAAGTACCAAGCCCTTATACCTTGCAATCCGTTGCATTATCCTTTTGCGTTGTTAGGGGACTTTATCAGACAGACTTCAGTGTTGGAGAGGGTCCTGTGGCTGCAGTCTGCAGAACGGGGCGGGGCTACACGTGTCGCTCCGCCCATACCTGGTGTTATTGTCGATCACAGCAAACTAATGACTACATTTCCCATACTGCACTGCGGCCTACAAACATGGCCGCCATGGACCGCAATTCCCAGAACACTTACCCTCATTCTAATCACGCACGCCTGCATCCAATTTACACTCATAATCACACCACACATATAAGAGACTGAGTCTACACAAGGACTTTGAGAAGTATTCCGCTCAGTTGCTTAGTCTCTGTCGTATTTCCAAGCCTTATCTCGTGTTTGCTTTTCTGGCGATAGACTTTGATTACCCTGCTGACCTCGATTCTCTGCCCTACCTTGTTTAGCCTGTCTGCCTGATCATTTCACCTTAGCCTTCCTTGGACATTGTTTTCTGCCTGATCCTACTCCTTATTGTTTGATTAAACTGCCATACCTGCACGTGCTTCTGTCCTGCGCCTACATTACGTGACAGACAGCTAAAATAACAAAAACTTTGTCATTGTTCAAATATTTATGTACCTGACTGTACATCCATGCCTGCCGTCACTAACATATTCATACACGTTTTCTTGCTTACAGGCGTACATACTTATATACACACACATGTACAGACATTATAAGGCCAAAAGTATCCCAAAATCCTGCACATCCCACTCACCTGGAACTCTTCGTCATGTTCCTCAAATGGTTCCTGAACAAAGTTATTTGTTTGTTTATAGAAGTTGGTAAGGACCACACTGTTGTTATTTAATCCCTGATCATTAAAAACATAAAACTGAAGGAGGGTGTACTTTCTTTTGTGTGCGTATTTACACGAGTGAACATTGTAAAATCTCATTTTAACCGTTTCAAACCTGCACCTTTTGATCGAAGCAGATGGTGCATCACAGAAGACCAAAGCTTCCCTCAGCGAATCCAATTTAATAGACAGAAAAGAGAAGAATGCAGCAACACAACTAGTTTGAGAAGAAAAAAAAAGACAATTTATTCCAAAAAGAACCAGATTTTACAGATTAAACATTTTTGGGAAGTAATACATTTAAAAGTTCTTACATTCAAATGCAAAAATTCATTCATTTATACTTGAAGAACCCAGAGGAAATCCACACACAGACAGAAACCTGATCTCAGGACCAAACTGAGGATCCTGGAACTGCTGCACCAAGAACTATAAGAAGAAAATAAAATAGAACTAAAAGCTAACAACCACATGTAAAGCTAACCAGGTTAAATACATCTGTATTCAGAATTGAGTTACGCATGCTTTATAAGGATGTAATATTAAAATCGCATTATCAGACCTCAGATGGACATGATCAGTCTTCAGAAGTGATATGAGAGTTATGAATGCAGCGTTCGAACAAAACAGAGGCATCGCTCACAACTTGGACATAAGCATATTTCTCTTGTGTGATATTGTCTCTAACGAGAAGCAGTCCAGTGACAGTTTCATTTACCCACAATACATCACACTGAAATTCATGTTTTGGCTGTAAATACCCTCAGAAACATACTACACTATTAATTCATTAATAATAATCACTTTAACACCCACAAAAAGTTTCCAAAACTTAAAGATAATTCATAATTAACTTCAGCAGATGAGTGCTTGGTCAGATTATCCTTCAAACCATGGGAACATTTTTATTACAGGAGAGGACATGGAATTAACAAAAACACTGGCACTATTTTATTAACTCAACAAATCGATTTCAAAACAAATTTAAACCCTGATAAAATCTCCTACATCCTGGACACACATTACAATTTTATCACCTCAGTTTCAGATCTGGGCTTCATTAATTTTACAGAAGGAAAAATGCTATTTCTGTCTTCAGTCTGCATTTTTTAAACGCTCGTTTTGTTTCAGGTTTAAAAGTGAGTGATTGTGTTTAAAGGCAGTGGTCTAGACTCTCAGAGTTGTGAACTGCACACAGGTCATTTTCATTATCTGAATGTGGAGCTCAGAAAATCCACTTAAGCAGCTGTAACTAAATACGGCCCTTAGAGACTTATCTAGATTCGTCCTGATCTTAACCGTTGTTTAAGAGCACTGGAAAGCAAGTTAACTTTCTCAGGCTCTGTACCAATTACAGTGTTATAGTTCAGTTTCGTTTTTTATTATCTGTATTTGGAACAGAGCCCTCTTCATCTCCACTGTGTGCTGCACCTTGACCTTCCTGTTTCCTCTTTATTAAGTAGTATAAGCAAACCTAGTAGTGCACCAGAGACTGCACCAATGACTCCACCTATACGTGCACCTACAAGAACTCCTACTGCGACTCCAATGGCAGCTCCACCCACACTAGCAGCTGTAAACAAATAATCCTTGTGTTTATGGTAAAAGTCTTTAAAATTTTTAAACTTTTGTGCTTTCTCAAACATCTGATTGGTGTAGTGCATTCCTCCATTTTGCTGAGTGATTCTGTCTATCATCTTCAGGAGGTCAGTAACTTGTCGTTCCTCTCTCTGATTATTGTTCATGATGTGATATCTACCTCCACACTGTTCAATTAATGGTCTGAGAGACCTGTTCTCCTGAATAAACTCATCCATAGATTCCCCCTGTAACAAATCTCCATGGGTGAAGACAATGATTGTGTGTTTGCGCAGTTCTCTACCAAAAATCTCCTCTAATTTCTGCATAACACCTTCCTCATGTGTAGTGAACCTGCCATTAACAGGTAGAATATAAAGAAAAGCATGAGGTCCTGGCATAGACAGATAAATACTCCTCGCTATCTCCTCAGCTAACTGTGTTTGGGTCAATTCTGTGTTGTATAACCCTGGTGTGTCAATCACAGAGATGTTCCTCCCTGAAACCACTGCCTTCTGAATCTCAGATTTTAATGTTACGGAGGATGGACTGAGCTTAGATCTGAATTTTCTCTCTCCCAGGATGGTGTTTCCTGTAGCGCTCTTCCCAACACCAGGCTTTCCCAACAGCACGATCCTCGTGTGAAGATAATTGCGTGGTGGAGGAAATTCCATGCTTGGAACTGAAGGTCAATTTAAAAAAGTAAAAAGAAAAAGAAAACTGCATGATGAATAATCAACTACTGCTGCATAATAAAGAAATAATCCACAAGACACAATTCACTGAAACATGTCCTTCAGTGACTTATTGTCTATAAAATGGGGGACAGTCTAAACGCTTAACATGAAAAACTCTCAGCGTGGAGTAATGTGCTAAAAACAACGCCCAGGGAAAACCATTTTTCTCTCACATTTCTCTCATCATAAACACTTATGAATAAAACATACTATGTATTAATAAAGTGTGTACTAAATTTGGTCCTCCAATATCACTGTCTTAGTGCATTAAGTCATGATAAGTGTTTTATTAATAGTGGTTTCCTGTGGGAGAAAAACACTTACCGTGAAACTGTGGGTTCATCTGCTTACCTGGATGGTATGTGACATAAAAATGCTTTTACCTGGAAATTGTTACTAAAACTTATATATATTAAGCCTCATTAAGTGTTTTTTTTTTTATGTTAAGCGTTTTAAAATGTCCCTAAAATGGCAACGACAGAAACATGATAAAATACAGTGTTCAATAAATTACTTATTAATAATAATATTTACAAGAGACAATAGACACGATGTATAATATTCAGCATGTACAGACAGTTCAGATATATGGAAAGTAAAAATAAGAAAAAAATGAATCTATGTTTCCTGTGGAATGTTTCAGTAAAAAAAAAAAAAAGGATAAAATAGTGAAAATTTAAATAGTTTAATTACAAGTTCTTCAATACAGTATAGTAATGAATGTATTTCTGGTGGATCTTTTAAACCAAATTTGTCTCGTCATAAAACCCTTCTGTTAAACTAATTATCTCATCAAATCTGACAGCTTTCACTTCAAGAAATATAAATTCTACTGCCAATTATTTGTAGTAAAATATCAGCGTATTTCTCCACATTATCATTGTGTAATTAATTTAGAAGTGAATGTGTTATGACCAGACTGGATCCTGCTCCAACATGGAGTTACAAATATTGAAATATCCTGACTGTTTCTTTTCAAATCCAATCCCTGGTCATTAAATGACCCTGACGTGCTACTAACCCACGTACAGCCTATTAATAAGTACTAATACTATAATGTTACGCCCCAGGACGTATTTACGTATTTATATTACATCTGTAACGTTGTGTGCTGTGTCTTTGTGTTTTCTTGTTGTGTTTGTTGTTCTCCGTCACGGCTTCCCGCAGGTCAATGGACACCAGCTGTCATTAATCAGTGTTGGATAAGATTTTTGATAGAAATAAAACACAAGGGCAATAAAATATGGAGAATGAGAATTTACTGAGAATAAGGGAAAGAACAGAGTCACGCTCTCTTCCTTATAGACAATCTCTCTTAAAAGTTAATTATAGCAAGGCCTAGGGCCTGACCAAAAAGAGGAAGTGCAACACTAATGGCTAATGATTATTTTACTAAATCATACTGTACATATGCTAATGACAATGCAGAAAAAGCATACACTTAACCATGATAAAGGAGAAAAAGCACACAGGTGATAAATGTCCTCACTCAAAATCAGCTCAGAAATGCCAAAAAACAAAAGGAGAACGGATCGAGTAAATGCAAACTCAACAGGTCTCGAGAAGTCTGAGGCAAAAATAAGCGGATTGGAAAGAATCTAAAAAAAACCCAGACGGGACATCACCCAGACATCAGATGTAATGGTATTTTGGGCAAACCAGTGGTTTTTCAACTGTATAAAAAGGGAGTCCCATTTCAGGGGACTTTCAGATCACTCTGGTACGTCTCAGCTGTGGGGATCTCGTGTCGTGAGCAGCAATAAACCCTTGCTATTTCCTACTCACGGCTCACTGTGTTTTTTGTCATCCTCAAACTGATGTATGTCCTTGATGATATAACTTTTTGGAAAATTAGAGACAACAATTGGTGACCCCGGCAGGACTTGGGTTTAGGCCCGTAGTCTGATCTCCTTTCTTGGGACTTCACCGCTCCATAGGCAGCAGGCAGGCCGTATAGGGAAAAGGTACAGCAGACACCTGTTAATTCAAAGCTCTGCCTTAGTTACTCTGCTGCCCGGAGAGGAAAGCCCCAGAGAGGGAGGGAGAACGGAGTTGGCCTCCAAAAAGAACCTGGATGAATGATTGGGTGTTTAAAAATTGAAGTGAGCCAAAAGTGAGTATGAAAAGTAAGAGAAAACTGGGGATGTAAGCGTGGAAACTATTTAAGTTAATGTGTTTATGGAATTGTGTATGTGTATTTAACAAGTTGATAAAGGAATATAGACCTGTAATACCACCACGAGATGTGGGGCTGCTTAGGAAACAGGTGGAAGTGAGGCCAGTGTGTGTTATGTGAGTGCTAGGGTACATATGTAATGTTTGGAGTTTCATCATGTGTAACCATTTAGTCATTTCTTGGAAGCTGCTTTTGTTTATTATATTGTTAGTTCACTGGGTGTGTGAACCCCCCCCCAGGTTTAAGTTTTGTGGAAGTTGTAGAGAGGTGAACGCCATTTTGGTTGATAATTCGGTTTTCTCCTGTTTGTGGCTAGTTAGAGAGTGAGGCTGGAGTTTAATTTGTTTTCTTTTGAAAGGTTACAAAGTTTATTCCTCCTGATAGGAACTTTTTGTTTATTTTGGCCTTTTCCCTCCTTGAAAGTTTTTTTTGCTTCCTTTTCTGTTCATTGTAAATAAACGTGATTTTGTTATTGCTTAATCTGGTGATGTTACTGTCTGGGACAGGAGAGGAGACCTCCAGACGTCTTTACATTTCTTTTGTTACTTTCCTTCCCCAACCCTAGACGAGGAGGAGACGTAACAATACTAATCTGATATCTCTGAAACTGTATGGAGTACACTGTGCGCTAGAGTACAGAGCTCATTATATGATTTTAGCATGCAGAGTGATTGAATATGAAAAGATGTACTTACAGATGGTTTGCGCAGTATCTCTGATTTTCTGAATTAATGTTTTGACTTGTTCTGAACTGTGTGAGACGTTGTTGAAGATGTGATATCTGTTCTGAAATCTCTGCACGATTTCCTTCAGTTCATCTGTGTCTTCTATAAAGTCCTCTATTGTGAGATTTTCTCTCTCCAGATCATCTCCTCTGGTAAAGAGGATCCATATGTTCTGGAAGAACTGCTCTGGAATTTCAGCCTCAATTAGATCAACAGCTCGTTTATCTTCTTCTGAGACTGTGTCTGCCTTCATCACCAGCAGAATCACTGGGCAGATCGGCTGACTGAGGAGATTTCTCCATTCACTTATATCATTTACCTTTTTTGTTTTGGGAAGGAAGAGTCCTGGTGTGTCATAGACATGAAGAGTCACTCCATCAAAAGTCATTGTCTCTCTTTGAACCCTGTCAGTTACAGATTTAACATTCTTCTTGGAAATAAAAACCTTTTCCCCATGTAAGGTGTTTCCAGAAGCACTTTTCCCAGCTCCGGTTTTTCCAAGGAGAATAATATTGTACTGAGGAACCTGAGGATGGCTCTCCCTAGTCGAATGCATTGTAAGATCGTAAAATGACCTTTTAATGGAAAAGGAGGAAAAATCTGTTAATGTAAAAAAGTAAATGTCTTAAACGCTATTCCTATACAGAAAGTACTGCATGTGAAAATAAGGAAAACTACAGTGTTTCCCCAGAGTTTACTCGAGAGGAAAATTCAATCAAAGTGATCTGGATGTTTCAAACCAAAGCAATAAAGACACTGAAAAGAAAAGAACCAAGTAATAAGAAATTACTACATTTCAGAGTTCCTTAAGAAAGTTAATAAATACTGCAACAAAGTAAGTTAAAACATCTGTCTAAACTATTGTGCAGGAACATATACTCACCTTTTAATGATTTGTAATTGATTCTAAAAACACTTTATGATTGTTCTCAAGACCTGACTCACTGGAAGTACGTGTCCTCACAGGTCTCGATGAAAAGCAAGACTGAACTTTCAGTTCTCGTGTATCTGAGATGTGTTGTCGGTTGTGCTCCTCCCTCATTTGTGACACTCTGGGTTGGGGCACGTTCTGCTGATGCCATTGTAATGGTAATAGATAAGGTGCAACACACCTGCAATATTTAAATAATTTTGCATAAAAGGTCGATGCTGGTGCACGTTTTCTCTGTAGCAAATACAGCAGCTAAGACATTCCATGCACTGTACAAAATCTCAAACTTTGTTCATCCAGTAAGGTTTTCACTGGATTATACCAAGGTTACGACCCTATGATATAATCCATGATGATGATAAACCTTAAATATCATAAAAGTAAATCTGAAGTGACCGACAGCTGTAACATAACTATTATACACTGTCAATCATGGGAAATACATTTCTACTGTCAGTGATGGTCTCTCAGTGAAACCACACTTCCTGTGTTACAGTAGACTGGACTGAAATGATCACAGCTGTAGATTTATGAACATACAGTGACACCCAGTGGTGGAACTTTGTCATAACAGGCTCCTGTGTAAACATTACATTACATTACAAGTCCGTGCTGCGGTTACTGAAGATTAATATAACGAAGGAATCAATTCCTTTCCTAATAAATTATCTGCACGTGCCACTCCCACAGCATTAATACCCCACTAACAACCTGGTAGCTCTGCTATGAGCCCTGTTCTGATCACTCACACACACACACACACACACACACACACGATGGCCACTGGACAGCAAACACAGACTTTTAAATCCAGCACAAAATCATCAATATATCATGAACTGAAAAACTGATTATTTTAATTTGAATTCCAGTTCTTTCTTCTCTCTTCACTTTCAGGCTTTACTTTTATCTTGAGAACCGAAATGCACTCTGATATTTTTCCCAGGTAGACTGTTCCAGTGTCTGCTGCATTTGTATCAACTAAGACGAAGTAATCAAGCAAAATAATCTGATTGGACAGACACTTAACGACTTCTAAATCATGTGATCAAATTAGATGCATCCTATTGGATATTATGGCGATTCTCCTTTAACCTAAAACTACAATTTCATGAGGAAAAAGTTGTAATATATATATGATCTACTTTTAAAGAAATTTAGAGCACCTTACTCCATACTATTCATAATAACTGAATTTTTAGCATCATTGCATTTGTATGTTAGAAACTTGGATGCTGTTTTGATACGTGACTGCGGACTGAATGGAGCTGTAAAATGTTGTGGTACAGAGCAGAGCTACCTGATATGCGTCAGTGCCCAAACTGACCAAAATCACCTCTCGCTGCAGTAGTGTTACTTTTGTCAGTAATTTTTAAATTTAGTCTTAGTCCTGTGTCAAATGTCCTTGATAGTTTTTAGCATATTTAGTCAACCTCAATCCTCAAATTTTAGTTAACTTGACTTATATCGTAGCCAAAGAAAACCCTAAGTATTTCAGTCTAGTTTTAGTCAATATTTAATCAATGTTATTGATTAACATTTCAGTAAATCTAGTCAAGCCAGTGGTGGAAATGTCCGAGATACTCTGGGGAGATCTAGTTGGGGAGGGTTTTTTGTTGGTAACTATGTATAAATATATAATATAAATAGCTCTATAATATATAATAGCTTTACACTTATTTCGTCTCCTCTTCATGTTTTCTTGAAGACAGGCATGTGAAAGGTCAATGAACAACATTCAAGAATAATATGGCACAAAACAAACATAGTTCATTCATCCTTACAGTGTCTTCCATATCACGACCCTCTGCCCTCTCACTCACAGCTTTATTTGGTGGTCCAAAATAATTTAATATAGGTTTTTTCATCCTGCCCAACTGACTGTCGAGAGACAGTCCCATTCAAACTCTTCTCTTTTTTGTTTCACCCCCACTATAAAATAAGTGAGCCTGTGTCAGTGCAATAAAAGAATGAAAGTGGTACAATTTCCCATAGTTGCTTGAGAATCTGCATAAATGACGGCTATAACACTTTACACACATTACATATCTCTCGATTCACCAAATGTCTATTTGTAATAAACATGTAGGCTAACATAACTGTGGATATAATGGAGGCTGTGGATATAATACTCAGCAAGCTGTGATAGTGAAAATAAATAAAGGCGTTCAAAGTAGATTAAACCTGGATCATCTCAGGTACGTGCACACAGCTTTATCCATATCAGACTTTCTACTATCTCATCTATTAAAGTAACTGCTCCTGTTAAGATTTCCGTTAAGATTCCATAGGTAGCCTGTAGGTATCAGGGAAGTCCACGTCGCTCAGTCACACACAGAATATCCCGCTACGCTTATATGAGGAACTCGCTCTCGTAGGCTTGAAAAACAGTCTCTAGTATTTTAATAAAGAGAGATTTTGGTACAGCTTTTATTTTTTAAACTACATTTTAGTCTCGTCTTTTTCCTCAACAATACTGCATGTTGATATAGTCACAGTTATAGTCATGGAGAGAAAAAAGGTCATGAACATTTTTCTTCATAGTTTTCATTAACTATATTAACACTATGCTATAGAACCATAGTCTTTATCAGTAACGAGGAGGAATAAAATGTAATTAATGATTAACTATATTTTTAATTCATTTATAGAAATGAACATAATCAACTCATGCCCACGTTCCAGCTGCACTCTGGTGCCACCTTGTGTTCAAATTAATCACTGCTTTCATGTCTGATTAGACACGATCCAATTTATAAACGCTTACTAACAAAAAATATCCCTCAAAATATAGGTTTTTAAAAGATGCGATATTAGATACACATCAGCAATATTTATACATTTAAACTTGACATTTTTCCCGTAAGGGTGACGAAGTCAAATATTTAATTTTTTAATAAAGCATTTTATATTATGTTTAACAGGTTTTGTTTTTGTTTGACTGAGCGTGATGATATATATATATATATATATATATATATATATAGTTAGTACATACATACATACACATTTTTTATTTCTATATATCTATCTCTCTCTCTCTATATATATATATAGAGAGAGAGAGAGAGAGAGCGCAGATATATCGGCACATAAAGAACTGGGTGTTTCCCATTTAAGACTTCCTTATTGCTCATGTGAAAAACTGATTCAGGGACAGAGCTAGAAGCTTGATTCATGGCGTCCCAACACAGGCCTGAACCAAACACGGCCCAATACGTGGCAAATTACCCCAAAACTCAAAACAAAAAACATGGCAGATTTCCCCAAAACTCCAATGCAATCTCAGAAAATTATGTATAATGTCCCATGATTCAGCTCATCCATTTACAAGCTCGGCTAGTTATCACATTAGACAGCTAGCTAGCAATATCACTGTAGAAACTGGAGAAAAAAAAAAAAAAAAAAAAAAAAAGGACCAAGCCATAAACTGGAGGAATAAAATATTTAATGTCACAAAAATATAACAACATTTTAATTTCTGTTTTCAAATGAGCATTTTCTGTCAACAACTGGTAACACCTCAGGAAATTCATCCTGTTAGCCAGTCAGCAAGACGGCTAGCCACCTAGCATGCTAGCCAGTTAGCAAACCGACATCTCATACAGTTCAAATGAAACAAACACAAGCAGAACGTTATGTTTTTCAGTGTGGTGCTGAATAGTGAAGCGATTTATTTAATCCAGTGGAGCTGAAATAACGCTGACACACAGAAATATTACAGAAATTATAATGATTAAAAAGAAATAAACAGGAAAAACAAAACAACAACAAAAAAAACAGCACCAACATTTAAATAACAAAAGTGACGAAGAGAAAACTTCACTTTTCACACCATTTTATAGAGATTGGGTTTGATTTTTTACACAAAAACAAACAAAAAAAATATAGAACATAAACGTGTGAAATGAACCTGGACTAGGACGTGTGTGTGTGTGTGTGTGTGTGTGTTTCTACATGAATTACCTCGTAGTGTATTAACATCATATACAATATTTCACAGGGAAAAGGACGGGATCTACCTTACTGAGCGGATGAATAAATTAAAAGTTGCTGTTCGGCCCCGTCGCTATTTACACTTCTTTTTTTTAAACATTTTATACAAACGTATATATTTGTTAACGTTAGCGGTCAGTTTGGATTATTTATAGCATAATATAAAAAAAGACAAAAAACATACAGTTAATATTGTAGATTATTATACGGTTAACGTTCACAATTAGTGTTTTACGTAAATTTTCAAAAAATAAACCAAAACGTAAAAATAAAACAGGCTTTATAACACTTCACTAAACTTTTTCTGTTTCACCGTTACGAATACTTACTCCATCCACAGAGTATCGTTTTGAAGAATTAAACCGGACATCAGTTCACGTCCTCTAAAGCAATGCGCAGAAATACAAGAAAGAAAGAAAAAAAAGAGGAATATAACGTATTTTCTGGACTATAAGACACGTTTCGTTGCTCTGATTTATATTTCTGCGTTAAGTTAACCAGCTAAAAAAATGCACGTCTGTTAGCGTACTCACGGTAGACCCGCTACTCCAGTAATCGTGGTCCTTATGAACACAGGTTAGCTATTAGCATGCTAGTGCTGCTAGCTTAGCGATGTTATTTAAATGTCACAACTTTTTAAATCAAGTACCGAGTAAGAAAACACCAAATTTCGTACACGTACACAATCCCTGTGTTCCAATCAGAAGCCAGGTCCCCAGGTAGGTAGCCTATCTGTGCGGCTCACAGGTTTGAGTTACAAACGTAGGCTAACTGCTTGCTTTCGTACGTCATTAACATTTATTTCGCAATTTGTAAAAGTGTAAAAAGCTGTCTGACTTCACAGCTTATACACGGTAATTAGCTTAATGTTAGTCAGCTAGCTAAGTTATGATGTGTGACGAAACGGCATATTTATATTTTATACATTTGATTTATATTGTACGTATTAACTCCGTTGTTTAGTTGCATGTTTTTATTAAATGAAAACGACACCAGGAAGAAACTAAAAATCGTAAACTAATCGTTTATCTCTTTGTTTAATTAGTGATTATTTGCAACGAGCAGAAACGATGACATCAATCGTAACGGTTTCATCACATAGCTAGCGTTACGCAATTAGCGTTACTGTTAACAACAAACAAAAGTTACGTATAATAATAACGCGAATGACACAGGACAAACGCTCAACTACACTGCACCTGTAGGGGGTGCTGAAGTGAACAACTAAAAATAGAAAGAGCTGCTGCATGAATGCGACTTATTTAATATTTAATAAGAATACAGAATTTCGGCAGCGTATAGTCCGGAAAATACGGCAGAAGAGAATGTTACGAGAGTAAAATAAATTAATGACAGGAGAGACGGTCTCTTCCATGTTAGCTGAGTCTTATCGTGATGTAGCGCACTAACCCCCCCGTTACCATAGTAAATGTTCATAATAAATCTGATTGCTGGAGTATTATGGGATGCGAGGTGCTGAGCGGTCGTTGGTGGTGGTCTTCTTCAGTCGGACTCCTCTCCGGATGGACTGCAGCATGGTGTCTCCCTCCTCGACGGCGCCCTCGTGCTCTTCGTAGGTGGCGTGCAGGGGTGGGTTAGTGGACGCCTGACCGCTCCATGACTGCACCGGCAGGACGGGTTCCGGCTCGGCGTCGTCGCCGGGTTCCGCCTCCTCGTTAGGCTCCACCCCCATGAAGTCAGGCACGGTAGGGGTCATGACGGGGATGACCGGGGTTTGGATCGGGAAGGGGCCCCTGCGCACCGAGGGTTTGGTGGAGGGGGTGCGGCGGATGGTGGCCACGCCCGGGACGGAAGGGATGCCGGCGGTGGAGGCGGGACGTTTGGCCTGGAACAGTTTGCGGTAACTCTGGCCGAGGTCGCTGTTACGCGGGACGGTGGAGGATTTATCAAAGTCCTGCTGCTCGGAGAAATAATCGTAATCGGACACTGCGAGGGGGAGAGACGGAGCACGATTAGTTTATTACTTTTATTAAGCTTTTAGTTTTAGTGCTCGGTGGAAATAATAAACTTATTCCCTTCATCTTCCCTTCAGCTTTCTTCTCTCGCTTCTTTCATCCCTTGCTTACTTTGTACCTTCCTTCTTACCTCTCTCACTTCTTTCTTCCCTCTCTTTCACCCCTCGCTTTTCTTCCTTCTCTTCTTTCCTCCATCTCCTTTCCTCCCTCTCTCCTCTCTTCTTTCCTCCGTCGCCTTTCTTCCCTTTCCTTCCTCTCTCCTCTTTCACCCCTCGCTTATCTTCCCTCCCTTCTTTTCTCCCTCTCTCCATTCCTCCCTCTTTCCTTTCCTCCCTCTCCTCTCTTTCACCCCTCGCTTTTCCTCCCTTTCCTTTCCCCCCTCTTCTTTCCTCCCTCTCTTCTCTCCTAACTCTCCTTTCTTCCCTCGCTTACTTTGTGCCTTTCTTCTTACCTCCCTCACTTCTTTCTCCCCTCTCTTCTTTCCTTTGTCTCCCTTCTTTCCTCCCTTGCTGACTTCATGCCTTACTTGTTTCTTCCCTCTCTTCTTCTATCCCTAGCTTCTTCCCTCCCTCGATTCTGGTGTCTCCCTCATACACACACTCACCCTGAGAGGGGATGGTGTCCTCGGAGCAGCAGGGTGTGGTACTCTGAGTGCTGTATCCACTGGAACACTGGAGCGAGTCTCTGCTGGAGCACTGAGCTTCCAACTGCAGACCATGAGAGAGCGCCAGAGCCAAATCCTGCTGAACCTCCACCTCCTACACACACACACACACACACACACACACACACACGGTTTACACCAACATCTCCTCTTCCGCTATGTGAGATTTCGTTCATAAAAGTCTAAATAAATGATGGATGTTAAAAAATTATTAAAATATTAAATTTGTGCAACAGAAAAAAGAATTAATTTTTAAAAAGCCTTCTCTCTCTAGAGTTCTCACAGCCTTTAAAACAAAATATAAGACAAAAACAAAAAAAAGTTGTAAATAAATGAGTAAATAACCATTTGCCAGTCAGTAAATTAATTTTATTGTTTAACGTGTATAAAGACAATGTTTAAAATTACACGTTATTAAATAAGTATGAACTGTGTGATGTATTTGAAGCAGTATTATCAGACGTGTGACTGACATTTGGCGAGTTAGCGATGCTCCTGGTTTTCTGATGAAGGTCCTCAGGTTGTGTGGAGTTTAACGTCGGCTGGTACGCGCCGTTCGAGTCCACCACCTCCTTCGGCTCCTTCTTCCTCCTCAGTGTGTTCACCATGGGCTGATCGTACGGGCCCGGTTTAGCCCAGTCCTACATCCACAACACCATTACACTCGTACTTCATACACAACACTGTATTATCATAATTATATAATTATCATTATTATTATTATTATTATTAGTAGTAGTAGTAGTAGTAGTATTACTGTTATTATTAACACTGGATTTTACTGCATTCTCAATACCAACCACTGGATGGCGACCTTTAACTGCGTCATCGGCCTGACTGTTTCATAAATACATTACTGAACCAAAGCTGCATCTTAACTTTTATTGAATCAGTTTCTTTACATAAAGACCTTCAAGTGTTTAAGTGGATCTCAGTTTTAATCAGCAAATCAGTCAGTGTGAATCAGTGAGTCAGTGTGAATCAGTGTGAATCAGTGATTCAGTGTGAATCAGTGTGAGTCAGTGTGAATCAGTATTCCCATTAGGTTGGACCTCTAACCCAGACAGGCTGGAAGAGGAGTGATTATGATGGAGTGATGATGGGAATAAATAAAACGGATGGACGAACCTTCCAGCTGGGGATCTTGGAGGATGGGGGGAGCATGCCGGGGGTCAGCGTGGAGTAATGGGGGTAATCGGGAATCAGCGCTGAGCCCGGCCTCGACCACGACCTCAGAGTGGAGGAAGAGGAAGAGGAGGAAGAGGAGGAGGGATTCGGAGGGAGGGGGAAGGCCACTCCGGACGGGTACGAGGCCTCTGCAGGGCCGTAGTGATCATAGCCGTTTGACAACTGAGCGTTGGATGGATGACAAAAACATAACGGGAGAAAGAAATAAAAATAAAATCATGAATGAATGAACAAAGCAACACAATATGGCTGAGAGAGAAAAAAAGAAGAGATAAAATGATGCAAATAATATAATACAAAAGGGACACGACAGGGATCTGATAATGGAGTGAGTGAATATCCAATGGGAAGCGGCCCTGATTCATGAGGGAGCCAATAGGAAGTGGTGCTGATGAGCAGAGAGCCAATCAGGAGTCACCTTTTCAGTGGGAGAGCTGCACTCGCTGAACGACTGAGCTGATTCAGAGGAGTCCGACGAAGCAGAGCCGGAAGGAAGCTGCACACAGCAGACAGGATGAGCAGAGGACACGCCCACAGACATGCCCACGCCCACAGACATGCCCACGCCCACAGACACACAGACACAACCGTACAGCATAAGAGGGCATGAAGAGAGCACAAAGAAAGAAAAGAGAAAAGGTGTAGAACCAAAGGATGCCAGCAGATGGAGATAAAGAGAGAGAGACAGAGAGAGAGAGAGAGAGAGAGAGAGAGAGAGAGAGAGAGAGAGAGCGAGAGAGAGAGAGAGAGA
>JANDJT010000001.1:551881-576572 GCA_024331685.1 Stegophilus panzeri | reverse complement strand
GAGAGAGAAAGAGAGAGAAAGAGAGAGAGAGAGAGAGAGAGAGAGAGAGAGAGAGAGAGAGAGAGAGAGAGAGAGAGCGCGAGCGGGAAAGAGAGAGAAAGACAGAGAGAGAGAGGAGAGAGAGGGAGAAAGACAGAGAGAGAGACAGAGAGGGAGAAAGAGACAGAGAGAGGGAGAAAGAGAGAGAGAGAGAGAGAGAGAGACAGAGAGAGGGAGAAAGTGAGAGAGAGAGAGAGAGAGGGAGAAAGAGACAGAGAGAGAGAGAGAGAGAGAGAGAGAGAGAGAGAGAAGCCATAGGTTAGATGCAGTGCAATGAAACAGCAGAAGCAGCCGTGTTAGTGCGAGAGTGTTTACATGTACATTAGTAATCTGATCATCAGATTTCAGCATTTGTTGCTGAGTGCAAAAGTTTGCACCCCCCATAGTTTTTAAAAGGAAAATGAAGGTACTATTATACAATTTATCTACAAAACATCAACCCAAAAGACTGTTTTACAAAGTTTTATTTCCCCCCGATCCTCTCACTCTCTCAGATCTGACCAGAAAAACGAAATATCTTAAATAAATAAATAAATAAATAAATAAATAAACAAACAAATAAAATCTTAGCGGCAGTAATTATTCAGGGTTATTCACAAACACTCAGGTATAATCTGACGGCTTTCGCTTTTCTACATCTGCATGTAAACAAAAATTTTTGAAAAGGCCTTGTGTGTCATTTTCAAACAGTAATCAGTCAAAACGTCCAAATAAAATATGAACCAAAACTAAATGACCTCGATTAACCCTTACTGAAGTGTAAAACTTCTCCCGCCATCACAGTATAGAAAAGCGCACACTTCTTCTTGTTCAAAACGAGATTTTTCTGCAGTTATCAGATTACTTACTCACACACACACACACACACACACACACACACACACACACACACACACACGGGTCAGATTAAACAGCTCCAGCAAACGTCGATCGGTATGTGCTTCAGATCCGCAATGATAAACCCTGATGTTGGAGTTTTTTTACATTGAGAACGTATATAAAGTAAATTATTGATGTATTGTCTGGTGCAGGTTGTGTTTTTCTTCATATGTATGGATAAAATTCCCATTCCATTCCCACGCCACATTTTCCCAGGAGGGAAAACTCACTCAGCCGGGCCACTTCTTTTTTACGAGGCTGCGAGACGCCTCCAGTCCAAAACGTCCCGAACACAGCGACACGTTCTGTGGGTGTGGGCTGAAATCGTGCGGCTTTGTAAATTGCGGGTGGGGGAGAAACGAGCCCCTCCGTAATTAGGGTCAGACTTGGAACCCTTTTAAAACCTCGGAGCCAAAAAACACCAACGGACGAAGAATAAGCAGACAAAAGAACGAGCGCTCGCAGCCCTGTTAGCTCGCTGTCGTCGTAAGCGCGGTTGGCGTGATTAGCTAAAACTATCCATTTTGTGGTGGGAGCAGAGCTGGATTCGGATCATTAACGTGGGTATCGTAGCAATTAGCCCGGCCCTCGTGAGGCCAGGAAGTCCCTGTGGATCATGGGAAAGTGGAGATCGGTATGGGAGAGAGCTAAAAAAAAGAAAGAAAGAAAGCTAGCGGTCGAATGGAAGTCTCGTAAAAACTGGCTAGCAGTTATAACTCTTAAATAAATACGTGTAATGAGCTACAACACACACACACACACACACACACACACACACACTTCTTATTTAAAGCGAGGTCACTGGGGGCGACTCGAATCCGAGGAGCTCGTTCTCAAATGACGAAGGGAAGTGCACTCTGGATGAACCCTTCAGGTGCACAGGATAAATGAAAGCCTGCTGTTTTAGGGACTGTGTTCAATTCTATCACGCGTGTGTGCGCACTACACTTAGACACTACTCACACCATTTAACACACTCTCTGTAAATAACAGAGAAATTTATATCAGTTATATCAAGAGTCCGCCGTCATTATACAGCACGAGAGCGGCCTCTAGAGGCGAAATAAAAACCACCGCTGACTCATTTTGTGGTGTTATTTGAAGTGTTTTTGATGCGTCTTTTGGACGTCTAGTTTTATTGGTTATTTGGAGTGATACATTTTGGTTCAGTTTGGATGTATGTCTTTCATTTACTACACGGGCAGCGCTAAAAGTATTGGCGCTCTATCCGAGTTTTGCCACGGCGAGCACCACTCACATTTTCTTCAGGAAATGTACATGTCTAGTTTTATTTGTTATTTGGAGCGATACGTTTTGGTTCAGTTTGGAGGTATAGCTCTCATTTACTTTAATAGTTATTAATAGTTAATGAATATATATGAATATTTATACATTTAAAAAAAAAAAGTACAGGACATTTTCACGGTGCCGTCAGTACTGTTTATTTTTGCAATAAAGTTCAGCAATATTTTAATTTGAGTGTTATGTTTTCACCCAGTATCAGTTTTAAAAACTTAATTCGTCCGTATACGGAGTCAACGTAACACGACCTGATATGCTACTTAACGTTAGCTAGGTTTCACGTGACCTTATGTCACGTAGCTACATTAACGTTAGATACGATACCAGCCTGAAACTGTTTTCGTTACACTTATTGGTGGAAAAAAGCTGGATAATGTCAGCGCAGTGCTGCATTTAGGTAGCTGGCTCATGACTGGCTGATCAAATTCAAATTAAGCCCCGCCCTTTGTTGATCCTTTTTTCCAAATCAGAACATGAATCCAATTTAGTTCTCACTAAAAGCTCATGGTTATTAAAGGTTAGATCTAGAACCCTAAAAGGGTCTTTGTGTCACTCTTAAAAGGTTCCACATAGAACAGAATGAAGCAATGAAGCCTTAAATAGCCAAAGAACCTTTGAGGAACATAGATTCATACATAGAAGGGAACTTGGAGTGATATCTACAGTGACATCATTGTTGGTTTTTGACAGAAAGAGCTGCGGTACATTTCAGAAACATGTTGGTCAAACATGGGGTCGTAGGGGACTTACCTGAGAGGTGGGGTCGGAGGGCATGGGTGAAGGCGACTTGGACTGGAAAGCGTCGTGCGAGGCGAAGCCCGAGTCGTGCGAGGACACGCTGGCGAGGCGGGCGGGGACCTGCTGCGGCACGGTGATGCTGCGGTAGCGATAGAGCGGGGAGGACGAATGAGACAGTGAACCACTGGAGCGCGAGTCGCTGCTGTTCACACTGTTCAGACTGCTGTTACGGCCGGGATGGGACAGGAAGGGGCGGGGCATGGAGAGGAAGTGGGACAAAACAGAAGCGACCGGGAAACATTAACACTCCACACACACACACCATGCAAACTCCAAAAAACAAACAACAACAACAACAACAACAACAACAACAACACCACAAGAGCAAAAATAAAATGACAGGTGATCCACACAAGCACCTGATCCTTCCCTTTGGAGCAATTTCAACACATCAGATTTAAACAAAGATCTAATCTAAAACAATCAGATCAGATAAACGACCAAAACACGCACAGTTTCTTAAAATTACAGCAAAGCGTTCAGAAGATCCCGAAAACATCCCTCTTATCTAATACACGATAATTACTCGGTGGCCTGCTTTATATTTTTAGCCGTTGTTCTAAAATCAGAAGCTCTGGGAACATATGACTCTCTGGGAGGAAAAAAAAGAAAAGAAGAGAAGAGAAAATTGCCAAAGAGAAGAATCTGACATGAAACAAGCCACGTTTGGTCATGCTCAGAAGTGCAGGGGAGGTGAAGATGGTTAGCACTCGGACTTTAGCGCCGAACAAAGATAAAGCGCTTAAACGTACAATGAAAAAAAATATACATATACACACACACACACACACACACACACACACACACACACACAGAGAAACAAGACGGGCTGAAATCCAGTACTGACTTTAATTCCCATCGCTACCCCATGGGCATTCCTAATATTTCGTTACGGGACCCCAAGCTAGCTAGCAAGCTATGTAGCTAGTCAGCAAACTAAATAATTAGCAAGCTGACACGACACTATACACGGTTCGAAGTTAACACGACGTCGCAAAGTGGCCACAAACCGTTTTTATTTTTCGCGACAGTTAGCAAAGCGAAGTGGGCGTGGCCAGGTAGTGAGATCAAGATAACCAATCAAATGAAGGGTCAGTGGTACTCAGGAATTCTGATTTATTTATTTATTGCTTTGTATTAGATATTTGCTGATTTATGAATTGCTAAGCATCTCTGAGGTGAGTAAAATCACCCCGTTAACACCATGTAGCTAAGTGTGATGTTAAAGAAATTTGTTTAAATCACCATGGAAACACTGGTGCATGTGTAAAATAGTAAAATATCTGATTTATCGTATAAAAGGGATTGAATATGGTTTATTGTGTGGTCCTAAATATCCATACGACACGCATATGAAGACCTCAAGTGCACGATCATGAAACCATGGCAACCAGGACTAAACTCAAGGTCTGGGGTACGTTTAGCGTTTTCGGGGACGTGAGGTGAAAACCTGCGACAGGGTTAAAACGGGAACAGGGTTTCGACAGAAACAGATCCTTGTTCTCCTCGGAACCAGCCTCAGAGGTCGTGGAGCCGGCACACTGCGCCCCATATGAAAATCGTGTGGTTTATCTGAGCGCCACCATCCTGCCCCACTCAACACTGCACTGCTTAACCACCCTACCTGGAGGCAACTACCACCCTTACCAGAGTAACACACCTAGATCTTGCTGTGCTTGCCTTTCCAGCAGTTTCCATTCATAGTCCAAAACTCTCGTCGTTCTGTCGTTACCGTGCAAACAGTGGAAACAGAACGATCCTCCACTACAGGTCATATACAGTATAAAGTAGATCCTATGGAGAACTGATAAGTGGGGCGAGTTCAAAGCGGTACTGGAACGCAACCGTAATCTGATTCCTGAGCGTACTGAACAACGAGGAGTCCAAATCAGTGGGAAAAGGAGTTCATCTGAAACAAAAAAAGTCAGGTAAACGTTTACCTGCACATGCTGGACTTCCTGGACATGGTGGTGCTCGGAGACGATGGAGGCGTTTGGTAGGACCAGCTGTAATCCGAACCCTTTAAGTCGTGGATGATCTGAATGTAACGTAAACGAGAATTAGTGAAGACGCACGATGACCCGGACTCATTAAAAACACAGCTGACGTGTAGCATACAGAGCACAGAGTGTGATCTAAAGGTCATGGCGTGACCAGACTCATGTGTAGAAGGTACAGCAGGTTGGTATTTCGGTCTGGGATAAATGACGTGCCATGACT
Organism: Stegophilus panzeri; assembly: GCA_024331685.1. Taxonomy (NCBI): domain Eukaryota; kingdom Metazoa; phylum Chordata; class Actinopteri; order Siluriformes; family Trichomycteridae; genus Stegophilus; species Stegophilus panzeri. Next base: position 571,334 of record JANDJT010000001.1, on the reverse strand, counting down.
CAGAGCTAGGTTGAGGTTGTAGAGCAGAGGGGGTTAAGAACCTTGTTCAGTGGTCCAACGTTCAGAACCTGAACCACTGATCCACGTCTGCAGAATTCTGGAGCGGTCCGAGGTAACATCTGGCACCAAAATTGGACAAGACTCCTTCCAGACAGATTTTTCGACCGGTGTGGGCGAGTCACAGATTACGCACAGCATAAAAGCTCTGAACAACAGGAAGTCGATAAAGCATGCCGAGGACGTGGAGGTCGAGGACGCGTCAGTACCAGTCTAGTGTGCAGGTGAGCAAATCAGATAGGTAATATTTGACAAAAATCTTGATCTGATCTGGTCTCATCTTGCACCAGAATGTAGGATCAGTCCGCACCTGGTTACTTTAACAAAAGCTCTCAGACGCTCGGTGACAGCCCGTAGGCCGGACGCTGCGATCGCCATCGCGAAGTTCCACAATTTCCTTATCTTCAATGAGATATCAGAAGGAAGGAGGAAAGAACATGTTAGGAATTTCTAATTTACAGTCTATCTGTGGCTTCGGTGAAACACACCTACTGGTATCTACATACTAGACCATAGAAGTAACTCGGAAGTTAAGGTGCTGCACCACAAACTTGTGAGATCTTCATGAACCCTTATTCCTGAACTCCAAGCTCGCAGGAAAACGTTCTCCCACCAATGCGCTCCTTCGTGGAGACGAGAGAAATGTCACGTCTGAGCCACAACTGTCATCGGTCTAGGCTTATCTGTCTCTGAACCGTAGATATGTGTGTCAGAACCTGACAGCTCGTCAAAACATCTCGAACAGAGCAGATTAATCACTAACCAGTTCTTCCACTCATATGAGGAGCTGGTGAACCGGTGAGAAACCGGTGTCAAAGCAAAACAAGCATCTGAAGGGTGTTTCATTTCAAATATATTAGAAAAAAAATAATCTAGGAGATCTAGATCTCAGATCTGGACACAGATCATGGACTTCTGTGAAACGAACACAGCTGAGAAACATGTTTACGTGTAGGAGTTCTGTCACGTGATTTCGTAACAGACCTGTTCGCTGGCGGGGGGGAGTTTGTGGGGGTCCACAGTCAAAACTTTGAGGTCCTCTGCGATGGTCTGAAGATGGACGATCTCACCCAGCATGGCCACCTCCTCATCCTGAGACACGGAGACACGCGACGTGTTAAAACAGAAACAAAGACAAGATTTCTGTCGTGTATTTTCTGTAGAACTCTCAGTACAGCGAGGATTAAGGCTGCCGCTCACCACGACGGGCCGGAGCATGGAGACGAAGATGCAGAAGCGAGCTCGCTCCTCAATCAGTGCCTTCCTCACCGCCTGCTTCTCCGTCTCCTCCAGCAGCAGGTATTTGTCCGTCACATCCTGGACGGCGCTGTGCAGCTGGGGCTGGATGTCTCCTCTCCCTGCAGCACACCACACTTTCAGCAATCACGTTACCACCGTACCAGAGTCCATCGTACATTTATATCATCATCATCATCATCATCACCATTATTAACATCAATAACATCATCATCAACACCACCATCATCATCTTCATCACCATCACCTTCATCATTATTAACATCAATAACATCATCATCAACATCAACACCACCATCATCATCTTCATTACCTTCATCATCACCATCATCACCTTCATTACCTTCATCATAATCACCATCACCTTCATCATCATTATTAACATCAATAACATCATCATCAACACCATCATCATCACCATCATCACCTTCATCATCATTATTAACATCAATAACATCATCATCATCTTTAACATCACCATCAACATCATCCTCTTCATTACCTTCATCATCATCACCTTCATCATCCTCATCATTATTAACATCATCATCACCATCATCATCAACACCACCATCATGATTAACATCATCTTCATCACCATCATCCTCCTCATCATTAACATCAATAACATCATCATCAACATTATCATAATCACCTTCATCATCATCAACACCTTCACCATCACCACCACCATCATCATCCTCATCATTAACATCAATAACATCATTATCATCACCACCATCATCATCATTAACATCATCATCATCATCATAATAATGAACAGACATTCATAAATATTTATATTTAATGTTAAAAACAATCAAAACTTTTCAATAATATTTAAAAATGTTCATTAATGTTCATAATAGGTTACTGGTAGGTGAGGAGACGGACACACAGACAGGTAGATACAGAGACAGAGACACACAAGCAAAGACAGACACACAGGCGGATAGATAGACACAGAGAGAAGGAGAGACAGACAGATAGATGAACAGACAGACACACAGACAGACAGATGGATAGAGAGACAGACAGAGAGACAGATAGTTGGACAGACAGACAGACAGACAGAAAGCCCATGAACAGTCTCCACACCACTCTGTACAGGTAAACACACTTTAATAAACAAGGCGTATTTGATCACAGATTTGGGTTGAAATGAATAAACATTAATGTAAACAGGAAGTAACTTTTACAGGAAGTAACTGATGCGTGACAGGCGCTGAGCTAATTATCCTGAGAGCAGAGATCTTACACAGTGTTCGGGTCATGACAACTACTACACAGTGAAATCCAAACCAAGCCCTGTTCCAGAAGTTTTGGCCCCATCCACCTTCCATCACTCCGTTCACTCCGTTCACCCCCACAAAATGCTGCCAGACGCTTTCCTAAAGACAACTTGACCTTTGACATGAGGGTGTGTTTTATTTACAGAGTCACCAAGTGAAGCGTTTGAGAGAGAAATGTGAAGATCACACACGGCCGTTACTCTACTGATTCATGGCTTCGTTACAGCTCAGAGGGAGGTGTTTAATGACCCCAGGGGTCAGAGTGCAGCAAAACACCTGAGCCAAGTCTACACACTGTCTTACACTCACATCTGGATTATAATCTAATGACATAGTGGATTTAAGACACACACACACTCACACACTCACAGTTGTTGCCTATAATGGCCACTGTATGAAAACAAGGCACAAGGCAACAGATACCAAAAAGCCACTGAACCAAAAGACAGATCTGGAACACAGCCAGGTTGACAGCATAGACCCCCCCCCCCCCCCCCCCCACACACACACACACACACACACACACTTACCCAGCGCATCAGCTGCTCAAAACAGGTGCATACAGCGATGCAGAGCAGAAAGAAAATGCAGAGCAATGTGTCAGGTTTCTGTAATAATGCTATGCTAAATATGCTAATACTCTAAAAGCAGCAAAAAAGGAGGCGTGGCCTCTATAGTCATCAGTCCAAATAAAGGAGGCGTGGCCTCTACAGTAGTCAGTCCAAATAAAGGAGGCGTGGCCTCTACAGTAGTCAGCACAAATAAAGGAGGCGTGACATCTATAGTCATCAGGCCAAACAAAGGAGGCGTGGCCTCTATAGTCATCAGTCCAAAGAAAGGAGGCGTGGCCTCTACAGCGCTATAGCAGGGAAAAAGGTGACTGGAGCTCACGACACAAATGAATCGGAGCTCTGGATAAAATCAGAGTCCTGTTTTTGTCATGTTATAGCGGAATGATTTTTTTTGGTCATCATTTCTCCTTTGAGCTTAACAGACATGAGGCTGAATAAACTCCGCAGTTATTAAAGGAAGAATAATCAGGAATGTGTAAAATGACGGCAGATGTGTTTACACACGGTGTTAGAACATCAGCAGCATCTGTAATGGAAACCTTCTCCACGTTTCTGAGGTTCCTTATTAACTCGCAGGAGCCACTCGCGCAGGAGCCACTCGCGCAGGAGCCACTCGCGCAGGAGCCGGCGCCACTCGCCATCACTCTTTTTTTTTTTTTTTTTTTTTTATAGATTTACATAATGAGTTTTACATAAACTTCTGCTCTCGGAGCTTCATATTTAAACCTAATTTGCCTCTGTGTGTGTGTGTGTGTGTGTGTGTGTGTGTGTGTGTGTGTGTGTTGGATGAGAAAGTGATGTGTGTTACCTTTCTTAGCTTTCTTCTGCAGTTTCAGCGTGTCTGAGGATTTCTTCTTAATCTCCTGCCGAGCTTTTTTATACTCTGTGTGGGTGAAGAGATGACGGTATAACCCAATAAAATCAAAACTCGATTTACTCCTAATGCGCACGCGCACACACACACACACACACACACACACACACACACCTTTGGCGTGGTCCTTGTCCAGTGTGTTTGCGCCTCTCTTCCACTCCTCCAGCTGCTCCTGAAGAGGGTTAATGAGGCAGTCGATAAACGTCCTGAAAAACACCAAACAAGAAAGATAAATAAAAGTAAAACAAACAGAGAGAAAGAAAGAAATGTCAAAGAAAACAGAAAATAAAGCAAAAGATATAAAGAAAGATGAATAATGAATGAGAAAGCAAAGGAATGAAAAAGAAAGACAAAAAAGAAACAGAAAAGAAAAGAACAAAAACAAAATATGAAGAAAAAAAAATGAACAGAGTGAAGAAAGAGCAGGAAAGAAAAACCAAGTGAGGGAAATAGTGGGAAAAAAAAAGAAAGGAGTAACCAAGAAAAGCAACAAATAAATGAGGAAAGAAAAGAAGTAGAGAAAGAAATAAAGAAAAAGAAAGGAAAATAAAGAAATACAGGGAAGAAACAAAAAGCAAATGAGGAAAAATAAATGTAAAAAAATGAGACCGAAAGAAAGAAATATGGAGGGATAAGAAAGAAACTGTACCAAAAGGAATAAATATAAAAAAGGAAAGAAAGAAAGGAAAGGTGTGTGAGAGTTGATGTGAAACACGCTCAGATTTATTATTATTTTTATTCATAAATAATTCTGTTTATCAGCACCGTTTCAGGTTCATGACCAAACTGCACGCTTTCGTTCATTACTTCCGTCGCTATAGAAACGCAACTCTCGTGGCTAGCTCTTCTTTTGCTAGCTTTGATGTAACAGCTACGTGCTAGCTAGCCGTTCGACGTCCTGAACGCCGTCGGAAGAAAACGTTTCAGGAGGACGCACCTGTCCACTTCAGAATTCGAATAAAGCGGAATAGAGGGACGGGAGCCCACCTTGGACCACGCACGTCGGTGAAATTCCAAATTCAAAGAATTATTTACGCATTCCTGAAATTAAAAACAAGAAACAGTAAATAACGGAGTAAATATTTACGTGGAGAACTGCTTCAGCTTGGCCTCGATGCTCCTGTGCCTCATACACATCCTGGTCAGAGCCGAGCCGATGTCTCTGGTGCCTCCTGAGGAGGAGATAAACAAAAACAAAAAACTGAGTTAGATGTGATGGAGATCAGTTCCCAGAGAGGACCGACCGGAGAACCTTCAAGGCTCTGACTGACTGAGGAAAACATCTGCAAGTGTGTTAAGCTACTGTTAGCTACATCCATCTATCCACAGACAGATATTCCCATTCCTCAGGGATCTGATCTCGGTCCACACGAGATCCTTGAAAATGAAATTTCTAAGTTTATACGACAGCCACGTTTTTGTTCTCCATGCTAGCGAGCTAGTCAGCGAATCCGAAAAAAAGATGAAAAGACTGAATGTGGTGGTGAAATCACGTTATATTCACGGCCCCGAATTACATTTGCATGAACACAAACATTAGCCTACTGCTATAATCGATAAGCTACACTGTTTTAGCATAACTGGTGCCTGGGAAAACTGTTGTTCTGGTCAAAATGCTAAAATGCTAAACCTTCACAGCCTGCTGTCAGCATGGCCTTCACAGCATCGCACGGAGGTAAGAGGAGGCTGATGGACCGACCTCACGCTTCCCTGCTACTGTGGGATCTCGGTGAGAAACACACAGCTATGACCTCATCGACCCTCCCCTCCCCGCAACACTCACACACACTCACACACACTCACACACACTCACACACACTCACACACACTCACACACACTCACACACACTCACACACACTCCCTCCCCCAGGCTAACAAAACCTTCATGATAGTCTCGGCGATCAACTGACAACTCGGACATCCAAGTGTTCCTTAGCAAGTGCAGCGCAAAGTAATGGCACCCCTCTACCACTGCTGTGAATCACAGAAGAATCCCGTTGTGTTTTATAATAATAATAATAATAATAATAATAATAATAATAATAATGTCTCGCTCACAAAACGTTAATTAAAACTGTTCCGCTGAAAGCGCTCATGTGTGTCGATTAGAGTTTATCAACAACTCATCGAATCCTGTCAGTACTTCAGTAAATTAGCTTTCAGAAAGTTCTGGTTTCATTAAGAACTTGATGTGTTAGCGAGCGCGAGGTCGTATTTGGTATCGATCCGGCATTCCTACGTAACGTGCCAGCGTTCACGACGAGGTCAAGGTTCAGACGGCCGGTGGTAGTGCGCGTCAGGGTGAATGAAACGAGACGCTCTCAGACGGAGGCGGCCGACATTGACGAACGCTTCCTTTGTGCTCCTTCGCCTCGTCTGAAAGCTCCCGGCGTGAATGAATACGCGTCGCCGCTGGAAGCGACTTTTCATCTCGGCCAAACGTGACACGCTGCTTTTGTTGAGGCACAAAAAGAAATACGAGGAAGACCCTCTCCACACACACACACACACACACACACACACCCGTCCCACACCCCACACGGTCTGTAGCAAGGCCTAAAGTTCCAATCTGAAGAAACCAGAAATCAGAACCCTCGCCTCAACCCCTTTGCTAAACTCCGAACTCCTTCCAGCAGACAGCGAAGAACAACCAGCTGTTTATAATCTTGTCAGGACTATTTTTCCACCCTGTAGCTAAATATTAACTGTGAACTGAAACGCAGTGTGTACGGTGCTACAGAATGTCTTCTCCAACTTGGATTTCCTGAATTGGACATGGTGAAGGGAAACGAGTCTTTGGATATTTTTAGCCGAACTGGGAAACAGCCCAAAAAGTAATTTGCATTCATTTACAAGAACAAACGTCAGTCCCTCTCACCACCGCCTCCTCCTCGTCCTCCTACTACTACAACGACTACACTCTGTGCACGAGAAGAGAAAAGGCTAGTGTATGACGGATGATTTGCATTTCTGGGTGTTTCCGTCATGACATTTGGTTATATGATGTACTGTATTAGTCGCCATGGAGATGATCGGTACCTTGAACCGGTAAATACGTGGAACAGAAAACTTGATGCCCTGATGCCTCATTAGCCGGCATCTATGAAGGAAGCGACAAAAAGTTCACTAATACGCCGTAACGCGCCGGATTTCAAAAGGTCTGTAAGGCTCGATTCAGACAGTTGGAGAAAAACGAACACATCTGGAGAGAATATCAAATATTCTGTGACTACACCGACCGTTTTCGTCCCTTTCTCCTCGCTGTACGAGAGAGTACGCTACGTAACTGCAATTCCGTGGTTACAACGAGATTAGATTATACGACGAGATCCGAGGGGGTGTGGCTAATTAGGTGTGTTACTCAACGTGACATTTACACATACGGTTACACGTAACAAAAAAAAAAAAACGTTTATTATGTTTTAGACAGTTGAGAAATACTTATAGAATATATACTTTAGCCTGCTTGAAACGTCTTCCTCCGGACTCGACGGAGATCCTCTTACCTTCTCAACACCAATGAAAGACGTTCTTTGTTTGTGGATGTTTAAAGCGTACAGTGCAGGAAAAATAAACACGGGTAACGAGAAGCAGTTGTGTAACCCGTTCGTTCTCGACCCCTCCTTTCATTCACCATTCATTTAACATCTGAAAGAAACTCCAGTTTGAGGGGAAAGCACACTTCAGTGTTTTTTTTTGAACCCCGATTGTTCGCGGTCCCCACTTCACGTGGTTTTTTTCCGTTAAACCAACAGCTCTGAAGCAGTCAGAGAGACAGTCTAGCTCTTGTTCCTAGTCCAAATACACACCGCTGTCGAACCCCGACAGGCTCAAAGAGCAGCATTCTAACGTTAAAGGGCTCGGGTTCTTCCGCCTCCACCCTGGTTATAGAGTCATGACTGTGGTGCTGTCTGGGTAAAGCGTATACGAATAAAGCGCAGGACTGACGACAGCTTGGGTTTTAAAATAAGACTTTTTCAGCTTGGACAAGCAACAATGAGGCCACAGTCGAGCCCCGAGTTAATAAACCAGCGTTCTGATTCTTAAATGTGGAAATGAGGTCTAAAATGTCAGCGGGTGTAATCCACACCAGAGCCAGTCGGAGAAAGTTAGGGCTGTCTCGCTGGAGTCTGGTTTCTCGTCCAGCTGCTAGCAGGCAGATCTCGTCCCAGTCACCTTTTTTTATTATTTTTTATGAATAAGATCCTAGAGGAAGCGAGTCCAGACAAAACTACTGACTATAAAACAGATCATTTTACGACTCGTTGACTTTTCACACCCATCCGAGACTAAAACGAGGCTATAAGCATTCCAGGGAACTCTGGAGATGTGCCAGAAGTCAGAAAGGTGTCCCAAATGCATGGGGGAAACTCTTCAGAACCATCACACCCTCGTATAAAACCGGTCCGTTTATAATTACGAGTTATAATCTCTGGGTTGTTCTGTTTGACACGGCGTAACTCCGTCACCACGTCTAACGGTTCTCCCGAGCAGACACGACACACCGCAGAACGTCTCGTATATCAAGAACGTCAGACAGCGACACCGAGTCAGTGAACCACGGTTCTGTTCCCTCTCGGATGGAAATCAAACAAAACGGCAGATTCTGCGGCCGACCGAAGTGCTGGTTTTGATTGTGTCTTGTGATGTGTGGTGGCACCGAAACCAAGTCGTGACACTGGCAGGAAGCCGGGCATAGCTCCACATGTTTCTGTGGAGACGACAACATTAAAGACATTCTGAACACGAAGAGAACCTTTCCCCCTTCTCCGTTTGTGCTCTTCTTGGGTTTCTTGGGAAGCAAACCTCGCGTTCTACAGTTCAACCTGCTAAAAGTGGTGGCACGGTACCAAAAACACTCAATTGGCCGGATTCCAGAGAGGCGGCGGCGCTTTGGACGTGCTCTGATGTTAGGTGGGAAAGTGTTAAGCGACTCTTAGGTCTCCGCTCAGCTCCATCCTGATTTCATCCTAATTTAAAAGCTACTTTTGAGCTCGAATCCGGCGACCCCGTACGCTAAATTTAGACTCCAGTTGCCGCGTCCCGCCCAGAATGCCCAGTCTTGTTATAAATAGGTCTGACTTGGAGGATTCTGTGATTTCGCATGGCACCACACCTCTTTTCTGTCTCTCTCTCCTCTTAGCCTGTCTGTCTCTCAGTCTGCGATCATCCACGCCTTCGACCCCTTTGATGCGAGAGCTTACAATAGGTCCGGGTACAAATCACAGGGCCGGTGGAAACTAAAATACCCAGCATTATAGTGACTACCATCACCTCTTTACTTCAATGAGTGTGTCCAAAAAGACAAATTAAAGTCTACACCATGGACAAAACAGCCAAACTAGTAATTAGTCACGTGCAAAACCAGTAAAACGACAGGAATACCGACAAATCCTGAGGAAAAAACCACCAGGCCACCACCTCATCTTCCGTTCTGCCGGCTTCACCCCAACTCTGCTGTGCAAAACACAGAGCTGGAGATGAACGATGCTGCAAGTCGACGCTGCAGGGCAATTTCAGAAGGACGTGAAAACACACACGGCAACCTTTCCCCTGCCGAAACAGAGCTCCAGTATGTGCCAACACCGGCGTAAAAAACACTTAACAGGGACGCAGTAGTGCGGGGAGAAAGGCGGATAGTTAAGAGGACGGTTAGTAAAGTTCGGCTCGGACACAAAGACGGGCATTCACGAGAAGAATTCCCATCCGAGCAGAAGCACTGACCGAGAGCCTGGTCGTGTTCTCTCCAGCTCTGAGACGCTCTTTTAAACGCTCCAACAAGCGCTTCCGTTGGAAATGAATAACGGCCAATGTGAAGTTCTTCTCTGACCTTTTCGGTCGAAGCGTGCACGAGAGGGAACGCATACCGAGAATAACTATATGGGATCTTTGTTCACTTTCTCTGGGATGCATTTAGCACGGCATCCGCCAGCTATGAGGAAACGCCAAGCCAAAGCCCCTCCTGTTGGATTTTTCGGAAAGTATTTAGAGCTCGTACGAAGAAGCCGAGTTACTTCACTGGGATTTCATCGTCAATTAAAAAAAAAAAAAAAAAAAAAAAAAAAAAAAAACGGGCTAGACGGAGTATTGAAACTGAAATATTAATCAGAATAACGGATCCCGGCGTCGATCGGGTTTATGGTATCCCGGATCCATCCATAACGATGAATAAACTGTACTGTCCAGCTCTCATCACCATTCCTACTTGTTTTTTCAGGTTCCAGAGCCACCATGAGGAAGCGCTCGGGGGAGAACACCATGCACGTTAGGTCATCAGGGACACACACTGACTCGGCAGGAAGTATGCAAGGAATGTGCCGACGGCCGGAAAATGCGGACCAGAACGGACACGCGCAGGTAACGCGCCTGCAGTACACGAGGAAAATCCCACGAAGCAAATCGGCTTGTAAGAGTCCACCAACAAACGGTCCAAACGGGACAATTAGGAATGGGTCAGAACATAATACAGTACTCCTGTCCTTATACGCCTGGATTAAACGGCCAATTAATTTGTCCAAACTGATCCGTGAGGAAATCATACTTTTGTTTACCAATAAACATACAGCATAAACATCTGGCGAAGCCGGTGATGGTGGGAAATAAAAGTTTACAGGCGATGTGACGAAAATATTACGTCGTGATACGTAAAGACATTTCGAGCGTACGCTATACGTACAGATTTAACACTCGGTCATTTGCTCCTGATCTAATCAGAGTCTCCAGTTACACTTACAAACCCTCTGAAGACCTTAAGGAATCCCTCAGGGGTCAGTGCTGGGCTATTTAGCAAGCAGGTGTGTATTCTCCAGGTAATAAGGTAATTGTGTTAAGTGTGCACACCTGCTGAAGGCCCCACCAGGTATAATGATGAGGAGACTTTCGGTATTAAAGCTTTAGCTTTTGGGAAAAAAGAATATATATAGAGAGAGAGAAAAGCGGAAAGGATTTCTGCTCGGAACGCAGCTCGACCGGATCGTTACGAGTTCGTCCGTCAACTGTTAGCAAGACGCTAATAATTCACGAGTCCAAGCTCTGGAGGTGAGAATACAGGATATTGTTTCCATCCAAAAAATGACGAACTATTTCTAGAAATAGTTAGCAAACTGTTGGAGGTTTCCATTAACGACTACAGTTAAATATATTCTACAGAGGAATACCCTCACTATGGGAATATTTCATATTTAAAAACAAACTTCCTTAATCCTATACCTAAATCCATAAGTCATTATTTAATCATGTTCTCTAATAAACTACATTTTTACAGCTTCACCTGCGACAAATGTTTTTTTTCCCCTTAACTCTTCTACAATCCCGTGTTCTTTTCCTTTCTGTGCGTGTGTGAACGATTTTCTCGACAGAGAGACTAGTTTCCTCTCTTATCGTGCTTGTTTATGCCATCGCGGCCGAGTTCTTCCGAGATTATGACCCTGAAAACGATAAAATGGTCCAAAATGTGCCACGTAGCCAAAGCAGAATCATTAAAAGCAGTGGTGTGGCACTTATAGACTAAATTACGTTAGCTCAACGACAAAAAAAAAACAACAACATCGTACTCCTTATCAAAGCACTTCCTCCACACGCCTCATTACACAGAGGAGGGCAGAACGACCCGAAAGGGACGCCGGAGCCTTGCAGCCTGATCCCTGTGGGGTTTAGACGTCTGAGGTTCTGGAAATATAACAGATTCTTCACGCGAATACGTTCAGTGCCTCAGCTGGATAATAAATATATACGAAGTGATTCAATTTTGCGTTCGTTCATGATGAAATCTAATCGGTTCTCGGTCGTGGCCTCAGATTCTGGATCCTTAGGTACAGCCGGACAGATGTTCTCAATTTCCCAGAAACCAAAGCCTCCGAGATAACGACTCAGGACTTCGGTACTGCAGCTATTAGGTGGCTAATTAGAGGCACGGTTACAGCTGTGCAGAAGCTTGCTGGAGACTTCTCCATGACCGCCGTTATTCTAACGACCCGACGTGGGGGAGTTAAAGTCACCTCGTTCTTCTTAACGTCATGGTAACCAGGTGCACGGGTCTGATCGGCTGAGTAACGACATGGACATGTGGGTGTGGAGCGCAAACGAGCGGCGCGCTGTATATGAAGGAAGAAAGGCTCCGTTTCAAACCCGCTACAGAAACGAACTGGACTCGGAGGGGACGAATCACGGGTTTCGCTCGCCCCGGAGGTGGACATCTCATCCAGTCAGGTCAGCGAGAGCCACATGCTGCAGACCTCGTTGTAATGACGGGGTAATTTTAGGGTTTGGGTCTCGCTGACCTCCGTCATCACACACCACTTATTTCATTCTGCTTTATCCGGTAGCGTTTACTGAACATCTGGTCATTCGTTCATAACGCTGGTTTGCACCACTCCGTCTATCTGTCTCTCTGTCCGTCTGTCTTCCGGTCCACCTACATGTCCGTCTGGCTATTTTCCGTCCCTCCAGCTGGCAGTCTGCTGTCCGTCACTCCGTCTAATCTGCGAATCTGCGTGACTCTCTCTCTCTCCATCTGTCTTCTTTGCTCGCTTCTATCTAAACGCTCGCCCTCCTTTCAAACGCAGCGATTCCCGTCAGTTCAGATATCTGAAATTACAGATCAAAGTGCCGTGGTTGGAGTTTCGATTTATGTGGTACGAGTACTTCCTGTCACAGACATCCCGCTAGTCAGCTTTCAGCTAACCGCTATGTAACGCTAATTTAACTGGTCACAAGCGTCCTGAAACACACTACACCTCACACACACACACACACACACTACACCTCCCACTACACCTCTCACACACACACACACTACACCTCCCACTACACCTCTCACACACACACACACTACACCTCCCACTACACCTCACACACACACACACACACACACACACACACACACTACACCCCACACACACTGAAACACACTTCATGTCAGTGCGAGTGATGAAGTTGGCGTGATGACAGAGCAAGGGCCGGGCCGGGCCGGGGTGGCCTACATATCGGCTCTTTAATTAGCCTCTGGTTCAGACCACAGCATGCAGCAGAGGCAGCTGGAGCGCCGCTCGTCTGCCACCCAGACAGGTGCTGATCCAGACTGACGGGTGGAGTCTGGACGGGTTGGGTCGCGCAGAGCTCGGTTACACGGCGCTATTTTAGCTGAATGATGATATCAGACGAAACTGCGTCTCTCTAACCACAACATCATCTGCGTCTCGTCTCTACTCGTTTTCCTGCGTGACTTTTAGAATTTTACAGAGTGTGTGTGTGTGTGTGTGTGTGTGTGTGTGTGTGTGTGTGTGCGTGTGTGTGAGGTGAGAGACAGACAGAGAGATAATCACTCGCTCTTTGACACCACTTGAGCTGTGAAGATGTGGAGATAAACCCACCCCCTGATTAAAGCGGAATGTAGGTCAGTCAGCGCCGGATTAAGAGAACCGGGCTCAGTTCTGACCTGGAAAAGACTACAGCGGTTAGAATATCCCGGAATATTCCAGGAATTTGCAGGAAGCGCTCCTCGTGCTGGAGTTAAAGGAGTAACCGGAGTAGTAGTGTTTCACGGCCGGTCTGTTCACGGAGATGATTTCACACGTACTTCGCGCTCCTTCAGATCGCTTATCGTGATTCAGAGCGGCTCGTGCGTCACTCGCGGCTCGTGCGTCTGAAAGCAGAGCGGCTTCGGCTGTCACGTTCACGCCGTGTTTCCACTTTCAGCGAGGTGACTCGTGCTTCCTGCGTCACTCACCTGTATCACCGTGGGCGTGTCCTTACCTAACGAGAGAATGTTTTTATTGCTTTAGATAAACAACTTGCTTTAATGCTCGTTTAAATCACACGACCAAAGAGATCATTAAAAAAAGCAACTCAAATTATTATTATTATTATTATTATTATTATTATTATAAGTAATAACTACGTTATCAATGGAAGTTAACCGAATGTATTTTTAGGTTTTTTCCTTCTAAGATGTGTAAGTACCTCAGGATTTACTTTTCAGGATACAAACTTTTATCTCTAAAGTTAAAAGGAAGCTATTTTTAAGGAGTGAAACTATGGCTGATATTTTTGAGAATTGGGTAGTGTACAGCTATTGTACACTCGCACTATTATTGTCCTAATTACAGGCTTCGACGAGCCGATAGTGACGTGTGTCGGCTACAGGAAGTGCCCGCTTTCGTTAATGACACGCGCTCTCGCTCAGCGGTCAAGTCGTAAATCGTTCAGTCGTCCTGAAAGTCCTGAATACTTAAAGCTGGAGTTGTGGCGTGTTGTGTTGAGGTCGGAAACGCATCAGAACAGTCGTCCCAAGCCCGAGCCAAATCCCTTCGATCCTACTCTATAAGAAAAGCTGAAAAGCTGACTTCAGATCAGACGCGGTCGGTTCTGAGCGCCCTCGAGATGGCGTGTTCTCACGGCAGATGGCGGCGCGCAGGTAGGGAGCGCGGACACACGAGCCTCCCTCTGGGTGCCGAGAGAAAAACCTGCTCCTGTTCTCGGCCTCTTCCCGAGCCCGAGAGAACAAACCGTACCGAAAGTGTTCTGTACGCACGGGCGTGAGGGTAAACAAACTGCAGCAAAAACGTAAATAAAGGAGCGATACGTTAAAACGGCGGTTAGATGATTTATATAACGTCTGGGAAAATTCTAGTCATAACCCGGGAGAAAAGCAGGTTGGTTCTGAGTGAGCTGTAATAAAGTAAACCGAACTCTGACCTTAAACAGTGGATTATCGATTTACAGACGCTCCCGTTTACACGCAGGACGGCCGAGGAGGTCGCTACGGCCATCGTATACACACACGAACACGTGCACGTACACTCGTCGCAATCTCTACGGCGTCTGACGTTACAGATATTTTGTACTATGAAAGGGACAAAAAAAAAAAAAAAAAAAAAAAAAAAACAAAAAATAAAAATCGCAGTAATAACACAACATTTCTGTATAACGTTATTCTGTTGTTTCAATTCAATTCGGTTTTTAACTCTTTACTACAGTACCCGTATACGTTTATGTTCACGTGGGGTCGCTGACACGGCGATATTACACGAGCTGGACACGACCGCATCGTCTGTAAAACTCACCAACGACGGCACGTTTTCAAATACATCTAAACGTTTGAAATGCGTAACTCTAAGACACGTTGACGAAAAAGGCGTCCCTTACCGAGAAGGTTCTGATCCGACTGCGTAAACATTTGCACGGTATAAAACGGTACGGTCCGGCGATGTATAACCGTAAAAATGGGATCGCTAACTTCTAGCTACGTATAGCTACACGATATGTAATGTAGCTCACGAACCGCCGGCAAAACAGCAGCAAAATAACCCAAAAACCCCCCAAAAAAGCCGTTAACCCGATTTTGACGATACTTTTCTTTAATGCCTACAATGATTAAGAAAAATAAATAAATAAATAAATAAATAAATAAATAATAAAACTACGTCATATCAACGGCGTCCATTCGGTACTGTTTAATTTGTAATGATTAAAAAAACGTTTAAAAAACCCATCACCATACCAACGATATCTCAGGAAAGTGTATCGTGTAATCATTTAACACGATATCGATATTATATCGATATATATCGCCCAGCCCTACTCCAACATGGGCGTGTACAGAAACCCAACCCCGTGGTTTAACGTTATTGCGCTAGGTTATAGATCTGAACAGGTGAGCGCTTGTTTGTTTAACAGGTGTTTACTTTCAAAATCACCTGGGGAAAAAACAGCAGCGTGTGGAAAATCACGTCGTGTCAAAGTCCGGCGCGGCGAGGCCGCGAGGCATTTACACAGAAATCGCGTACCACGAATAACGGACATGGCTCTCTTCACGCCCGCTGCAGCGTGCCGTGTCAGAACTTTCACCACCGAGGGAGCTGTGTGAAGATAAAGAGAAGTGAAAGCTGCCGGTCTGGGATTACTGAGGATTAGCTTCACAAAGACCATAAAAAAATACATAAAATAATAATAATAATAATAATAACGATAATAACAGGGAGCAAAACCTTCTGATATAATAACGTGGAGCAGCGTGGACAACACTACTCCTTCCTTATAGCGAAGACGTCACGTAACACTGTCCTGACACTGGAGACTCCTTCCGTAAAATCCTTCACAGTTACTACCGCATGTTGCTATAGAAACGTTTACGTGTTAGCATTAACAGGCACCTTCTGACCAATCGGAATCCAGTATTCGACAGCAAATATATATATATAAATATACACACACTCACACACACACACGTACACAGACGTGATCGTTTTGGATAAATGATTTGTTTATTATTAAATAATCTAGCTATACTGCCACGGACACAGTTAGCACGTATAGCTCTAACGGTCTATAATACGCCCTATAACTGGCCACTTATTAACCATGGAGTCAACTGGACAGTGCTTTGATCAGACGCAGTTCAGCTTCATAAAAAGAAAAGACTTAAAACGTCGAGCTGGATTTTTTCATCCGAGACCTGCGAGCAAAACAAACGAATCACACTCGCAGAAATAACGAACACGTTTCCCCAGAAACGCGATCGTCCCTGGACGTGTCCGATCTCATCGAGGACTCGCTCTTGGCTGGAAGCCCCGTATCGGTTTACACGAGCGAGGAAACTTGGACTGAGATGAGAGGAATTAAATCTTTTCTTTAAAAAAAAAAAGGTACACGTCTTGCCAGAACGAGATTCCTCTTTAGTGCAGCGCTCGCGCTCTTTAGGACACTCGGGTTCCGTCGCACGTCTTCACGGCCTAGAACCTACACTGAAGCTGTTTTCGTGGTTCTTTCATTCGAGCCGTGAAGCTACATTGTCAGAACTCAGAGTACAGCGGTATGAGGTCACTGGGAGGACAGACGAGTGGGCGCTGGAACACACCGAGCACCACCGGGCAAGAGATTTAATCTGGGATTAGTTCCCTCGGCGTATACACAGGAACATTCAGAACACGGAGGAAGGGGAAAAAGAAAAAAAAAAAAAAAAGAAGTGAAAAGTGATCCAGGAGGAAATAAGTTTGACATCAAACCGCACGCTCGAGAACAGAAAAAGCTTTCCGTTCAAAAGCTTTCTGAACATCGAACGCTGTCGAGTCGAGCAACAAAATGACATCATCAGAAAAGGCCACACCCACTAGGTTGTTGTTTATTTAATACAAAATTTTTTTAAAAAGCATAACTATAAACGTTTCAATCTCAACCCAGCGTCAACACGGTATTTGTTCTGATATTCGAGATGATTCCACGTTTCCATCCAGGTTCCCTTGATGGAACGTTCACTTATGGGACATAACTGCGGTGTCTGAGATTCTTTCCACTCGCTCGCTGAAAGTCGGGACGCCGCGGTTCCGTCTCATTCCTCCACGCGGCCAAAACCTCACGGTCCGGACTTTCTAAATCAAAGCATATAGGAAATGCTTTTCAGCAAAACCGTTCTCGTGGGTCAGGACGGTTCCGTCCCATTTCCCTCTGCGCCCTCTTCCAGGGTCCGGTTACTCCACAACTTCGATCATAAACCTATTATTAAATACCTCTACACGCGCGGAGGAATTTCAGCTGCGCCACAGACTAGTAAAGTGCGGCGCGTAAAGTGAGCGAGCGTCGGAACGTATCCGCCAGCCGGGAATTCTCCAAACGCGATCAGTCATCGACACAGGGAGGCGGGGTTTGCCGAGGCGCAGGGAGGCGGTTCATCGGTTTACTGCGGGTTAGAAATATTTTAACGCTGGATTAAACGGATAAAATCGGAAGGAGTTTGCGTTACGGTAAAAGCCGTGACTTGGTTTATCCGTCTCTTGTATTTATATTTCATATAAACGTATACATACGAAATATTTACGAAAAAAGAAAAATAACGAAACGCCCAAAAACGTTGAGATTTAAATACGGCGGAATGTTTTTTTATTTTTTATTTTTATTTATTTATGCGTTTAGGTTAAAAGTTACAACTTAAACGTTATAGTTCACACTGAAATCGTCACGCGAAGCACTTCGAATTCTTTTAGTAGGTCATAACTTCCAACGTATCGGACATTTACGACTGCGGCTCGGACTGCGGCTCGGACTGCGGCTCGGACTGCGGCTCGGACTCTACAGCTGTTTGCTCTGTACAAGAAAACGGTAGAAAGTCTGAAAAATAAACTCCTTTTCCTAAAACTTCGTTCAGGTAACTTTTATGGAAGGAGTCTCCAGTGTCAGAGGGAAGTTTAAATAAAATATAGTAATCTTCAGCAGACTGCTGTGGTGTAAGAGGAATAAAACACGTTCAGACACGTGGAAGGAAACGTTGGCTTCTGGATGACACGTCAGCGTCAGATGCTGAATAAAGCACCGCCTCCTCGGGGATCAGGACGCAGCGAGGTTTAATCAGTCGCTAAATTTACGACTCGGCTCATAAAACACTGAATCTAATGGACATTTTTATTAGCGTAAACCTTCCTTAATGCAGTTCAGTCAGGATAAATAGTTGGTGCGTAATCACACACACACACACACACACACACACACACACACACACCCCTCTGCTAAAGGGTTTAACACGACAGCAGGCTGCATGCTTCAACACGAGTGTATCAGTATTACTGATACAACGCTTGAGGACAAACACACACACACACACACACACACACATTAAACAGATGCCACATTCAGTGTAAGTTTTAGAAGCACACGTGTGAACTAACAAGAACAGAGAATGTTCTGGAATAATAGCTACAGCACTGCTTCTGCTCACGTCATATTAAACACTGAATTTATCATCATCACTGTCAGCTTCTGATTGGTCAGAGGGACACGTATGGATCAGCTGGTGCGATGGCTGTATTGGTTAAAATGCCTGAGGTTATGATTGGTCAGAATCACGAGTGGGGTTCTGATTGGATAACAAAATAATCGGCCAGAGGCTTGGCTGCAAGAAGCTGACCGAGCTGCTAAAGGACTATTGCTGTGAGGATCTGATTGGCCGATATAACCTCCGTGAGGATCTGACTGGCCGATATAACCACCGTGAGGATCTGACTGGCCGATATAACCTCCGTGAGGATCTGACTGGCCGATATAACCTCCGTGAGGATCTGACTGGCCGATATAACCACCGTGAGGATCTGACTGGCCGATATAACCTCCGTGAGGATCTGACTGGCCGATATAACCTCCGTGAGGATCTGACTGGCCGATATAACCACCGTGAGGATCTGACTGGCCGATATAAACACCATGAGGTTTGGAGTCACATGAATTTCATTAAAGCAGTGATGTGAAAAGTGAATCCTGAAATCACATGACAACAGATTATAAATCTAATAACAAACAATAGAGAGCGATAGACAGAGAGAGAGAGAGAGAGAGACAGAGAGAGAGAGAGAGAAAGACAGAGAGAGAGAGAGAGAGAGAGAGAGAGAGAGAGAGAGAGAGAGAGAGAGAGAGA
>JANDJT010000001.1:505179-534793 GCA_024331685.1 Stegophilus panzeri | reverse complement strand
ATATATATATATATATATATATACATTTATCTAGCTACTATTGTTAGCTTTCCTGCTGCTGGAGAGATAGCATATCATCAGCTAAGCTAACAAAGAAGCTAGTCAGTGTTAGAAGTGTGTGTGTGAAGGAGGAGAGGGAGAAAACAGCTTAGCACGGTGGGGTGGGTTTATTAGCTGTTTTAGCTATAAACAACTTGACGTTTAAAATCCTAATAAATAATGAAACATGTTTACGTCGATAAGCTGAATGGACTTCGCTGTAACTAGCAAAACAAACACGGAGGTGCTCCGGCTTACAGCTTTTGTTTGTGCTGCTTTGTGCTCTCACTCTCACTCTCACACACACACACACACACACACACACACACAATAAAGATGAGTGATGGGTGATACGGTTCATTTCTCTGGATATAATAGCATCTGATGAAAAATGCATCCTGACTCATCTCTAACTGAAGCGCAGGAGCCGCAGCGTCATGATAACGGTGTAAAATAGCAAAGATCAGCACGTGTCTGTAGCAGTATTTAAATATATTA
This sequence comes from Stegophilus panzeri, assembly GCA_024331685.1. Lineage (NCBI taxonomy): Eukaryota > Metazoa > Chordata > Actinopteri > Siluriformes > Trichomycteridae > Stegophilus > Stegophilus panzeri. The sequence goes on along the minus strand of JANDJT010000001.1, from coordinate 534,256 downwards.
TAAATAGCGCAGGTTTGCACACACTCCTCCAGCGTCACACGAACACCGACTAAGGTTTAGGTTTCATCCCTAAACACAGGGCCAGTTCATTCTTCTGGATCTTTCCGTCTTTATTCACGTCACAGTGGCGCAGCAGCACGACTCTGAACTGGTCCAGCTCCGGGCCTGAGATACTCGGCTGAGAGAGAGAGAGAGAGAGAGAGAGAGAGATGTTCGGACAACTCCAGAGTTACTGCCACCATTTTATTCATATAAAAAAATAAGCAATATGTATTTTATATATATATCAGCTTAAACAAAATGGAGGAGTTTCAGACAAAATGTAGTGCAATTTGTTCTTGCTAATTGCTTAAATTAGAGGAAGTCGATTTGTTTTTATTTCCTATTAACCTGGAAAATACGTATAAATACATGATTAAAAAAAAGCGCTAAGCCACGAGCTCAGTACAAGCGTATGTATTATATATTATATAGCTGAGAAAACCGGTTTGGAAAAGTGCGTTATGGTCCGAAACAATCGTTTGTGTCTGGATAGACCTGTAGTCATTTTATAGACACGCCCCCAACACCTCGTCACTCCGCCCCATCTCAGTCTGAAATCAGAAAGCACCCAGCGCAGCCAGGTAACTCCAGTCGTTCCTCGTATTTCAGAAAGAGTCAAATTTTTGCGTGTTTGCTTTCTTTTAGCTGGCGTTGTTAACAGTGCTAACACGCTAATACTGGAGCGTAGCGTTTATCACAAAAACCGCAAAAGCACTCTCGACCGTCCTCGGAAATCCGTACGAGCGGAATTGTGAGTCTAGCTTTACCACCGGGGGCGGAGCTTTGTGTATATGGGCGGGAATATTGGAATACTGAATATTCAAACCTTATCCAACTCCACCTACATAACCATTAGAGACCCAGTCTTACCAAATATACACAAATCCCTTTAATAGCACCCTTCATAGTGGAGCTCTGAGCAGCACCGAGGTTCTTCCTGGAATTTCTAAGAACGTTTCTAGAAGATCTTGGAACAATTGTCTTTCCAGTCCTGTTTGCAGATATCCAGATGTTTCTCTCAGGAAGAGCTTCTGATTGGGTTTAATGATATTTTTAGCTGATTATATATTTATTATATCCTCGACTTGTACAGGTCAACCATCAGCTGTTCTTTTTTGCCTCATGGCGATGGACGATGAGGAGATACTGTACTGTGTATGTGCTTAACTGACCGCTTGGTCAAACACAGCGTGGGAGATAAAAATCTTTAGCTCAGTTTAACGGGATTAAAGCGTCTGTGGAATAAATGTAAATGTAGGGAGTAATGACAGTTATAGTTGGCACATCTGTTCCAGTGTTCAGTATTCTCACACACACACACACACACTGGTGTAATGATTAACCCACTCACCCTGACCAGCTCCATCATGTCTTTGACGAATCCGTCCACCTCGGGTCCCTCCAGAGCTCCAGTCTTACTCTAACATCAACAAGCAGCGATTTACATGACTGTAATCTTCTCGTTATCAAGATAAACAACATGGATGGAAACTGATGAACATTTACTTCAGCTCAGAAAGAGTCAAGTCAGTATACAGCGAAAGTACCGCTACATCACAGCCCAATTTCTAATTAAAAAACCCCCATTAAGATACGCACACCATGATGACGGAACTTACAACGTCGTAATGAGCGAAGATTTTTTCAAAGTCTCGCTTTCTCTCGTTCAGCGTGTTCGCCTGAGGAGGAGGAAAAGAAACTCATCGAATCAGAAACTCTGCGAGAGGCTTTAACATAAAGACGCTGAAATTCTGCTTACATCTATCTTGAACTGCAACAGGAAGTTCTCCTGTAGAGCCAGGATTCTGGAGGAGGAACAACAACCAGCAAGTTAACACCATCAAACACAAGCAGTGTAATCAGTGTAATTAATGCTCCGGTTTTAATGCATCTCGGCCACGCCCACTTCACTGTGGCTGACAGACACAGTGGCCACGCCTCTTTCACTGCAATTTCTAGGCACAGAGACCACACCTTCTTCACTGAGACCTTCACCGAGACTGCCAAGTAAAGACCGCACTTTCTTACTTCAGTAGGGCTGACAGTTTCAGTAAAGGAGGCGTGGCCTCTGTACCTGTCAGTCTCAGTGTAGGATGTGTGGTCACATTTAAGGCATAACCTACGTGCCTATCAATCACAGTTAAAGAGGTGTGGCCTATGTCTATCAATCACAGTTAAAGAGGTGTGGCTTCTTTATGTCAACTTTGTAAAGAAGATATGGCCTCTGTACCAGTCAGTGTCAGTAACAGGGTGTGGCTTCTCAGCCTGTCAATCACAGTAAAGGAGGTGTGGCCTCTAAGTCATTTATTTTCTTATTAATATTGAGCTGATTGCATGCTACAAAATCGCACTGAATTGCTTTCAAAAGCTCAAAAGTGTACTGTACGAATGATCAGCTGTGTTAAATGTATATATAATATTATAATAATGAAGTATGAATCATATTGTTTCATATTTAATGACATTTATTTCAATATGTTCTAAAACCACAGCAGAAACAAACACTTTTTCAGTCCAGTGATGGATTTTTAATAGATTAGACGTGGTGCGTCTGATTTGTGGTTACTCGATTGCTTCTTCAATTTACAACGCGCCACTCTCAGACCTCATAAAGCTGACCACAAAACACATTAACATTCTCTCCCACGTGCTTACCTCGCTAAATCAGTCAGATCCAAGCGGCCATCTTTGTTCTTGTCAAATATATTCATCTGCCAAGCAACAACAAAAAACAAAAAAAAAAAAGAAGAGAGAAACATAATAAACATGTAATACGATAAAGCCCAAAAGTCTGAGGCTGAAAGTGATGATATACATTACAGTAGGAACACTACAGTGGACTTTTTGACTCTACTACAGTACATGTTCCATCATCTCCCCATCGTACAGCTCAGACAATCCTGGAATATATTTATCTTTCCTGCCGAGCAGACACAAGACGAGTAATCAGGTGGTGTCTGGTGCTGTCCAATCTACCCTTAGATTGAATTGTCTCCCCATAAACAGGGTCATGCGCAACACACACTCGAGCCAGACACAAACACACCATCATCTCTGGAACATCTATCAGGTACGGCAATAAAATACGGTTCTGGTGGTTATACGGCGCAGCCTGGAAAAGCCTGGGCGTAGACAGATGGATATTGGAGCAGAGATTGTTTAGATGAGATCAGTGGGTGTAGTGTTAGTTTTTCCTCAGTGGTCCGAGTACTTTTAGCTTGAGCCTTTTGTATTTGATAGGACGTGATGATTATGAGGTTAAAGTCCAGAACGTTAGCTCCAGTTAGCGCCAATTCCAATATAGGTGTTAAATATCCTTAAATTACAGCCGACATCCTGCTCTTTAAACTCAGGTCATTGTTCCACGTCATTCCACTTCATTCTTTTCAGACGTATCGGTTCCCACTGAGTGAAATCAGTCAAAGTTGATGGACTAATGACTGAAATTAGTGGCTGGCATTTCAGCAAAGTCTCCTGAAGCGAGTTATAAAAAGCAACAGGACGTAAATCAGTAAAACAAGCGGCTTTCCAAAGTTCTTATTCAAACACACAACAAATGTCAGTGCGAATTGCGACCGCTTCACAAATCAATAGACATAAATGTCAGTCAACAATCAACAGGAAAGATTCTGGGAGAAAACTGGAGGAAACATTGTGCGTTAAAAGCTTCAGAGCGTTTCGTTGGGAGTTGCGTGTTCGCACCACAGCAGGCGGTCGCTTTGAGTATCCGTTAAAAGCCCTACGTTCATGGATTTAACTTCCTTTATTTGCAAGTCAGATTAAAAACCAAAACTACCAGATGGAACAGACGCTCTCCAATGCTAATCTTATCACGCTAATTGGTTTTAAGGGCTTGATATCCTAGAGACTATTGATCAGTGGGTGACAAAGAAAGAAAAATCAACATCAACGTTACCATGGTGTCCGTGTATTCATCCAGCTTGTTAGAAGACACTTCCTTTTTGTGCTGCTGAAAAAGATCCTTCAGGAAATTCTGCAAGAGGAATCATTAGTGTTACACATCACTAATAAACCAAACTATAGAGAAGTCCTGCCACACGCCATAATATTGATCGCATTGAACTACAGCTGAACAATTTGCTGTTTGAGTGTCACCCAATACACGTCACCTTCACTTAGGTCAGGTAGTATACTCAGAGAAGAAATCAAAGTACTACTACAAAAGCCGTGACGGAGAACTCGCTCTCAAACGGCACTAAACAAGCTTGGCATGCAGTTTTGTGAGAACTGATGTGCAAGATCCTGGAAAGGAACCAAATTGTGACTCGAGCTCTTTAGAAACCCTGAAGAAAAACTTGGCAAGGCATAAACTAGAACTTGACCTGTGACGGAGGGGACTAAACGCAAAAAACACTCGAAGGATGATGTATTGAGAGGAGGAAAAAACTCGACAAAGTAAGGTTCCACATAGTACCCTAAAGGGTTTCTTCAGATTGACGGTTTCCCTACCTGGAACCATTCCTAAACAGAAACTCTTTAGAAAGCAAGAACCTTTTTAAACTTGTTGTAGAGAAAAACAAATGATGACGATCCAGAGTCAAGCACATCATCTGTGAAACATGGTGGTGGTAGCATTGTAGCTTGGGCTTTATTCAAAATCAAGTAAACCCTCAACTGCTCAGTGGGATACTTTTGTGAAATTTTTTTCCAGGTTGAGGATCACACAAAAAATTCCAAATGGAAGCTCTTTAGACAACTAGAACCTTTACTTACCCAAAGAGACCTTGAGGAACCCTATAGAATACCATGGCCCAAACAATATGTTTAATAATAGTAGATCTAGGACATAGGCAAGGACTATAATATTCTTATAGAGTTCTGGGACAAGGTCTTATGGACCCCAGCATCCCAGATCACTCTGTATGTAACTGATGTAAGTGTAAGTGATGGAAAGAAGAAAGAGTGGAGAAAAATGAATGATTATAGTCCAGAGGCTTCAACATCATGAAACATGGTGGTGGTAGTACCATGGCTTGGGCTTGATACAAAACCCTGAACTGCTCAGCAGGCTCCACAGAGCACACTAAAGGGCCTCTTCAGGTTGAGAATTTCTCTATTATGATCTGTTCCAAGTAGATGCTCTTTAAAAAAGATCTTCAGAACCTTTACTCACACAGAGAACCCTTGAGGAACCCCTTTTTTGCATACTTGGTTTGGATTCTGCCCCAGTTGATTGGCACTTTAAGTAAAATCCCCCATCAGATCAATAAAGGTCTGCATAACCGTGATGAGGTTTGTGTTGGATGAACAAACGTTGTGAATTTCCTACCCTTAGCTCTGCTGCAGATATATATCCACTGCTGTCTGCATCATACTTCCTCCAGATCTATGAAGAGAAAAAGGAACCTTATTTATCCAGGAGATAGAATATTAAAAATAATAAAAGCAGCATGATGATGATGATGATGATGATGATGATGACAGGGACCTTCATAAACTCCACACTGTTGTCCAGAGGAGCTTCACGGTGGAATAGCAACAGGAAGTTTTCTTGTTCTGGTAAGATCATATTGGCGAGCTAGAGCAGACAGAGAAGACGATATGAAGGTTAGCATCACGGAAATCTGTTCACGATCTTGCCTGGAGGCTATGTTGTTTCCTCTAGTGGGTTTTTTTGTGTTTCTGGACAGGGTTTATACTTAGATTAAGAAGCTCTTAATGCTTAAAAGATGAACGGTTCTGTTCTCCTCAGAGGATAATGCACAGATGAAATACAAAGATAGCGTGCTGGGTAACAAAGTCGCTAAATCATTAGCATTGTCCCTCGTTCAAATACACTGAAGGTTCAATGCCAAAGTGCTATTTTGGTACCTGCGGCACAATAACAGCTTCTCTGATTAAATTTTTTTCTTCTTCTGTAGACCACCATCCTACACGATGACTCATGCCTTTCCTTTGGAGAGTACAAAATTTTCAAACCAATGTGTGGTTTTTTTTCGTATTCATGCCCTATTGCTTGGCAACTGTAACTAGGATTCTTCAGAAACAACCACACTTGACCTCTACCAACCACATTCCTATTAGATGATGTCCTCTTTCAATGAGAATACTGATGCCTGCAGGTCATGGGCATGATAGCACCGTAACTCAAGGAGCGAATAAACAAAAGGTCTACCACTTTTTTTCATCCTCTTTTCTCCATTACAGGAATCACTTGGATGGTGATCAGGGCTACGCTACGCCAGGAATACAAAACGAGTCCTTTCTGTAGCCTTCGCTTCAGATTCTTCAATAAGAACCTTCTGGAATATGACTAGGCAAGCTACTTCTACTTGATCTTCAATACCAAAGTCTTTTCAGTGTATACAGTATGCTTTAAGACCACTAATGGTGCACTTAGTCCCAGGCTAATTAGGCTAGCAATAAGGAAAATCCTCAAAAGCCTGCAGTTCTCCATCTTTACCCAGAGGAACACCAATACCACTCATGCATTATGTGGGATTTCTGTAAAGAGGCTTTTAAACCAACCCTGAATCCATGTTGTATTCATTTACACGTCTTTCTAAAGAGAAATGTGCTGGGTTTTTTTTTTTTGGTTTTTTTTTTTTACGACTTTCAAATCACTTTCCACACTACGGAAGCTGAACGTTCAGAACTTGTGGAAGTGAATTAGCGTTCTGCGTCAAAGAATCTGTGAACTGCAATAATGTACAGCAGATTAGAAATGAAAAATCTTTAAGGATAAAGATGATGATGTACTACTGCAAAAATGGGCAAACTACCGTAATTTGTGGACTAGCAGACCTGCCATAAAAACACAAAAAACTACAAAAAACAGTTTCCTGGAGTAACACACCTAACAACATTAACAACGGACATGTTACAGTTAGGCTAATGCAAACATCAGAACATATGTAAGTGTAGTTTATTTCAGCAGAGTTTTGTTCAAGTTTAACGACGTATAGAGAAGTGTGGATTGAAGGAAGCGAGTCTCACTTCCTGGATCTGCAGGCGTCCGTCGGCCGTGACGTCGTAGGCGGACATGAACCTGGCCTTCAGCTGCTGCACTTTCTCCTCTGTTATCTTATCCTGGAGAAGCGGAGAAAAACAAGCTGGTTACCATGACCACTCGCTGCCTGTTTGCCCACACACACACACACACACACACACACACACACACAGGAGTAGCACACTTAATATAAAACACCAACAAATGTTCAAATACTACTGTAATTTATGGACTTCATGCTAATTAGCTAATTAATGCTAATGAGTCGAACCGGACGTGTACCCGTTTCTCATTTTATAGATCTGTGTGTTTGCATCAGATTTGTTAACACATTTGGCTAAATGCACATTATTACCATTTACAATAAAAGTCAGTACTTCTGTGGGCGGGGCTACGCACGAGAGTACGAAATAAATGCCATAACTTCTGAACCAATCACATCGGAGATCGGACAAAGGCTGTAAATTTTAGCCGCAAAGTTGGCATGCTAAAATCGCCAGCTAGCTAACTTAGCCGATGGTAGTGTTGAATGGATCGTGGTTGTCATGGTAATGCATGGTCATGTTTGGATGCTATTAATGGACCCATATTTTCTCTCAGCTTTATTTTAGACTCTGTGAGAGAGAGAGAGTGTGTGTGTGAGTGAGTTAGCTAGCAGTTAGCTACCTGGTGAACTAGCCAAGTTATCAAATGTTAGGTGTTATTAGATTAGGTAATGTTTCTAATTTGCATATCCATGCATATTTATATTTATTCTCAGATCCTGCTGGTTCTTGGTGTAGAAATGGCTCTTTTAGTGGTAAGTTCCTTTGGCATAAAATAAAAACTTAGTTCATTTTTTATATATATATATTTTTACATGTTTTTATTTTTGTCACTGTGCCACTGCATACACTCGGAGACCGGAGAAGATGGCACACACACATAACACGTCTGACCTCAATTTCCTGTAGATTAACTGTGTCACTTCCTGTGAAGAATCGTGTTTAGCTGATAAAAATCGATGTGTGATGTTTGAAGCACTCATGCAGCGACGTTAAACAACGGAAAATAACATAAAATTGTATAAAAATCTCATGAAACCATCATCATCATCATCATCATCATCATCATCATCATCAGCGCTCTGGTTAAATTCATTTCATCAATTCGCCGCTGCTCCTCCAAATCAGATCATCAGAACATCAGCGGGAGTTCATGCAGGACTGGAGGTGAGATAATGACGGTTCTGTTCATCTGAATAGAGCCGAGTGCAAAAGTTTGTGCGTCCTTCCTTCATATTCAAATGGCATGGACGTGATCTTTAACATGATCCCCCCCCCACCTTTTTTTTTTTTTAGCAATGAATGCTCAGTTGTCTCTCTTAACACTTATCTTTTTTATCTCCTTCTTCAGATCTGATGTTTTCAGGTTTAGGGTGTGTGAGAGCTGTTTCCCTGATTCTCACTCACTCTTAACTCGAACTGCTCGAAGGTTTGAGGTTTTTGCTTGTTACTGCTTTAAAGAAGACTTTAATGTGACAGAGGGGGTGTAAACTTTTGAGCACGTTTCTTAAGACTGCTCTACGTTGTAACGAGGTGTCAGGAAACCAAGAAAAGATAAAAGACCATCAATTCTGTTTTGCTGATAAGATATAGAAAATATAATACACAACAAAAGGACATTTATACTTCCAGAAACTTAAAAGAAAAAGGGGGGTGTATAAACTTTTGCACCCAACCCTCCTTATAAGCATAAAGTGTTAGTATTGGAATATGTTTGTGACGTACCCCAGGTCCCAGTTTTATCAGGAGGTGTCGAAAAAAGGCGTCCAGCTCCTTGCCCTCGATGTAGCCGTTATCTGGAACACACTCAGTCATGAGGAGAAAACATCTAGAATTCTCCAACACAGAGTTTTTTATAATTCATGCAAAAAATAAAAAAATCTCTTTATTCTCACCGTCTGCATCGAAGTGTTGCCAGATGTGCAGAAATCCTGCAGCGTCCAGCTGGTCCAGAGAGCAGTCCATGTCCTGAAGTCAGACTGTTCTCTTTACAGAGCGGAAACAATGAAATACGCTGAGGAAAGAATCAAGTTTAAAGAGGAAATAAGAGCAGAACGAGCCGAGAGACGGAGAGAGAGAGAGAGAGAGAGAGAGAGAGACACTCACACACACAGAGAGAGAGAGAGCGAGACACACAGAGAGAAGGAGAGAGAGTCTGAGTGAAGTGAAGTGAGGGTGAACCACTAACGTACAACACAACTCCATCTACCCCCCCCCTCTCTCTCTCTCTCTCTCTCTCTCTCTCTCTCTCTCTCTCTCTCTCTCTGTGAGTGTGTATGTGTTTTTCTTCCTCGAGGGCAGATCGTGTGTGTGTGTGTGTGTGTGTGTGTGTGTGTGTGTGTGATCCTTTATACACAGCAGAAATATCATAATGAGAACCTGTAATAATAATAAAAAATAAACTTCACATTCAGTCTCAAAATAAATAAAGAGACAGATAAACAGAAATACACAGACGGGCAGACAGGCAGACACACAGACAAGCAAAAATACACAGACAGATAGACATACACAGACAGATAGACATACACAGACAGACAGGCAGGCAGACAGAAATACACAGACAGACAGAAAGTAAAATACACAGACAGACAGGCAGGCAGGCAGACAGACAGACAGAAATATACAGACAGACAGGCAAACAGACAGAAATACACAGACAGACAGGCAGGCAGACAGAAATACACAGACAAGCAGGCAGGCAGGCAGACAGACAGAAATATACAGACAGACAGGCAAGCAGACAGAAATACACAGACAGACAGACAGAAATACACAGACAGACAGGCAGACAGACAGAAATACACAGACGGACAGACAGGCAGACAGAGAGAAATACATAGACAGACAGGCAGGCAGGCAGAAATACACAGACAGACAGACAGACAGACAGACCGACCGACCGGAACAGACAGACAGACAGGCAGAAATACACAGACAGACAGGCAGGCAGACAGAAATACACAGACAGGCAGGCAGACAGAAATACACAGACAGAAATACACAGAAAGACAGGCAGGCAGACAGAAATACACAGACAGGCAGGCAGACAGACAGAAATACACAGACAGACAAACAGGCAGACAGACAGAAATACACAGACAGACAGGCAAGCAGACAGAAATACACAGACAGACAAACAGGCAGACAGACAGAAATACACAGACAGACAGGCAGGCAGACAGAAATACACAGACAAGCAGGCAGGCAGACAGACAGAAATATACAGACAGACAGGCAGACAGAGAGAAATACACAGACAGACAGACAGACAGGCAGGCAGAAATACACAGACAGACAGAAATACACAGACAGACAGAAATACACAGACAGACAGACAGACAGACAGGCAGAAATACACAGACAGACAGACAGGCAGAAATACACAGACAGACAGACAGACAGAAATACACAGACAGACAGGCAGACAGAGAGAAATACACAGACAGACAGGCAGGCAGAAATACACAGACAGACAGAAATACACAGACAGACAGGCAGGCAGAAATACACAGACAGACAGAAATACACAGACAGACAGACATACAGACAGACCGGAACAGACAGACAGACAGGCAGAAATACACAGACAGACAGACAGACAGAAATACACAGACAGACAGGCAGACAGACAGAAATACACAGACAGGCAGGCAGGCAGGCAGACAAAAATACACAGGCAGACAGACAGAAATACACAGAAAGACAGGCAGGCAGACAGACAGAAATACACAGACAGACAAACAGGCAGACAGACAGAAATACACAGACAGACAGGCAAGCAGACAGAAATACACAGACAGACAAACAGGCAGACAGACAGAAATACACAGACAGACAGACAGACAGGCAGGCAGGCAGACAGAAATACACAGACAGCCAGACAGAAATACACAGAAAGACAGGCAGGCAGACAGAAATACACAGACAGACAGGCAGGCAGGCAGACAGACAGAAATACACAGACAGACAATCAGGCAGACAGACAGAAATACACAGACAGACAGGCAAGCAGACAGAAATACACAGACAGACAGGCAGGCAGACAGACAGACAGAAATACACAGCCAGACAGGCAGACAGAAATACACAGACAGGCAGGCAGGCAGACAGACAGAAATACACAGACAGACAGACAGGCAGACAGACAGAAATACACAGACAGACAGACCGACCGGAACAGACAGACAAACAGGCAGAAATACACAGACAGCCAGACAGAAATACACAGAAAGACAGGCAGGCAGACAGAAATACACAGACAGACAGGCATGCAGACAGACAGAAATACACAGACAGACAGGCAAGCAGACAGAAATACACAGACAGACAGACAGACAAAAATACACAGACAGACAGAAATACACAGACAGGCAGAAATACACAGACAGGCAGGTAGACAGACAGAAATACACAGACAGACAGATAGGCAGGCAGGCAGACAGACAGATAGACATATAGATAGATAGAGTCGCAATCAAAATGATCCCCCCTGAACAGAATCCCTCACAACAGCACAGATATGCAGAACAGGTGTTGTCTCGAGCACACCTGATCTAAACTAATCAAGGGCTTCATTAGCTGCAGCAGGTGTGTTTGAGCTGGAACACATGAAATACCTGAACTGTCTAGGGGCAGAAAATGTATGAAGTACCCGGACGGGGCAGAAAAAGGAAGCCATCACTGGCTGCAAGCAGATTTGTGAGAAGGCAGGTTGTGAAAAACCCTCGAGTGACTGTAAAAGACCTGCAGCGAGACCTGGTGTAACAGCACTGAGGTTCCAGTGAGCGCAGTGAGGACTAACGCAGAAGGATTAGAAGGCGGCGGTTACAGCACGTAAACTAAAGAATATTACTGAACTGGAGGCCATTACTCATGAGGAACAGGAGAAGATTCCTCAGGAACGCTGCAGAAGCTCTGCATCTGATTTGCAGCAACGGATTTGAGGAAACCACTTGAAGCATTCGTTGTGTTGAATTATTTCACTTGCTTTTGTTCGGTTTGTTCATCGTTACAGCTGGAAGTCTGAACATTTTGACAGGGGGGGGGTACTTTTGATTGTAACTGTAGATAGATTAGAAATATAGATACAGGCAGGATGGTTCCACCTGACAGACAGATCAACAGACAAACATAAAAAAACACAAGTGTAGAGATATTATTATTATTATTATTATTATTATTATTATTATTAAAAGCTTCTTTTGTTTATTTACAGTCTTTATTGAACGTAATGTTATCATCCAGAACTCTGGGTGTGTTTACACTGTGTTACTGCAGCGCCATCTAGTGTCCGCTTTACTCTAATCCCTGTGTGTGTGTGTGTGTGTGTGTGTGTGTGTGTGTGTGTGTGTTTACTCTGTAGTGTTTTTGTGAAGTACCCTTGACTGGACAGCTAGTGACTGATGGTCCACACTTACACGTGTATCTGATCCACATCCCACAGAGGGAGGCAGAGAGAGAGAGAGAGAGAGAGAGAGAGAGACGCAGAGAGAGAGAGAGACCAACAGACAGACAGACAGAGACAGACAGAGAGAGACAGACAGAGAGAGAGACAGGGACACAGAGATAAAGTGCACTTTCTGCTTCAATTTCTGCTTTATTAGGAATTATAAAACTAAACAGTGCATTTACAGCTGTATTTCACGTAAGAGACAATAACGTTCTATTATTAGTGTATTATTATCATTATTCTTATGACTGTATTATTATTAATAATGCATTATTATTATTATCATTATTAATGTATTATTATTATTATTATTTCTGTGTTGTAGCAGTAGCTCTACGCCTGTACCTTAGCGCCATCTAATGGAAAAAAATATGATGACTCCCAAGAGGGTCAATAGAAATATATTAATTTAGTAAATCTAGTCTATAACTTTGTTAAATTAAAACCAGAATTATTATTTCTTCAAACAGGAAGCTGATAAATGTAGAAATAGAGCCAAGCCATAGCTGTACACTGCATCTTTAACGTCTAAAATAAACACACAGACCCCAGAAATGTGTAAAATCAGTTTTAATCCCGACTGATAGAAACGCGCCCAGAAAAACCCAAAAGTCCACAAACTACACGTCTGTACGTGTGAAATGTGTTCAAACGAGATCAAAATACTGTGATTACCAAAAAAAAAAAACTCAACACAAAACACACACACGTGCTGCTTTTAAAAAGATCACATTATATATTAACACTAATCTGCACACACACTGATCCCAGCTCGCCTTGACGGAAAACAACATGAAATCATTACGCAATAACGTTAATATAAATCACTCATATCAACAAAATGTACATCTGACGGGAAGAGGAAGAGGAAGAGGAAGAGGCTGGACACAAAGATCAAAGGAAAAGCACCCACTTCCGCTTGTGTTCTGATCTTACATTACAGAGCGGTGTAAATAAAATGTGCTGAAGTACCTCATTAACACAAAATACTAATCACTTTAATCACCCATATTAAATTAAATCATTAAACACATCAGAATCCAAACATCAGAGTTCAACACCAACAGGTTTCTGAAAAAAAATATAATAAAATATATATATATATATAAATTGATATATTTTTTAAAACTGTAAATTAAGTAAAAAGTTGTGTTTTTTTTTTGTTTTGTTTTTTTTTACGTACATGTTATTAACACTTAAAGTTTGGAAATGGAGACGGAAGTGCGGATGAAACGTCACAAGTTATGAGCTGTCAATCATCTGCTATAAGCTCCACCCCTTTCTGTTAACAGTCAAAAAAAATTGTGCAAAATTTCAATTCACAAATTAAAGACAACAAACAAAAATACAAAAAAATTAAAAAATTAAAAAGGCTAGAACGTGTGTGTTGGTACTGAAGTCTTCTTTCTTTTATTTATTTATTTTGACAAAATATCACTTCATCAGGTTTCTTGCCCTTTTTTGAGAAATTCCAAAATAATTTTTTATTTGTTATTATTATTATTTATTTATTTTATTTTTTTTTACATTTTCCAGATGTTCGATGTTAATGAAAATAAACAAAAACAGAAACCTGGTGTGTTATGAGAATCCCAGAACATCCAAAAGCAGTTTAAAAAAATCTAATTTTTTTTTAAAGATTTATTTTTCCAAAAAATTTTTTAAAGATAAACTTATTAACAAAAATGTCTGAATTTTTTAATTCCAGCTCGCACCAGCAGGGGGCAACATCTGTTCATATTTGAAAACTTTTTGTTCGTTTAAATAACGCAAGATGAAATAAAACTTGTTCTCAGTTGTGGACTCAGACCTTTGGACCTGACTGTATGTGTAAACACACACACACACACACACACACACACACACACACACACACACACACGTGAAATCCAGCGGAACGAAAACAAAAAAAAGAAGTCATATGTTCATGAAGAACCTCAGCATTGATCCAATCATCTTACATCATCAACAGAAAACCTGTAGAATAAAATCCTAAAGATCAGAATCTGATCCACAGAAAGGAGTCTGATCCTGAATCCATTTTTTTCCCACACGCTCCTCACGGAAACTAAAAGCATCAAAGTCTGACCTCAGATCATCAGACCAGGAAGAATATGATCCTTATCCTTCCTGTCTGGGAGAAGAGTCCAATCCTAGATTAGCCTAAGCAGAGAGGTCTGATCTTACATGATTATAAACACAGTATGCGTCTGATCACGCATCACTATAAACCAGTGCAATTGGATCTAAATCAACTTAGAATCTTAAATAGAGAAGTCTCATCACTCATCGCTATATCCGATCTTGATAAACGGGGGAATAAACAGATAATTATAATCTCAGACCAACATAAGCAGGAAGTATACGATCCTAGATCGGGTCTAATCTGATCCTCGATAAGACTGATCATAAATAAAAGAAGGAATCTAATCTTAAATCATCATAAATAGGAGTCTGATCCTAGATGCTTTAGAAAAATTTAACTGTAGATTTCGTCATCAAACTGGTCTGATCTTAGATCAACAAAACTGAGGACAAATCTGACCCTGGATCACACTCAACTGGACGAGTCTGATCCCAGATCACCTTGAACTGGAGGGGTCTGATGCCAATTGTCCAGAGATAAATCTGATTCTACAGCACCATATTCTGGATGATCAGGATAGATACAATTCCAAACCTTATAGCTGGAAAAAAATCTAATCTTAGGTCAAAACTGTTGAGGAATCTGATCTTAACTTGAGATGAATAATTTAGGAAGTGTCTGATCTTGCATCTGAACTTCAGTCACATCCAGAGTCAGATCTCGAATCATCATTAACTGAAAGCGTATGATCCTTACTCTCGTTAGCGGAAGAACACGATGCAAGATCGCCAGAACGAAGCGAACAGTCTGAGATTAGACGTCTGATCTTGGATCAGTTTTGCTGTTCTTCATGAACACATACTCCAAAGACTCAGACGGGCTGAGAAACAGCAGGCAGATGCACAACAAACATGCAGTATGACTTTAAAAAGCAGGACAAAAAGTTAGACATGTCAAATCCGATCTCGTGCAAGGAGTCCGATCCGTTCATCTGTTCAACCACAGACTAGATAAAAACTGAAGAACGTAGTGACACACACACGCACAAAAAATTGTTTGATCTTGTTATTTTTGTTTTGTTTAAAGGATAATCAGACATGCAGATGTTATCGGAGACGCCGTCAGAGTCCTGCTCGGTCTGATCACAGTACAGTGGAGCTCTAAGGCACGAGGGCAGATAGTAGAGCGCCCCCTAGAGTCGATTTAACAGTGTTTCAGCCCTAATTAGCATACGAGTGAGGAGGATATTAACGCAAGACACGTCATGCGGCGACGTCTGTCCCGTCCCGGCGAGAGACACTGGATCAGACGCTACGGAAGAATCGAAGAGTGTATTATCTCACACACACACACACACACACACACACACACACACACACACACATCTGAGAGTGCAGCTGGAATGCATCGGTACGTTTAACAGTCTTGATTCCTGAACTTGGAGGAAACACAGAGTGATATGGTCTCTCTCTCTCTCTCTCTCTCTTTCTGTCTCACTCTATATAAAAATAAAATCTTTATCTGCTTCCTCTCCAGAATCTGCCGATCTGCTGCTCTGACTCGAGTCCTTGTCCTTCTCGGCCGATTTGTCCTTGACCTTTGACCCGTTCTCGTCCGAGCTCTGCTGGTTCGTGCTCGAGGTTGTTCTTGCTGTAAAAAAAAAGGGGTGCAGGAGAAAACAAATGAACAATGAAAGAACAATTTAGGCAAAGAATGTCAATAAAACAGCGCCCCCTAGCGCCCTCCTCTATAACAGCAGCTCTCAAAACAGTTCTTCACTAGTCAGGCTGCCTACTGATCAGACAGAGTGCAGAAAAAATAAAAAGAGTACAAATACAGAACAAACACGACAGAGCGGTTAAACACTCGGGTACATGAAGAGAACTGAAAGGTGATGAGGTGGAGTTTGAGAGGTGAAAGGTCAGAGGTCTAACCGGGTCGGGAGAGGGACGTCCTGCGCTCTCGCTCGCCCTCCGACTCCTCTGGGGCTCGTGCTGCTGTTTTCTCCAGCTCAGGCTCGAGTTTAAATACGCTACCGTCTCCTCCAGTCACGTCCACTGCGGAGAGGATCAGCGCTCTGTTTAGCCTTTAGCCTCTTAATCAGACTGTCTTTAGGATTCATCAGACTGTCTTTAGCCTCAATTAGACACTCTTTACGATTCATCAGACTCTCTTTACGATTCATCAGACTGTCTTTAGGATTCATCAGACTCTCTTTAGCCTCAATTAGACACTCTTTACGATTCATCAGACTCTCTTTACAATTCATCAGACTCTCTTTAGGATTCATCAGACTCTCTTTAGCCTCAATTAGACACTCTTTAGGATTCATCAGACTCTCTTTAGGATTCATCAGACTCTCTTTAGCCTCAATTAGACAATCTTTACGATTCATCAGACTGTCTTTAGGATTCATCAGACTCTCTTTAGGATTCATCAGACTCTCTTTAGCCTCAATTAGACACTCTTTACGATTCATCAGACTGTCTTTACGATTCATCAGACTCTCTTTAGGATTCATCAGACTCTCTTTAGCCTCAATTAGACTCTCTTTAACTATTTAACCTTTTTTTTTTTTTTTTACTTTTTTCACCTTTATCAGACGCTCATTAGCCCTAATCAGACTCTTCTCAACACTTAATCAGATTATATTTACTTCTCAAGCTTTAATCAGATTCTCTTTAGTTTTTAATCAGACACTTTAGTTCTTAATCACACTCTCTTTAATTTTCTAGACTTAATCAGACTCTTTTTTTATGTTTATTATCCATACTTGCTTCCATTCTTCTAACCCTAATCAGACCCTATTTAGTTCTGAAGTCTTAATCAGACTCTTTTGACTTCTGCATTTCTTATGCATTAATCTTAATCTAAACCTTCATCTAAAGTGCTGACTCAGACTCAGTTTAATGCTTAACAATATCGTTTAGTTCTGAATTAGACTCTTTATAGTTCTTAATCAGAATCTATCTCGTTATCTAGCCTGAATCAGACACTCTTTAGTTGCCAGACTATTTAGATTTCTAGATTTAATCAGACTCTCTTCAGTTCTTCATCAGACTCTAATCTGCATGGTTGTGTGAGCTGTATCAGGTGCTGATGGAGCTGATGGCAGATGAGATGCGACACACTGACAAAACGAAACTAGCGACATGACAGGAAGCAGTGTATGGAAAAACACACACACACACACACACACACACACACAGCAAACAGTAATAAAACAGGACACGCCCTACTACAGTGTACTGGAGCTACGGGACTGTAACAGCAGCAGTAATGAAGAGATTAGTGATTCGGGTTCTACCTTCCTGAGTGGAGTTCTTGGAGCCGGAGCTGCTCTGTGGAGGATTCGAGGATCCGTCCTTTTCCCAGGCCACTTTCCGAAGTGCAGGCGGAGCCTTATGACCTCCTACAGGAGACTCCGAGCTCTCGTCTGGAGAAGAACCACAGTGAGAGAGAACATGTGAGTGATGTCTATACATTCAGCCATACGGATACAGGACATGTCTGGAAATCAACATTCGGTGCTGGTCTCAGTAGTGAGAGTGTACCGATGCTGCGTGTGCTACTGCTGCGGGGTTTTTGCGGAAGGGCCGGTCGAGGGCCTGGGCTCGGTTTGGCGCTCTGAATTACAGGTTTTGGGCTCGTCGGGTTCGGGCCTGACCCCCGGGTTCTCGGTGCTGCCTCGGGTTTAAAATCCCCCCCAACCCGAGGCGTCCTGTCAGGGGGCGTCACAGTGCTGTTGACCTCCACCTTACCCTGACCTGCAGAATCACAGCGAGAGAGAGAGAGAGATGTAGAACCCTACAACAGAGTGTTTCCCTATCAGAAAGGGTTCCAATTTGAGCTCAGAACCTGCAAAGGGTTCCCAAGGGTTATTTGAATGATTAATGGTACTAGCTTTCTAAATGGAACCTTTGTGATAAGGGTATCGCCTCTCTCATAGGGTTTAACATAGAAGATGGACAAAACCAAAGAACCCTGTAGGGGTTCTTACCCTGTAAGAGTCCACACACTCTCCAGAATTTAGAACCCTAGGTTCTAGCACCACAAATATCACTAAATAGTTTTATATAATAGAGGATATCAGAGTTGAGTATGAATTCGTATCCATCAATGTTAAGCAACATTTCAATAAAGATCCGTTTGAAATCGTTTTATTGTAGACGACTGGGAGAGCAGATGTTCTGCACACTGCAGGTTAGACAGTTCTCACCTGATGGAGGTCCGTCCGGTTTCTCTGGACTCGATGAGGAGTCAGAGATCTGGAAAAGAACACCGGAGGATGATATTAGGACACCATTTTATCAGGATAATTACTGCTGCGTTCAAATACGCTCACACTTGTGGTTCTCACTTCCTGCTCGACGACATCGGCGTTACGGAAACCAGTGAAATCACTCAATGTAAAATTTATTTACAGTAAGTTTAGCACTTTCCTAATAATTTAACAACAAATCTGAGGGAAATTTCCAATGTTTCCAATGTGTCTTTACACTATCTGCATGAAAGACTTAACAGCTACAAGCTAACTAGCTAATGTATTAGCATCAAATTTATACTAAACCTTTATGACGAACAGTTTTTTCCTCTACAACACGGATCTCCTAAATGTTTCTTGAACAGAAAATAAAGAGAAAAAACAAACAAACTAACTTTCGCTCGAGGTTAGCATTAGTATGACTAGGGAAAGCAGAATCTCAGTAGACAATAACTAAGTTTATAAAGCTTCCTCAAATGAGGAGATCGATGAATCCAGAGAAGTTTCCAGAAAAGTCTCTCTATAGTTTAGCAACGCAGATATAATTTCACATGACTAAGGCATATGCATGGCTTAAAGTGATTTAGCATCAAGTTATTTTGTTCAAAGTGTTAAAGGAACTTACAAATCCTTAATAAAATGGGATGTAATAAAATTGTATATAGACTGCAGTTCACACAGTAACATCCAGATGGCGCCATTTTGTCTGTTTTCACCTGTGTGTGTTTTTTTTTTTTTTTTTTTGTAAATAAAGCTCAAAAGATCTAGTCTTTGTTCTGACTCAACTCACAAAAATGGCAAATGTAACATGATTAAGGTGATTATTCTGCTGATTTTGGACCACTTATGAACTCAAACACACCTTGGCTCTCTTCTCTCGCTTGGCCTTCATCTCGGCGAGCAGGCAAGAGCCCATCACCTGGACTCCACAGTCCGGCGTCTTCAGTTCCTCAGAACGCTCCGAACTGCTGCTACGCTCTGAACGTAATGACTGGGACTTGGCTTTAGGAGACAAGGGTTCCTCTGCAGCCTGGGGGACTGGAGATAGAGGTGGGGCTGAAGCGGAAGACTTCTCCTTGTCCTTGTCCTTCTCCTTGTCCTTCTCCTTGTCCTTGCCTGAGCGGGACTTGATGAGGTTCAGGAAGCCCCCTTTGCGCAAATCACGCTTCCTTTCAGCATCCTGAGAATCTGAGGCCTTCAAGGACATCTTCCTGAAAGAGGGATGTAAGAGGGCAGAAGGAGAAGCAAAAGAAGAGATGAAGAAAGGCAAGACAAGATCAAAATAGAAAAGGAACAAGAATATGATGGGGAGAAAAAAAAAAAAAAGAAGTTACAGCAGAAAACCAAGGAACCAAAAAAGAAACCAAACACAAAAATAGAGCGACCAAAAGAACATTAATTCTTGCTCAAGCACCTTCTAAACTAATGTACCTTCTGAAATATAGTAGGTTTAAAACTGTATCTTTGAGGACTTGGACATACTGTAATAGTGGCAAATAATGGAGTCCAAACAGATCAAGAAGGTTTACATATTTGTCTGAGTTCCAAACGGACCAAACATCAAACACCACCACTGAAATTGGCTCTGAATTTTTTAGCAGTCGCCATTAAACACCATTTAAGTACTGACTTGTCCATCTTGGTGACTTTCTTGGAGAAGAACTCGTCCACGCCCTCGTCCACTCTTCCCATGAGGCCGTTCTGCTCTCCGTCCTGAGACTGCATTCTGCTGACCTGCTGTTAGGGCACAGTAACAGAAAGGTCCGCCGACCGTTGCACTTCAGAGATGCTGATTTGACTCGACCAGATGGTACAATGTTTAAGCAAATTTAAGAAATCTACACAATCTACTGGAAAAACATACAGCAGAACTTGGGCATACAGCTTCGAAAGGACAGCTTTGAAGGAAGGTCACAACTAGAAACTTTGTTGGTCACAAATAAACCATTTTTAGGGGCAAGGCGACCAAATGAAAGAGTACATTAAACAAAAGGAATTTCAAAAGGTTCCAAACATTTCTTGATTTCTAAGATCCAAGTTATACAAAGAACTTCAGCCGGTAGATGAGGTCACTCACAGGAACCCTGCTCGAATGGGTCTTCTTGTTCCTCTTGGGCCGTAATTTGGTGTAATGTTGGAGTTTCTTGGCTTCCTCGGACGGCAGATCTCCCACGACCCCCGGTGGCTTTTTGTCCAGTTTAGCAGGAGGTGAAGGGTCTTCAACATGGACGGGAACATCCTCCAGAGCCTTGTCCAGGTCAAACTCCATCTCTGATATACAGGAGAACCAATGAAGAACCTCAGCCACGAATTGTCACTTTCCAATCACATAAACTTGGCCAAACTTTTTTATCGTGATATATTTCTATGTGCTTCTTTGTACCATGGTGCAATATTTTAACCAGAAAAGAACCTTAACATGGTCTAGAATCTTTCACAGAACACTTCAAAATATCTGGCTTCTAAGAAACTCATAAGATCTTTATGCCACCTTAAAGTGGGTCAGGCTGCCCGAAAATGGTAAATACCCAGGCAGCCACCTCTTTGATGGGCCACAAGGGCAGAGCTATTTCAAGGTTCTCAAATACTGAGGTACATCACATACCCGATTATTGACAAATGCCTAGACTTGCCTGACCCGTTCCTCGAGATACAGGAGAATTCTTCAAGTTTAAATGCAAATAAAAGTGTCCCAGACTCACCAAAAGCTCTGGAGACAGGTCTCAGCATCCGGCTGTGGATGCTCTTCCTTTTCGACTTTGGAGTCATCTAGAAAAAGTGTAAGCAAAATGTTAATGGTACTGACGATATTCCTGAGACTCAAATCCCAGAAAGAACTTCACTTCCTCATTTCGTATTTTATCAGTTCCTCAGTCCTCTAGATTTGTTGCAATTCCTGATCAGTTTGTACCAAGATTATAAAAATGTAATTTATGGTAGTATGATTTTTAATCATGGTGGATCCAGAGACAATCCCGGGAATACTGGGCGGTAGTGGACGGGATGAACCCTGGGTGGTGTGCCAGGGCACGACAACATTGCGGCATTTTATAGACGTCATTCCACCAACCAGCATGTTTTTGGGAGGTGAGAAGAACCTGGAGAGCCCAGAAGAAAACCACACACACAGCAACCCAAGCTCAGAATCAAACCAGGGATTCAGAAGCTGTAAGGCTCAGGAATGCTACCTGCTGATATTTTTTAACTAAAAATATAAATTAAAATTTAGTCTAAATAATGCAGGTCTTTGAAATATTCTGGTGTGTTGAGGTGTTCAGCTGAAGCATTCAACAGTCATCAAAAAACAAAAACACAATTTAGCACAAGCATTTAGTCTCAGGCTCAAGCTGACTCCATTATCAACTCATGGAGGAGAAAAGTGCTAGAGTAATGACCTCAGAGAGAGAGAGAAAGAGAGAGAGAGAGAGAGAGAGAGAGTTACTATGAGGGAGAAAGAATGTTGTGAATGTGACGGGGAGTAGCTCTGAACAACTCTGTTCTTTGTGCTAGTGACTACTTCGAGACATTCGCAGTGAGAGAGAGAGAGAGAGAGAGAGAGTGAGAGAGAGGGAGAGATGGGGGAGGCAGCTTGTACTTACACTGGGGCAGCACAAAGTCTCCACGAAGCAAATAATTGAGGGAAAAAAGAAAGAGGGAAAGGAAGAGAAAAGAGCAGAAAGAGAAGTAAGAAGCTCAGCTGTTCCAGAAACCAGACAGAGAAGAAGAAAGAGAAAATAATCCACTAAAGTAAAATAAGAGATCAGACAGAGCATCTCATGCACACTAGCACCGAGGTCTTCATCAACAACTTGAACGTTCATGGAGGAAAAACTCACACATTCAGGTGCATCTCAAACAATTAGAAAATCACGTTGATATTCGAATGTTTTGAGACGCACCTGTATACAGATGATCGTGTACATCTTCAGCTATACGGGACGAACGTGCACACATTACCACACACTAGCAGAGAAAGCTTTGTGAAATCCAAACGTTTTGGAAAAACCCTAACCCTCGCCCTATTCAGACAGTGTTACTTTCTCAGAGCAACGTATTTAACGAAGTCGTACGATTCGTAATTACACAACCGCCAGTTTCAGGTTGCTTTAATGTAAATATTTACATCAAAACAATACTTCTCAATAACCCTAGAGAGAAAGTGAACAATCATAGCTTTTACAATGTTGTCCTGTTGCAATCAGACCAATGACAAAGCCGACTGGCTGAAGAGGAAAGAAAGATGCACAGTCACTTCTGGTAGCCTCCTGGATTTCATGGATCGTTTACTGAATTTCATTTATCATTTATATCCAAGCAACTTGAACTCCAACCTTCTGGTCACTGGAGAAGAATCTGAACCACAGAGCTACCACAAGGATAAAAGCTGAGCTTCTCACTATCCATGATGGAAGGAATGAACATGAGCAGATACCATCAGAGCGCACGGAAGCCAATAAACATGATGTGACCAAAGACAGACAAACGAATACCTGTCTATTTATTAATGGTGTCAGGTCTTTAAATCAGAAATACGAGACCATACACACAGGAACTGGGGGTTTCCTGGACGTCTCTGGAGCGTTTAGGTACATCTCTCCACTTTAGTAATGTGTTGTATTAAAGTTTTCACATGTCCCTTAGACTAGGGTTTTATAGCTAAAGCCCTGATGATTAATATTTCTAATCTAAAAGCCTTTAGTGAGAAATATTGTATGCTAAATACTTTAAGCGTTGGCTACATCATCTCATTTTACCCAAATCATACCTTTAGTGTTTACTGAATTCTGAAATTCCACCAGCTGTTCCACTGGATTGAGGTTAAAACCATCTCCTCAAGCTTCAGGACCAAAACCTGGAGACTCACCATGCAGGTCTCGATGTCGTCCAGCCTCTCAGCTTCCAGCAGCTCCATGGTGCTCCGTTTGGAGGTTCTGACCTCCGGTACATCCAAATCCAGGGACTCCTGCTGCACCAGGGGACGCCCCTTTCTCACCAGGTGCTCCGCCTGATGGGTACACAGAATTAACATAGCTATAAAATTACCAGAGACCTTATTTTGTTCTTGGACAATAATTGACATGCATTTGGAGCATACAATAATACCGTTTGGATGAAATATCTATCACCACACTAACTAAGGACTTGCTTATATAAAACAACATAACACAATGTTAAATGTAACTATAAAAGGATAAAAAAAAAAAAAAAGTATGACTTCAACAAACAATTAAAAAAAAAGTAATCATTGGCAAATTGCTGTGGTATAAGGACTGGGACTTGAGGAACACTGGAAGAAAGGGTTCTATTCTTGGCCTTCTGGTCTTTAGAGATCATACCTCTATGAAAACTACTCACCAGTGTATTTTGAGAGCCAGAGAGTGCGTCCAAAATTTCATCAACGATCCGGTCGGAGAGGAATGAAGCCAGACTCAACTTCACTTCACTGAAAGAAAAAGAACAAGAGAAGGCTGCCCTTGTTCAAAGCAATCTCGCTATCAAACTCACTCATCTCGAGTACCAATCATCATCAAGGATCTGCCATCGAAATGGCACAAAAAAATGAAGAACTCGGGTTTAAGTCTGCTCTACAAACTCGTAAAGGTGAGCCAGTCCACAGTTCATCAAAAGTTCCATTACAAGGAATCATAATTCTTGGGTTCCAAGCAAAATCTGAGAGATAATGGCATACGAAAGGCCAGAAAAGTGTTTATCATCTTCACAAACAGTGGCTCTCAAGGTAGCACTGAAGACCACCATGCATTGGTTGCATTAACACCAGTTTTGAAGAGCGTCTCAAACCAGATCTGGTAGATGATACCAGCTCTGGATATTATAACTGGATCCTGGATAGCGCCACCACAAATCATTACGTCTAATTTCCAGAAAATTAGAGGATGATGTGGAACCTGACACCAACAATCATGGCTCTGACTCATCAAATCTCTGAGTCTGAATAAAGATAATGGCCATCAGCGCAGTGCAATCAATACAGTAATCACTTGGTTTCTGGTTTGGTTGGACCAAACAATTGAAAGTGCAATTATATCTTCAAACAAGGACAGTGTGATGTCTTGCAAGATCTTGTAGATGACTCCACTGTTAGACAATTCTAATTTCAGGGTTCCTATGCATCATCACCTCGTGTTTCCAGAAAACTGGAGGATGATGAAGGCTCAGGGACCAGCAAGCACAGCTCCAATTTACTGAGTCCAAAGTCTGACCAAAGCCGAGGGCCACCAGTGGTATAGCAGGTGAGAAGAGCCTTGCATCGTGGGTTGGTTAGCATAAGAGTGTGACTGGGTGAAAGTGTGACTATAACTGTTAATTACTGTCATGTGTCTCACATCTACATTTATAGCATTTAATATGGTATCTTGAAGGTTTTTAAGAAATTTTGGTTTCTGGCAGGTTTTGGAGAACATCTTACCCAATCTTTTAGAGAATGCCACTAGACTTTTGGAGAACGCTACTAGACCTTTGGAGAATACCGGACTACTTGAGCTAATTATTGTTTTAAACCTTCCCATTCAGGAGCCCATTTATTCTAGTCTTTTGAGGGATGCCAGTGCTGGACTATTGTTCATGGATATCTGCAAGAACATTCAAGAACACAGAAGGACCTTGACGGACAAGAGATCAGCAATCATGGCTCTGGATTCATCAAATCATGTTGTGCAATAAGTAACCCCTTGGATTCTGGTTTGGTCATCATGTGCCTCGTTGGAAGGTTAACAAAAGGTGCTGTCTTGACATCTACATGGTTCAGAGTCGATGTGATTTCTTGCAGGTTTCTTGGAAAGGGTACATTTAATTGAATCTTTTGAGGGATGTCAGAAACAGATTTCTACATTTCATGGTTATCTTAAAATGAGTTTCATTTAAGTGCCACCATGCAGCCACCTATTTCAAGAACAGTTGGGGTCCAGAGACCAGCAAACACAGCTCTGTCCCATTGCATGATACATCTGTCCACAGCTGAAGATCACCAGCGCTGTCCAACACAAGTAACCCCTTGGTTTCTGGTTTGGCTGCTATGAGATTACTGCAACAAATATAATAACAGAAGTGTTCGGTGACAGAAATGAACAATGGTGGTGCCTAGACATCTACATGTTTAACAGTGAGTGTGAGGTCTTGAAGGTTTATAAAGATTTTTTTGGAGAATGTGTCCAACCTGATCTTTTGAAGGACATCTGGGATTGTTATGGTCTAGAGTTATCCTTAAACATGCATAATTTCACTGCAACCAAACTTCATGAACAGCAAACATGGTTCTGACCAGAACAAAGAGCCATCACTGCATATAATCTCTTGGTTTCTGGTTTGGTTTCTTTGACCAAGGGACGAAAGTGGGACGTCTCGCAGATCTTTAGGAACGTTCGTGACCGAGTGTCTAACCTGATCTTGTTGATGATGTCAACGCCAGACTGCTCGAGCAGCGTGTTCTTGACGAAGCTTCGTGGTACCGTCATCTTCCCCGTCCCTGCTTTAATCAGCTCGCTTCGCAGGTTGGGTTTCCGCATCACGTGAGGACAGAGACCCTCCGCTGTGTCCACCATCGACTCCAAAAGACTCTGGAGGAAAAAGTGGAGCAGGAACGTTTTGTAAAGAAGGTCTCAGGCAGGCAACGTAACGTGTCTGAGACAAAATACAGATAGGACAGGTAATGTGGAACATCAATACACTAATTATCGAAATGTTTTTCCAATGAACAAAAAGAAGCCAATGGAACTTTGGGTTCTAGATCATCGATTTAAGATTAATTTGTGTTCGTATGTTCAATGAAAATTACTGCCATTCATGTGTCACATTCATCCCTATGCCCATCCATCCATCCTTATACACATCCTTCCACCCATCCTTCACATTCATCCCTATGCCCTTCCTTCCATCCATCCATCTGTCCATCCATCACATTCATCCATGCCATTCATTCCTATGCCCATTCTTCTGTCTGTCCATCCATCCCTCCCTATGCCCATCCTTCCATCCCATTAATCCCTGTGCTCATCCTTCCTTCCATCACATTCATCCCTATACCAATACTTCTGTCCATCCATCCCTATGCCCAACCTTCTGTCCGTCTGTCCATCCATCCATCCATCTAATTAATTCATAAGTCCATCCATCAGTCCATCATCCATCTATCAACCATCTATCCATTAAATTACAACTACATAAGTGTATCCAGCGATCCATCCAGTCGATTGCTCCACCGATCAAATTTATCCATCCATCGAGTTCTGAGTCATATCACAGAGCATAAAATGTGTTCATTTTCTCAAAAACCATGACCACGCTATA
The DNA here is from genome assembly GCA_024331685.1 of Stegophilus panzeri. Lineage (NCBI taxonomy): Eukaryota > Metazoa > Chordata > Actinopteri > Siluriformes > Trichomycteridae > Stegophilus > Stegophilus panzeri. The sequence goes on along the minus strand of JANDJT010000001.1, from coordinate 507,094 downwards.
AAAAGTCCAACATTTGATGAACAGGGATACAATCGGTAACTATACACATACAGAGTGACATATACGGTAGATAAAGCACGTAAAAAAATAAAAACAACCCACTGCACATGTGTGTGAATCTGATCTGCTGTTATTTAGCATTTCTGTCTGTTTTCCTTCTCAGTGAAGACCCCTGGATAAAAGAAATCCCTCGTGTGCTTTGTAGTGTGTTTATATTCCGTAGCAGTTCATGGCCTCAGCGCGATTAAAAATGCCAAAACAAGGCTATTTATTGACTGTGTGGAATTTCTGTCTGTTAGTCGGGGCATCCGAGAGCACCTCTCGATATGCACTACGCTTGGAGAAAAACAAAATGTTTCATTCATTCCTACTACAGCAGACTGGCACAGAGTCAAAAGCCCTAAAACCATGAGGAAGTTCTGTCTCCTGAGGAGATGTGGGTCAGATGGGTTTTACAGAAACATTAGCATCAGTACTGATATATATTTTTATAAATATGTTTATTGCTAGAGATGAATACAGGAACCAGTGAACTATATCCTATACTCAAACCATCTCAAAACATACGGTAGTTTGCAAAAGTATTTACCCCTGCCTCCTCGAACTTTGCTGTTTTGTCACGTGAAACCTAGATATGAAATTACTTCATTGGGATTATACACAAAATAATCCCAGAATATATTCCCAAAAATAAAACCAATACAGTTTGCAAAGCGTGAAAGCTGTGACCACATTAGCATTCACTTCTGTAACTCTAAATAAGTTATAGTGCTCGAGAAGAGTGAAGCGCGGTGGTGGTAGCATCATGGTTTAATAATCATACGTGTGGACATGCAGACATTAGAGACTCGTGGAAGTGCAGACGTGAGAGACTTTTGATATACAGTGTTACCTGGAGCTGCTCATCCATGACCTGAGCCACTTCTCCAGCCATGGAGTCCAGTTTCTCCTGGATGGGACCGACAGAGGAACCATTCAGCTCCTTTCGGGATGTGGCGCCGAGGTGGTACAGGTTGGGGAGGAGCTGGGAATGTTAATCAACATCTATATATAGTGTATACATTGGATTTTTCCAGTGCTACTGTGTACGAAAGAAACAATATAGCAACATTCACAACCTCTATAACTCGAGGTCCGTAAACACATCATGCTAGCACTAGCACTACTAGCGTAATCCTCCAGAATGGAAAATAATCCATGTTTAATACTCTAGCGTATCCGTTTTACCGTTTTTGAGTTCCTCGCGTCCTTTATCAGGTTCTCTGCCATTTTGACATCTTCCAATATGGCGTCCTGCTCAGAGTTCTTCAGGGAGTTGAGGTGGTCCTGTACCTTCACGCAAATCCGATCGATCATCTAAAGAGAGCATCCGCTTAACTTCATGAGCATTATCTTTTTTTTTTTTTTTCCAGAAACAGTTACACTTTTTGAAACACAGAGATGGAGATTTAGATGTTCTCACTTGCTGCGTGGTGGTGGTGACGATGCCCTGCTGAAGCCGGTATGCCTGCTCCTGAACATACTTTCGAGTTTCATGGTTTCTAAACAGATAGTTTTCCATCTGGAAAAAAAAAATATATATAAACCTGTGTTAACTTAGTTTCAGCTTTCACAATATCAACAATAATTTAAATAAGTGGCTAAGTACTAAATAACTATTGAAAAAAATCACACCCATTCTCACCCTCAGTATTGCATCTTCAGTTTTTTCCGGACTTGCCTTTAGGGCCTGGGATGCATCGATAATCGGGATGGGCATTAAACGTATTGTAAAGTTCCTGCAGAAGAAGAACTGCAATCAGGCCAAATGTATACACCTGACCCATTCTCACTCACCACATTCATAAACCTTATCCTTGCTTTTCTCTAAACCATCTGCGTGAGGATTCCATCCTCAAAACTGTTGCTGACTTAA
>JANDJT010000001.1:470140-485969 GCA_024331685.1 Stegophilus panzeri | reverse complement strand
TGTGTGTGTGTGTGTGTGTGTGTGTGTGTGTGTGTCTGTGTGTGTGTGTGAGAGATGTATTACCTGTGTGGGTTTGGTACATGTGATGCCATGAATCTCCAAATAGCTGAAAGTCTGTTCTACCTGAAACACACACACACACACACACACACACACACACAGAGTGTATAATAACAACAACAACAACAACAACAGCAACAATAATAAGAAGAAGAATAAGAGGGAGAAGAATAAACACCAAAAGTAAATGAAATGTAAAAGTAAATAAGTTTCTAAAACATGAAATTTATAGGAAATAAATAAAAGTGTTTACAATCAAAACTATTGTATTTTCTGAAAATAAATAAATAAATAAATAAATGGTTACACATCAAATACAGTGCTGTGAAAAAGTATTCACCCCCATCCTGATTTCTTCTGTTTTTGTGTTTCAGAAATTAAAACAAACTCTAAGATGAAACAAAGGCAGTCTGAGTAAACACACAATACAGGTTTTAAATGATGATGTTAATTATTAAAGCAAAAGAGTTATCCAATACCAGCTGGGCCTGTGTGAAAATGTATTTGCCCCCTGTAGTTACTAATTCCCCAAATCTATGAAACTGCGTTCATAATGGGGTTCAGCTGGACGAGACACAACCAGGCCTCAAAGAGAGAGAGAATATGTGTGAGTGTATGTGTATGTGTGTGAGAGAGAGAGAGAGAGAGAGAGAATGTGTGTGTGTGTGTGTGAGAGAGAGAGAGAGAGAGAGAGAGAGACAGAGAGAGTTAGAGAGAATGTATGTGTGTGTGAGAGAGATTGAGAGAGAATATGTATGAGTGTATGTGTATGTGTGTGAGAGAGAGAGAGATAGAGAGAGAGTTAGAGAGAATATGTGTATGTGTGTGAGAGAGATTGAGAGAGAATATGTGTGTGTGTGTGTGTGTGTGTGTGTGTGTGTGTGTGTGAGAGAGAGAGAGAGAGAGAGAGACAGAGAGAGTTAGGAGAATGTGTGTGTGTGTGAGAGAGAGATAGAGAGAGTTAGAGAGAATATGTATATATGTGTGTATGTGTGTGTGTGAGAGAGTGAGAAAGAGAGAGAATATGTGTGTGTTAATACTGACTAACAGAGGAAAGAAAAGGAAGGAAATTAGCTGTAAATGATTCACTGGGAGAACTGAAATAGTTCCACCATGAGTACACATTCTGTCTCACACACACACACACACACACACACACACACCCCCACCCCCCTCGGCCATACTGTGAGGTGACCTAGTGACCTTTAGCTCAATCTGAGTGAGTGATAGTGATATTGTTCTTGTGTGACAGTCAGAGGTCAGACACTGTCTATATGTTCAACTCACAAGATTAATAAAAGAGTGTGTGTGTGTGTGTGTGTGTGTGTGTGTGTGAGTGTGTGTGTGTGTGTTACCTTGGCAGGAATGCGTGCGGTGAGGAGATATCCGCGATGTGATGCCAGAGCCTGTGGGGAAAATCACAAACACATATAATACACGAATTCTGACTTGGGCCAGTATGGAAACAGTGCACAATAAATAAAGATTCGAGGAATCCGGTCAAATCTCGGTGTGTAAAGGGCGAGGCCGAAAGCCACTTCTGAAAGCGTGTGATCTCCGATCCCTCAGACGTCACTGTCTTAAAAACCTTCATGAGTCTGTAATGGAGATCCTGACATGGGCTCGGGAATACTTTGGTAAACCTTTGTCACCCGACACCATTCGCCGCTGCATCCACAGATGCAGGTTAAGGCTTTACTATGCAAAGCAGAAGCTGTACATCAACACTGTCCAGAAGCTCCGCCCACTTCTCTGGGCTCGGTCTCATCTGAGATGGACAGCAGCACAGTGTAATCGTGTTTTGTGGTCCGGTGAGTCGACGTTTCAAATGGTTTTTGGACAAAACAGCCATCGTGTTCTCCGGGCCAAAGAGGAAAAGGACCGCCCAAGCTGTTATCAGCTTCAGGTCCAAAAGCCAGCATCTGTCATGGCATGGGGGGCGTGTCAGGGCCCATGGTATGGGGGTGTGTCAGTGACATGGTATGGGGGCGTGTCAGGGCCCATGGTATGAGGGCGTGTCAGTGTACAAGGTATGGGGGCGTGTCAGGGCCCATGTTATGAGGGCGTGTCAGTGTACATGGTATGGGTAACACACATCTGTGAGAGTGGCATTAATGCAGAAAGATATGTACACATTCTGGAGAAACATATTCTGCCATCAGAGCAGGACAACGCCACACCACATTCTGCCCGGATTACAAGCGCATGGTTGCGTAAGCAGAGAGTGCGGGTGCGAGCATGTCCTGCTGCAGTCCTGACCCGTCTCCCATTGAGAACGTGTGGCGCATTATGAAGCGCAAAATAAGGCGACGAAGTCCCCGTACAGTTACACAGCTGAAGAAATACATAATGGATGAACTCAGGAAAATTCTGCTCCCTAAACTTAACCAGCTGGTGTCTTCACTCACACACACTTAATAAGTGTTATTAAAAGAAAAGGTGACGTTAAACAGCGGTAAACAGTCGACTGTCCCAACTTTTTTGGAGTGTGTTACACTCATTTCAAATCTGATGACTGTATATTTTCAAAAATAAATTAAATTCATAAACTAAAACACCAAATAATGTGTAATAATGTGTTTTCAGTACAGTGCAGTACAGCGTGAACTCAACTTTCAAACGACTCTTTTTGGGGTTTTTTTGCATTTTCCATACTGTCCCAACTTTTTCAGAACTGGGGTTGTAGATTTATTCGTTTATTGATTTATTCAAGAATCGGAGCATCTCATTGATACACTCCTCCCTGTCTCACTCCTCCCTCTTACACTCCTCCCTGTCTCACTCCTCCCTGTCTCACTCCTCCCTCTTACACTCCTCCCTGTCTCACTCCTCCCTCTTACACTCCTCCCTGTCTCACACTCCTCCCTGTCTCACTCCTCTCTCTCACACTCCTCCCTGTCACACTCCTCCCTCTCACACTCCTCCCTCTCACACTCCTCCCTGTCTCACTCCTCCCTCTCACACTCCTCCCTGTCTCACACTCCTCCCTGTCTCACACTCCTCCCTGTCTCACTCCTCCCTGTCTCACACTCCTCCCTGTCTCACTCCTCCCTGTCTCACACTCCTCCCTCTCTCACTCCTCCCTCGCGCACGCCCCTGCTACACATCTCACTGTACATTTTCTCTCTTCACTTTTTTTAATTTTACCCAGTAATAGTGTTATTAACCGCTCTGCTCAAATGAGGTCATCCAGCTGAGACGGAACATTCCAGATTTAGCCTGAGAGACCTGAGGGAGTGTGTGTGTGTGTGTGTGAGAGAGAGAAATCATTCTATTGCACACAGAGAGAGACAGGGAGAGAGACAGACAATTCAATTCAGTTTTATTTGTATAGCAGCTTTACAGAAACAAATATACTCAGAATATAGATTTTAAATGTATGAATTTATCACGCGTTCACAGACAGACAGAGAGGAAACGAGAAGATGACAGACGCAGAGAGGGTGAAAGAAAGAGAGATAGAGAGAGAAAAAGAGGGAGAGGGACAGAAATAGAGAGAGAAGCAATGAGAAAATGACATCATGAGTCAGAGAATGAGACAGACAGACAGAGAGTGAGACAGATTACAAAGCCAGTGGAAGATGGATAAATAAATGATGGAGAGATTCTTTTTGATGTGGCAAAACAGAGCGTGGAAAAAATCCAAGGACGCAGCCTGGATACAGGAATATCTCTCTCTCTCTCTCTCTCACACACACACACACACACACACACACACACACACACACACAGACACACAGCATTAACTCACACTTAGTCATTTCCCAAAAAGGAAGCACACTGCCAATAAAAACGAGACTGAGAGATGGAACAAGGAAGTGTGTGAGAGTGAGAGGAGAGAGATAAGCAGGGGGTGTGTGTGTGTGTGTGTGTGTGTGTGTGTGTGTGTGGCGATGCATTTCATTTGCCCTTAACAAGGCATAAAGTTGAGAGAGGTGTTCGAATCATGGGTAGAGGTGTGTCTCCAGACTCCGCCCCCTCCCCCCACTGTAGCATTTCATCCACTCATGTGTCAGCATCAACGAGGCAGAACATAAACCCACACTGATGATAAACACATAACGGCTTTGCTCTTAAACACTGCGGTGAGAGAGACAAGTGTGTGAGAGCATGTGCTTATTTACCCTGTGTGTGTGTGTGTGTTCCCATTTCACCGTCAAACCCCCATCCAACCCCCTGCTAAACCAGCGTTGCCATGGTTACAGCCTCACATGGATACGGGACTTTTGGCATTAAAAGCGTGGCGAGGTCTCGGCTTCACCACGAAATCATCACAGCTCCACCGTTAACGCACACCAGCGCTGTAACGATTCACTGAGTCAAATCTGCAAAAACGATTCATGATTCAAGGTCATTTTGTTACGAATCAGTCGTTATCGTGATCAGGTCATTTTTAACCTTTTCAAGTTGTCCATCTTTAGGCCTGGACCATTTCTGTTACTTTGCCTCATTCCTTATTTATTTAAAAAAATAATAAGAAATAAAGAAAACGAGGCAACAGCAGATTATTGAGTCCAGGACACATGGCCGAACGTTCACAGTCAGAGTCGGGGAAAGTCACTGAGGCGTGACTCGAGTCACGCTGTTCAGCCTGGCCATTTTGGCAAAACCTGCCACTGACTGAAATATCTCCAGCTGTGTCTAGGACCATTTGGACCCTTAATTTGGGCCAAATCCCCAAAGCAGATGCACAGGAGTGCAGACCTGATGATCCACAATTCCACCTACAGCCAATCCACAGCTCAGGAGAAGAACCTGCCATCTAGAACCTCGCCTTGGCTCAGGATCACTGCGTGTCAGTGCCTCCGGGCTCGAAATATTAATAGTCATTTCTGTTATTTCTGTCTTGTTCATCTTTCTGTCTGGGCCGTCCTTTCCAACACTGGGTCGGTGTTGCTTCATTCCATTCATTCTGGGGTATTTTTTGTTCATTTGCACAGGTTTATTTTCGTCGCTCCGCCCCGCTCCTCTTCAGTCCCGGGTCGTGTTCGTCGCTCCGCCCCGCTCCTCTTCAGTCCCGGGTCGTGTTCGTCGCTCCGCCCCGTTCAATGATGAATGATGGTGCTGCTCGTGTTTAATAAAAATCTCCAGTTTTAATCAAACCATGTATTCATCACATCCTTCATGGAGGCGACTTATTAGATTTAGACATGTACCTAATGTTTCGCTTAACTCCAGATCCTTTATAAAAGGAAGGTGTTTACGCAGCGCAGGTCCGAGCGCTCAGCTTCCCGTCACGCTCTCTATGATTAATTCTCCTTCATCATCACAGCAACACTGCAGCCAGCTATAAACCAGATGGTACATGATCCTCGTCCTCACCCTCGTCTCTCAGCACGAGGAACCACACATGACGCAACACGCAGTAACGCACCACGTACGCTCCCGCCCACGTTCGCCAGAACTAGCCTTTATGGGCCTTTGATTAGGATTCAGATCAGAACACTGGAACACTCAAAACTAATTTATTTAATCATAACTAATGAAATATGGTCTGAAGTTCATTAAATCTAGCAGATTTAAAACAAATACAGGCCCTCAAGTAAAGCCACGCCCACAAAAGACAAAACAGTTAATTTAAAACTATATAAGCCGGACCTTTTATTTGTCCTCCAGTTGTTTTAGCTAGCTAGTTTTTTTTATGGAGACAGTGACTACGCTAACAGAGAGTTTTGGTTTTCAGGCTGTCGTTAAGGTTATCAGTCCCGCCCGAGCGCTTGTGAGAATAATACTAATGATTAATCGTGTGCTAACTTAGCTACCTAGCTATCAAGTCCCTCTTCCGTCTTTCTCTTCCTGCAGTTACAGCGCTCCTCCTTGCTCACTGCTAATCACGGGTCCGATTTACCGGCCAGAACAGTTCCCCAGTACAAAATACTGGGTTCCGCTGAAGCAGCACACGGCTGCACGTGACCCTGCGGCGAGGTTCTGCGGCTCTTCAGCACAACGGAGGAACGGCCGATGAGGAGAACCACAGGAACCGCCGTGAGAGCAGCGTTCCTCTTCTTCCTATAGTCCGATGTATAGCTGGTTGTTGCTGCACGAGGAGGTAAAGCTGTTAGCATTCCTCTCGGTGATCTTCAGAACATTCCGGACTGGAACTTTGTGGCGTAACGGTACGACAACTTTGTTCAGAATCTCAAGTTAATGTTTTTCAATGATGGTTCTAGGTTTGTTGAAGGGTTTAAGGGTTCTACTAGGAGGAGAACACTGGGATTCTTCACTCTGCAGCGTGACCTGTTGACCAGGTGATCATGCCGACCAGGTGCTGCTGGAGGTCTCGTCTGTCCTCGAATTACACATCCTGAAAGACTTCTTTGTTCCGTAATCCAAAAAGAATCCCGGTTCTTTCCCCTTGTTGTTTCTTTGTAAGGAGAGATTACGTAGGTGCCTGCCTCACCTCGCTGCCTCGCTGCCTCGCCTCACGGGCAACACGAGCGCTTCTCTTTGTTAAAGCCTGGACGCTGAAATACAAACCGGGAGAAGATACGGATTGGGATCGGATACAGCGGGGCGAGTAATCGCTCGGCAAAAACGCACTCACTACTTTTCTAGTCCAGAAGAGAAGGACAGGAGCTCTGGAGCGCTGCCAGGAAATTCCTCTACGCGGTCGCTCCCTCCTCTGGTGTTCAACAAGCTGATACGGAGCCGTGTTCGACGTATGACAGCGCTGAGAGAGCGAACGCTAATCAGACCGCACGCAGAGAAGATAAATCTCATTACACAGCTGGGGAATCAAAACAAAACAGCTGCTCAGTGCCTGTGTGTGTGTGTGTGTGAGAGAGAGACAGCTCGGAGATTACATTGTCTAGACGGACACCGGTTATTTGCCAAGTCTCGCTAAAGCCAAGAATACGCCAGGTCCTTCAAAATCCAAGCGACGGGGTGCAAACATCACACATGCTACGAGAGCCAAGAGGGGGAAAAAAAAAAGACTCCAGACTTTCAACTCAAGCAAACCTGATATCCTCGAAGCTTTAACAAGCTCATGAACAGAAAATATTAGTCTTTCAGAAGGTCTGACGTCTGGGACTCAGGTCAGGAGTTTGAGAGTTACAAACTCTTCTACAACCCTGATTCTACAATCTCTGGATTATAAATTCCCAATTTATTCAAAATATTATCCGTTTAAGTGCGTACAATAACATTATGGAGCTTTTGATTCATTTCTGGATTTTCCACCACCATAGTATTACAAATAAAAAGATTCAATAGATTCCAGACATAAAAACTTTGATAAAGGAACCAACAACACAGAATTCGAGAACTGCGGACCTCCTGGCTGCGCTTCACAGAACCACGGCTTAGCTTAGCACGTTAAACCCCGGGCTTGGTGAAACACCAGATCTGCTGCCAAAACGTTCCTTGTGGCGAGGAACATGTGAGAAACCAGCAGAGATCAGCCGACTCCGTCCACACGCTTTCATTACGAGGACCTCGCCCATGAAGGTCCCGTTCCACTGACCGACGCTCTTAACTGATCTGATAAAGAAAGCGGCCCTCACTGAGGAGAAAAATTTACAAACATATAATAAATCCTAAAGGCATGAATCTGCGCTGTTGAGAGTGATCAGATCTACACCTAAAACACTGGGACGGATTCTGTTGGCAGGATTTTTCTGGCACTGGAGCCCCAGGCAGGTGTCTCTCCACGGGCTAGAGAAGCTGCTCGGAGCAACCGGTCTTCTCCCAGACCCACAGTTCTCCTGCAGCATCGGGGAGAAGCAAGGCGAGGATTCATCTAAACCTGAATCCTTAACTCAACCTTGAGTTAAACCAGGAATATGTAAAAAAAAAACAAAAACAAAACACGTGACGCCACACACCAGGGACTTCTTCTTGCCCTTTTATTAAAAGATCGAACATGACGCCATCTAGACGAGCACAAGCACACCAAAACCTCCTCTCAGGAGCAACCCGAGACGTCGTTCACACAGAACCCAGTCTCCTGTACCGTAAAGGTCATTTCTGTAATCTGCCTACGTGGCCGAGAACGACGTGAGTCACTGGCACGTTTCCTCTCGAGAAGCTGACGCAAGAGACGTCGAGGTTATCTGCAACGCGGGGAGACGTGCCGTGTAAACCTCGGCCAGGATTCGATCTCAACGTGATAAGAGCGCGGCTATAAAACGCAGGAGGCATGCAGAGAGGAGGATTTATTAGAGCTAGAACAATAAAAGTATCGATTATAATAAAACATTTCAATTTCCACGTCACACCACACGGTCACGATTAACGCTTTTCCATCACGGCGAGGTGAGGTTCTCTCTTCAGGAACACCACAACGGGGACAGCAGCAAAGCCTGGGATCTTTAACCTTCCCAAAGGACGCTGGTTAGTTTATGTAGGCGTGGCTCTTTGTAATACTGTTTACACACACACACACCCCCTCTCACACACACCATCTAAACACTTCCCCAGGAACAGATAAGATCCTCAGGGAATTAACGCCTTTACTCGCGGCGGGGAAGTCGACGTGCCTTTATCTGCTTTCAGACCAAAAATCGTTTCAAGTGGGGATTAGTGGGGATTAGTGGTGCTTCTATTCTGGTCGTCAGTCTGTTTGAATAGAACCCTGGTGTGTTCCCCCTCGGTCCGGTTCTGTATCCAGGTGAAAACACAGCAATCGCACCCGGGGGCCGCGAGTGTCCCAGCGATGAGATGGTCTTATTCGAGCTCCAAGTTCCAGTGAGAAAGCGATTCAAATCGATTGGTGTGAGAGAAACAACTCGACTGAACCGCGACGTGAAAGCGGCTCGACTGAATGTCACATTTTCGCTGACGTTGTCTTGTTGCTTCTCTTCGGAATATTTAACACAAGAGGACGGATTAAAAACACACACACACACACACACACACACACACGTTCAAATAGATTGTGGTAGTGTGTTCAACTCCCCAAAGGACTCGTTACAGGTGAATGGCAATGTGACTACACAGATCATATACATTTTTTTTTTTTTTTGGGGGGGGGTTGGGGAGACAGAGAGAGACAGACAGAGACAGACAGACAGAGAGAGACAGACAGAGAGAGACAGACAGAGAGAGACAGACAGAGAGAGATTGAAGGTGATTATAGCGTGTAATTAGCTTTCATCACTGACATCTTTACATGATCGCTGTCTGGATCAGTGAGTGTTAAAGTATAATTAGATTGTCAGCACATTCACTGATACAATCAGGACTGCAGTTCTCGCTCTCTCTCACACACACACACACACACACACACACTCATTTCACAAATTATTGCACGATACAAATCATTTGTTTAAAAAAAACCACAACATTAGTTAATTAGAATTTCTCGGCGGGGCATTAGGACCCTGAATCGCAGACCTGCCTCGCTTTAACAGTCCTCTATAATCATCACGTCGCGAGGCGAGAGTCGCTCACACACATGCGGAATTTAGCAGGACACACACTTTCAGTGAACCATAACACACTTATTTCCCCCTGCAGTGCGAACAACCCCATCGTGTTCATAACGAGTTCTTTATTTCTTCCTTTTCAGAAACACGGAGAAACAGTTACGCTTTCTTAAAGAGTTCCCACTGCAAGGTTCTATATGAATAACCAGCAGGATAATTAAAGGAAGTGTTCACATTCATTTAATCTCTCTCTCTCACACACACACACACACACACACACACACACACACACACACGGCACCGTTTGTTCTGGAGGAAGTGGCCACTTCTTACTTTTAATCAGTAGGAACTCTTGTTTTTGTCAGAAGTAAATTGGTTAACCGTCACAGTTTAACAACAACAATGTTCTCAAACGGAGAAAAGAGGGACGAAGCCGAGCCTCCGACACGTTAATAACCGTAATTACTCGGCGTCACGTGAAAACGTGTGTTTGTACAAGTTCCGTCACGAGATATCAGCCGGTCAGCCAGACTCCGAGGTCTCTTCACAGAGACGTTCTAGAAACATCTCTCCAAACCAGGACAGCCAAAATTCCCCGCCGTCACAGCGCTCCTTCTTCAGGGCTGCGGTGGATCCGGAGTCTATCCCGGGAACGCTTGGTGTGAGGTGTGAAAACACCCCGAGCGGGACTCCAGTCCATCAACAAACTCATTCAGGAGATTCTACAGGTCATTTTCAGACACGTCCATCCACCTAGCATGTGTTTGGGAGGTGGGAGGAAACCGGAGAACCTTGAAGAACATGAGGAACTCTGCAGAAATTGAGTAACCTGAGCTGAGGTGTGGACCCGTGTAGCTTTACAGGACGGTTAATCACATGATCACCTGGACATCAACGACCGTGGCATCTTCGGGATTCGACCCCGCAACCTTCGGAGTCTTTATTTTGGTGACACTTTGGAAATGTTCTTGGTAAACATCGTATGAGTCCCAGACTGGATGTTAAAGGAATTTGTTTTGTTTTTAATCCCCCAGAGAACCATGAAGTCTTTGTTAAGGATTATAATACACGCATCCAAAATTACTCACGGTTTATAAAGTTTTATATCCTTCCAGAGCTGTAATTTCAGTCTCCTCAGAGTGCCGTATGCACATAAAACCCAAAGTAACAACAAAAACTAACAATCAAACCCAGTACAAACACCTCCCATCCTGAACCATGCACCGGGCTGCGTTTCTCATTTGCAGAAGACCAGCGTGTCCAGGATGGAGCTCTTACTGAAGTCGGAGGAATGAGTGAAACGACAGAAAGCGTGACTACAGCTACATCTAGAAGATCCTGAGAATGAATTATTTATTCAACCTGGTGTTTCTGCTCCTCTCAAGCGTTAAATGTCTTCTTCTATCGGCAGATCATTAACAGCCAGAAGGAAAAAAAAAAAACTCTTTCAAGTAAAAAAATAGCAATTAGTCAGAACCGGATCTAGTACACATCCTGGGAATATTCCTGGTAAAATATTCCTGAACACACTCCAGAACTCTGGAGAAGATGCTGGTATTTTGCTGATATTTCATGATGTTCTTGTTGAGCAGGAAGCTGCTGGACCGAGTGATGGAAGTGATGAGCTCACATGGACAGAAGATTCCAGTCTGTACCAGTCCCTGCTCCAGGTTTCACCGCACTTCTGAACGCTCCTGTCTCTCTGAGGCTGGAGATAATCCACTGAGTGTTATCTTCAGATGGAGGACCATCATCGTCATCATTATTATTATTATTATTATTATCATTTAGCACTGCGTAAAATCCAACATGTCGGACCCGGATAACATCGCGGCTCAATTCCACTCAGACTGGAGGTTTGACTTCCTGCTCACAGCGCGCATCCTCAGTAAAAAAAATCACGTGTCTTTTCCTTGTGCATAATTATTTCCCCCCTGTACCTTCCCCAGATGGAGCCATGAAAGTGAAAGTGAAGCTCTCCTGGTCAGGGTTTCAGCAGGGCTCCACACCGAGAGCTGACAGCTGCGTGTTTATTTACTCAGTAATTTGAAGAAGGAAGTGCGAGAGTCAGCGTTTTTTTTTCATGGCTCAACAGCCACCGTGGAATTCTGGGAAAACTCCAGGGATATTTCGGCATTGTTCTCTCTCTCTCCCCCTCTCACACACACACACACACACACACCATTTCTCAGAAATGCAGGAATACGAGGAATTCCAGTACGTCTGGTTTTCCGTAATAATCCTGAATCTCATTAATAATCCAGAGTAGAGAAACTGCAAGCTTGCTGCTACAAGACGTTAGAAACCCTCCAGATGCAGACAGATGTGTAAAAGCCGACGTGCTCCAGACGTCTTTCGGGGTCCAGCTTCTCAAGTTGACCTTTGCAAAGGTTTGAGATCAACCCCAACTTGATGAGTGATTCCTGGCTTTTCATGTATCCTGGATTTGTCAGGACACGTCTGGCCTCCTTATACACATCACCTTATTTATTTATTTATTTATTTATTTATTTATTTATTTATATTTCCAATCACAGTAGCGCACCTTATACAACACCTTCTAAATATAAACACAAATTAAACAACGAGCTAATGTGTGAAAATCAGTGCGGTGTACGTGATACCCGCTCGGCTTTGTGTCCGGATCGGATTAGCAACGCGAGCTAACTGAACTAGCTACACACTTCCGAGCTTTACTTTTCCTCCTAAAGTCTCAGTGTGATCTGCTCCTCACTAAACACTGACGCTGATGTGAACGCCTGGAATCTCCAATTCCACTCATCCTACAACAGATCTTTCACCGAGAGCGTTTGTTTTGTTTTTTAACTTTTGGTTCTGGGAACAGAGGTTCAAATCCAAACACTGACTCGAGAGCTTCTCAAACCAGATCTCAAGACCTCATGGCTCTTTAGATGATCCAATTTTTGCTTAAAATGCTGACTTATTAATTCCAAATCTCGATTTCGACTGTTAACTGATATCCATCTCAAAATTCTGACGCATTAAAACTCCGACTCATGTTAATTCTGATTGCTCTCAATTTTAACCTTAAAATCCTAACATAAAACTCAGAACTTTGAGAAAGTACATAAAAATTCTGAATTCTCAAAATTCTAACGTACTGTCTCAAATTTCTGACTTAATATCTCAGTTCTGACTCACTATCTAAACAAATTAAACTAATTCTGACCGTGACTAACTTCTGAATTACTCTCAATTCTGACTTATTATCTCAAAAATGTAACAGAGGTTGACTTACTATTACTATATAAATTCTGACTTCGCTAAATTCTAATGTACTGCCTCAAACCTCGGATTATCTCCAAATTCTGACTCATTATCTCACCTTTGTCTGAGTTCTGAGGTCTACATTTTTCTTATTGTATTATTGTACGATTTGAAAATACCGACTTATTATTTAGAAACATTTGCTCCACCCTGTGCTGAGACGTGGGATCGGGAGTCTGGGGTTGCGGCTGGAGAAGAGCTGCTCTAAGCGACGCTGCACCACAGCGTGGACTCGGCTGAGCTCCAGCTCTATTAATAGCAAAGAGAGCCTGGAGGTTCCTCCTCTCTCCTCCGACATCACCGCCAGAACCCACTGAACACTCAACACTGAGCACTGCCTGCAGGCTTCACGCTCAGGGTCAGGTGACCCACGTCCAGATTCCAGATTAGAATCGAGATCCAAGTGTGTGTGTGTGTGTGTGTGTGTGTGTGTGTGTGTGTGTGTCGTGGAGCTGATACTCACCAGGACTCTGTTCTCCACTTTATCACCTTTGACCTCCAGTTTGACTTTCTTCTTAAGGCCCAGCTTGATTTTCCTCCCCACTGCATCCCGAACGCTCTCTGGAACACGGAGAGGAAAATGAAGACCTTCACATCACGCACAGATTTGATTTCAGAACACAAGATCTGCAGACTGACGAGTTTTCGAAGTTGGGTATCTGCTTCACGTGCAGTCCCAGTATCACATCATCTTCCACATCGTTTTCGCTAACCTCTATGAGCAACTCTCATTTCCTCACAGCGCTATTCGATTAGAACGTTAAGTAACATCCCAAACAGACTTCTAAACACAGGAAGATGGACGTGGGAAGGGATGAGGAGGACGACGAGGACAGGAAATGAGGAAGACGAGGAAGAATAAGGATGAGAGTGATAGCGAGTGATAATGAATCAAGATGATGGGGGAAATGATGACAGATAAGGGAAAGGTTCTTGTCTTTGTGTGTCTTTGGTTTCAGTATGATTGAGATGGTCTCAGAAGAAGAACCGATGTTCTCCATCCATCCATTCATTCCATCCATCACTTTCTCTCTTCATTCTGCTGCTCAGATCGATTCTCCACACCTTCACTGAAACGCGAAAACTGGGTCACGTCTGCTGTCACGGTGCAGAGCTGATTTCAGAACCTCATTAACGCAGAATCGGTTTAAAGAAGCTGCAGCCTCGAGCGTGTGTGTGTGTGTGTGTGTGTGTGTGTAGACATAATCTGAGCTAAACATTAGCTAGTCTCACAACACATTATAAATGACACAGATCAACATGCCACAGGTACACTGGAATAAAAGGGGGTGGGGCTTACTTGGAACTCAATTTGAATATTAATGACATGACATAACTGTGATTGTCTTTCTGATTGGCTGAGAGTAATTCACTTAAACTCCACCCACTTTGACCCAAAGATGTTGGTCAGACAACAAAATCACACACACAAAACTCTCTGTATAAAGGGAGAACAATGATGCTCTGTCCTCATCAGCTCGTGTTTATCCACTGAAACAATCCGTCCACTTTCTCTTCCTCCACACACACACGCACGCACACACACGCACGCACACACACGCACCTCTCCTGAAAACATCCTCAACTGCTTCAGAACACACTTCACATTTATAGTCAATATTTAATCACAAAGAAAAAGAGAATCATTAAAGATCTGAAAAAAACCAGAAGTACAAGATGATGATGATGAGGAGGAGGAGGAGGAGGAGGTAGAGGATGGAGTGAGGAGGAGGAGGAGGAGGTAGAGGATGGAGTGAGGAGGAGGAGGTAGAGGAGGAGGAGGAGGTAGAGGATGGAGTGAGGAGGAGGAGGTAGAGGATGGAGTGAGGAGGAGAAGATATGTATGCTGAAGGCAGGTGCAAAGAAGCAGAAGAAAAAATTATCAGAAATAAGATGAGAAGCTGCTGATAAACAACAACAACAACAACAACACATAAAACCACTAAGGAGTTTATATATTAATAAGAGACCATATTCATATTATGATTATTATTATAAAATTGTAATTTGTATTTATCCTCTAAATATTATCCTGTACAATAGGCATGTTTATATACACACACACACACACACACACAAAATATCTAATGTAATAAATGTATATATATATGTGTGTGTGTGTGTGTGTGTAAGAGAAGTTGTCCTCACCCAGCAGCTCTCTCGGAACATTGCTCGTCTCCTCACTCATATTCACTCCCCAGATTAAATCCACACACACACACACACACACACACACACACACACACACACACTCTCTCTCTCTCTCTCTCTCTCTCTCTACACACACACTCACTCTACACACACACACTAGACAAGTCCAGAGGAGTGAGAGCGGTCATTAACACTGCTGCTGCTGCTGCTGCTGTTGCTGGAATAAAGCCTTAATCAGGGAGGGAAGCGGGGCGGGGGCGCGCACACACAGGCACGGCTCCGCGCGCCGCGGTTACGCGCTCCTTTCCTCCCGGCCACGCGCTCTCGGCTCGGTTCGGGAAGATAACATCGGTATCGGTATCATCATCATTACTATTATTATTATTATTCCTTTCTCCCGAGCTGCTGAATCTCCGCCACTGAAGCCTCCGGAGAGAGAAGGAGCCACCGGAAGCGCTTTAAACGCCCCGAGCCCAAACTCCGCCCCCTACTTCCGCTTTATTTACATATCAGCCTGAAGAATGAGGAAAACTGTCACAACAGCGACATCTGCTGAAGAAACGGACACACACACACACACACACACGGACACACACAAAGTGAAAGCTATAAAGAAAATTTTAAAAGATAAGTGACAGAGTAGATGATATCACCTAAGAAAGAAAGAAAGAAAGAAAGAAAGAAAGAAGGATGGACTAGGGGTAAAATAGTACATATTGAAGGACAGAAAAAAGAAAGAAAAACAAAATAATCCATTATGTTTAATTAACTCGTTCTTGTTTCATTGTGACATTTACTGTGACATTTCTGCTCATCCATTGCTCCTCTCATTATATCACACTGAGTGTGTGTGTGTGTGTGTGTGTGTGTGTGTGTGTGTGTGGTGGATCTGTGCTTTATTACACTAATTGACACGGAATGACACTGTGAGATTAAACGCTCTCTGACACTGACACACACAC
>JANDJT010000001.1:416824-431230 GCA_024331685.1 Stegophilus panzeri | reverse complement strand
CCACACATCCTCCTCCATCCACACGTCCTCCTCCATCCACACATCCTCCTCCATCCACATGTTCCCCTCCATCCACACGTCCTCCTCCATCCACATGTTCCCTTCAATCCACACGTCCTCCTCCATCCACACGTTCCCCTCCATCCACACGTTCCCTTCAATCCACACGTCCTCCTCCATCCACACGTTCCCCTCCATCCACATGTCCTCCTCCATCCACACGTCCTCCTCCATCCACACATCCTCCTCCATCCACACGTCCTCCTCCATCCACATGTTCCCCTCCATCCACACGTCCTCCTGCATCCACACATCCTCCTCCATCCACATGTTCCCTTCCATCCACACATCCTCCTCCATCCACACGTCCTCCTCCATCCACACATCCTCCTCCATCCACATGTTCCCCTCCATCCACATGTTCCCTTCCATCCACACATCCTCCTCCATCCACATGTTCCCCTCCATCCACACGTCCTCCTCCATCCACATGTTCCCTTCCATCCACACATTCTCCTCCATCCACACGTTCCCCTCCATCCACACGTTCCCTTCAATCCACACGTCCTCCTCCATCCATACGTCCTCCTCCACCCACACGTTCCCCTCCATCCACATGTCCTCCTCCATCCACATGTTCTCCTCCATCCACACGTTCCCCTTCATCCAAACGTTCCCCTCCATCCACACGTTCCCTTCAATCCACATGGTATCCTCCATCTACTCATTCCCCTCCATCCACACGTCCTCCTCCATCCACACGGTTTCCTCCATCCACACGTCCTCCTCCATCCACAAATACTGTTGCATCTACAAGTCTTCCTCCACCCCACATGTTCTCCATCCACAAGTCATCCTCTCTCCACGAATCATCCTCTGTCCACACGTTCTCCATCCACACGTCCTCCGTGGAGAATAAACAGAGCATGAAGTGTCACTCGCTCCTCACAGAAAGGTTATGGTATGATAAAGGCTATACTTTATTTTCCTCTGAGCTTACTCAGTTTCATTTCGCATTATACAAAGTCTGAGTTCAACACTGAAGACTAAACAAATCCTGATGAATGAAATGACTCAGACGTCGGGGTTCTCGAGAAGGTCAGAGAATGTTAAAAAAAATTAAAATACCCAAAGAAACTGCAAATTGTATTTAGACATAATTACATTTCTGAGAGGATTTCTCCAGCAGATTTTTCAGAACCACTGAAAGTCAAATTATTGTTTAAAAAAAAAAAAAAAAAAAAGTATTTATTTCACAAAAAAAGGTCGATGGCGAAGACGGAGAACATCTGGACGTAATGTTCACGTTCCTTTGAGAATTTCAGAAGTTTTTGATAATATACTGCAATAAATAAATCCCTTTATTTATTTATTTACTTACTGAAATACATATTTAATTGTTTAATCATTTACTTCGTTATATTTCTATATTTATTCATTTTACCGTATGTATTAATGAATTCATTTCTATTATAATCCAATATCTCAAATCAGTCACATTTTTTGGATTTCCTAAAAATAATTTTCACAGATTTTGTGATGAATAAATATTCACATTTATACATAAATATTTATAAAATAAAAAAACCCTCACATGCAGAACTCTCACACGAGCAGTTGTAAAACCATAAAGCTTTCATTTGCATAACACTCCACTCCCTGCCCTCAACTGCTGCTCCAGCGCGCAATAACCGACGGGGTCATCAGAAAGAAAGAAAGAAAGAAAAAAAACACTCCAAAAAAAACAACTGATTTCCATAACAGACCTCGAACATGAAAAGAACAGGAACTTGAACTGAAAGCTGGAGGGAAAACATTCCTGGGATGAATTCCCAACTGTAAGGATAATAACATCAATCCAGCGCCTGTATTGCTCTTTCATGGACATATAATCAATCCAAACATCCATTATTTATCAAATCTTCACCCAAAGAGTACAGTATATGTCATTATTAAACATTATTAAACGTACCTACATGATGATACTGGCTGAAATCAGAACATCTGTAGCAGTAAATCAAACAGACAGATTTTTACAGAGTTTTATTTGAATTTCATTTAATAACGGTCGTCTCGGTCCCCATGTCCTGGAGCTACACGGGAACTGAGTGATGTCTCTGTGATGGATTTTGTGTGATGGCTGGTTTTAGTAAAAAAAAAAAAAAAAAAACGGAGATACTGCGGGTGACCAAACTTCGACTTAAAACAGACCCACGATGATGAGGTACGCGACCTTCTGAAGTTCTGCCCAGAAAGGCGAGCGGTCTTCCTCCGGTCTTCTCACTGAGCCGAGACTTCTCGTCGCTTGTCTTTCATTTTCCGAGACCCGAGAACGTAAATCAACTGGAAGATGCTCCATCAGGCAAGAAGGTCATAAACGTTTAACCATAAACATAAAACTTCACATCACAAGTCCAGTCAATTCTGGATTCCGATTGGTCAGAATGAATTTTCTGCCAACTGTGCAGTTCTAATACGTTATCGTTTCTATAGTAACGTCTCGTTCACAGGGAACGTGTTGATACGGTGAAGCTTTGAGCTAAAAACGGAACAGTTATGGAAGGAGTCTCCAGTGTCAGAGGTAACGTCTGAGTTTGCGATGCTGTTTTAAATTTCATTAACTCCGAGAGAGAGAGAAAAAAAAGACGCTGCCCTGATGGAAAAAAAACAACAACAGAAACCTTCATAGAATTTGTAATGGTTTTAATGGTTATAATGGGAATCCTATTGGTTTTAATGGAAATGGTAACGGTCCCTGTGCGTCTCTACTGGGAATTTGTTGCCTTTTATTGGTGGCATGTTATAATAAAGGTAATGGTAATGGTTTTAATGGTTAACTGATGGTTTGTAATGGTATTTGTAGGGGAAACCATTAGAATTCCTGAGAAGTCTTCTTCAGCAGGTTGGTGAGGAAACGAACATTTATAGCTGCTATAATGTACTGTAAGTGAGAGCAGAACAAACTTGTTTCTCTGATATTCGGATAGAAGGTGTGGCGTGCCGGTTGGTGAGTCGCTGTGGCGTAAGAGGAATAAAACGCTTGGGGACGTGCCGTTAGAGGGAAATAATCAGCGTCAGGTGGTGACCGTTAGGTATTTCCAATAAAACGTATCAAAACACTGATTTTGGCTGAATTTGTAGTAAATAACAGAAAATCAAGCATTAACAAGGAGATCTTCATTCGGATCTCCGAGCTCCAGACGTGAACCTGTGGTGAAACACAATGTTTAAACGTTCCTTTTGTACATTTTGACAGTGCAACTTTCCGGAAAATTCTACCTGTAATAATACAGGAGACAAAATGAAAAAAAAGGCCCAAACAAACGTGACCACAGTTTTCCAAGTTCGCCATCAACGTGTCCTGTAACAATGGGCTTTATTTCTATGTTGGGAAACAGAAGAGTCTTCGATTTACATTTACAGTGTCTAGACCTCTTTACAAAAAAAAATTATAAAAAAATGGCCTCAGGAGCGATTCGTGCCGGGAATGTGCTACCGTTTTCTCCTCAAAGTCAAATCACAGCTCCCATTCTATGTGTTTAGAGCTTCGTCGCCAGGAGGGAAACTCACGGCTGAGGAAAGTAAACAGGCGCAGGCAAACCGCTTGTTTTATGTTTGTTTTATCCGTTTCATGGGCAGCTCAGTGAATGTGTGTGTTGTGCAGAGTGTTTGCACTGTTTCCTGGACGTGTCGTGACGTCGCTCTGTAGCTTCAGAATGCCTGTGAAAGATTGTCCTTTCTTCACTACTCTGTGTGTGTGTGTGGGGGGGTTCCTTGCTTGTTCACATACCCATGCTGAGAGGTCTCTAATAGTATTCTAACCTCTCTAGAGATAAAAAATATTGATGGCTATTAAACAATCCCAGGTATTCCCAGACCTGAAACTAAACCCGATAGTTGCGCTACATTCCTGATTTGTGGGAAGCACAATCCGAGCCTGATGAACTTTCCACATGGCCCGCACTGACTCTTTTTTTTTTCTTCCCCCTCCTTTGTTTTCTTTTCCAACACTATCCTTGTAAGCATTTTCCATATAGTAAATCTCCAGCAGCTCTGGTTACTTTAGGGGGAAAACAACTTGTTGTCCAAATCAGCAAGCGTCTCCTGAACTGTTCTCGAAATTCCTACATGCCAAGGCCATCCGTAACCTCCATCAGACCTTGGAGTTTATTATTCCATACATCACAGCACCTGTGTTTCCCGTGCCAGAGTGAAATCTGTTCGGGTTCCTTCTCCGAGGTCCTGCTCGAGCAGATCTACAGCGCTGACATCAGGCAAATTCATTCGTTCTCTGTGTACTAGACGTCCTCGAACCGTATTTATCACCTCGTATTCGGTTTTCCTGACCGTTAGCTACAGGAAACGTTGGTCTGGCTGAAAAAAATACATTTTGAGAAGGACAAGAGAGAGAGAGAGAGAGAAAGAGACACTGCCCTGCTGAAAAAAGCAACAGAAACCCTTATAATGGGAATCCTACTGGTTTTAATGGAAACTGTAATGGTCCCCATGGGTCTCTACTGGTAATTTGTTGCCTTCTCTCGGTGGCATGTTACGTCTAGTGGATACCATTAAGGACCAGTAATGGTGATGGTTTTAGTGGTTAGCTGATGGAAAAAAACCATTTATTTTGTGATGATAAAGTAAATCGTTCCAGATGTTTCTCTGTAACATGTCAAGTGACGTTTTTGTTGTTGTTTTTTTGTCTTATTAAATTCAAGAGAAAGAAAAACAGGACTAACTTGTTTCACGGATGTTCCACAACTTGAACTGTAGCTAAAAACAAATAAAAAGTATAATGTGTCATTCTTTAATAAATAATAATCTGTAATCACGGCGGTATGAGAGGAATAAAACACTTGGGGTGGTGATGTTATAGGAAAATAATCAACGTTGTGGTGGTGTCAGGAACTTACGGCTAACTTACTGTATAAAACGTACGGAAATTATGATACTGACTGGATTGAGTTGGATCTCGGGGGTGTATGTGCTTTAAACATAACAAGCCATACGTTTGAAGAATGTAAGCCTAATACTTTGTGAAAGAAAGCGATGCTAAATGAGATCGTTATAACTGAACCTCAGTAAGGAAAAATGATTGAAAAGAAAATAATTTGCCCTGGAGATCAGAGCTCGTAACGTTTATTTCCATGCTCATTTCGCGTTTCCTCACTCAGACCTTCTGGGCATTTAGACATGACGAGTCCTCGTCCTCGTCATCGCCGTCGTTCTTGTCCTCTTCCTCCACCGAGGCTAATTTTACAGCGATGAGCCACGGGTTACACAGAGCTCTGATTCCACCAGGATGAAGGTTAGACAGACAGCTGCTTAGACCGAGCTGAAGTGCCAAACGCAGAGAGCTAAATAAAATCAATTCACTGCCAGTAAAAGGGAAGCAGAATACTATATTTGTCCACTGAGGTTTCACAGCTGGAAGGAGAACAGAGGAACCGGTTTAATGCTTTGGTGGAAATTGATAGGTGTGGAATGGAAATAGGGTTTCTCTTTCAAAAAAAGACATCCAGTTGTGGAAGTGGAGAAAAATAAAAATCAATCAATGTGCCCCATTTTTTCTTTCCCTCCCCCATTTCTTCTTATTTTCTCTTTTCTTCACCATATTTTATTTAAGGGGTTGCGAAATGTTCTTAAACTCGTCTTAAAACGCGGGCATCTCTCAATGACATCTCCAGATGAGTGGGACATTCACGTGGCCACATTATGGACCAGATCATCTCTCTTGGAAGTCACGAGTCAGCCACATGAAGGGCTTCTTGAGCAAACCATCAAAGTCATGAGAAAAGGATTCGGGTGACAACATCTGGGGGCCCTCCTGTCTTCTCCTCTCCTCTCTTCCGTCCATACGACATGAGACAAGTGACCTCGACTTCATGCTGGGAGGAAGAAGAAGTACGGAAACCATAAAAGAGCCACGAGAAGGTCATGGGATGGAGATTAATGACATCGAAAAGGTCAGATGATCTTTGTGGTGTTTGTGCACTTTTAGAGCAAAACCAAATCATCAGCAGTAAAAAGGTTCACCCCATTATGGAATCTTGAAGATATCTGAGAGTCTGATTGTGTCAGATATGTGAATAGCACTTCAAACGGTTCTTCAGTTTGTCCATCGGGGGGATGGTTTCCCTTTTCGGCGAACACTTTTTCAAAGCCGTAATTGTTAACCGTCCAAGGAATCTCCAGAGGAACCTGTGAGGAAGCTGAGTCGAAATGACTGTGTAAATATAACGTCGAGTTAAATGTTAAACAAACACCTCATTGATTTCTCCACACACGTTGGCCTTCTGCTCGAGAACGTCAGAAATTCCTTGTATGATATCCAAATGCAAAAGGTTTTTTTTTTTTACCCCAACGGAAAGCACACACTTGTCAGACGCCGGTCAGTGGAATTCTGGTCAGCCTAGCACACTTTAACCTTCTGTGGGAAACCAAATGGCAGGAGGTCCAGGTCTTTCACAGGGCTGGTGGTAATTTTAGCCAGCCCTCGTAAAGGACACCAGCAGGACTGTGTAGGTATTAATGTGGAACTGGCTTCAACCCCTAAAACCACAGCAGGCCTTAAATTCTCACATGCTGGAGATCCAGGAGGAATCCGTGTGAGTCACATCCATCCTCGAGTCATAGCTATTGAGACCAGGTAACAACCGAGTCACTACACACTCATTATACTGCTAACCTTTACTGTGTTTCTGAGGCACTCCAGTTGAATTCATTAGCAATAAGTAATACCCATAAGCACATTTCCACAAAATTGTCTCAAGATGCTGCAAGCCACAAAAGAGAAACTTTCATGCCTTTCATACCTTATCGAAACTGGCTCAAACGTCCTGATTCCATGTTTTAGAGATCATACATCAAATGCATTGCTTGGTTATTACATTTCCTAAAGCCACTAGATCCTGATATACTTCAAAAAAAAAAAAAAATGGGCGATCAACATCTGGGCCTTGATGGCAACTTCAGAGCACAATGTGTGGTTAGTTGTGGCTAACCAGGGCATAAATGAAACTCCAAACGTTCTCTGAATCTAGTTCATTTCAAAAGCTCTCTGGGGTTAGAACGAATTCCCCTGAGCCGTGGTCATTTCCCATCAGCTAAGAATTGTGGGCGCAGAAAACGCAGCGGTGCCAGCTCTCTTAATTACAGGTCCTCACTGTGATGAGTTTAAACAGGTTGGAATCTGTCGACCCGATCGCATAAAGAGCCTGAGTGACCGAGACTTTATAGGAAACCAAGCTGGATCAAGACGACAATCACGATCACTAGAGCGTCCAGGCGAATTCGTCAGCTCTTATCGAATCTGTCGGAGAAGGAATCTTGCGGAAAAGAAATTCTAACAAGACGCTGATAGAGTACTCCATGACCAGTGATGATCTCCAAATTCTCTAAAACTATCAAACAAGTGGCTCGCTGTGTTTCGTTATCAATCTGACGAGGCTCTTATTTCTTTTCTAATCTCTATTATATCTATGAAGCGAAGCCCCAAAACCACTGAATACTCGGAATACTTCAGATCTTTTTTTTTTTTTCCTGATGGCCATTTCTCAGATGTCGGGGTCTTATCTGTACAAACCTCACGCTAGCATCGTGCCAGTGAAGAGCTGAATCAGGTCTCTGTCCTCGAGGCCTTGTTGTCAAGAGTTCACAGGACTGCCCAAGGCTTCCACTAACCTGACAGTGGGCTTTTCCAAAAAAGAACAGAAAACAAAGAAGCATCCACAGACGTTCCACACATCGTCATGCAGCCTCGCAGATGTTGTGAAAGAGATGCTTCGACGTGCAGCAGCGCCAAGCGTTTGTTTTTCCAGCGGATCCGTTTACTACGGCTGAAGTCGCGGTCACTCTGCGGCTGCACGTTGTTTCAATTTCCCTTTTTTTCCCCTCTGCAGTTTCGCAAAGCAGGCCGCCAAATTAAACGTCTGAAGTGTGTGTGAAATCACACTACTGGTCTGTAATGGGCGAAGACTTGGATGCAAGAATTTATGGGAAACTGAAGGCAAGGCAATTCCAAACAGTAAAGACGAATGGTTAAGGTAAAGGTGTGGAAACCAGTGAACCTGCTAATGAGGGTCATCCATGAACACGGTTCTTCAGGGGAATTATTAATAACCGGAGCGGACTGTAATCAGACCGAAAAATCGAACAAAATCCTGCTGAGTTCCTGCTGAGATACACCGTGGACGTCTTCCAGTTCAACTGGCACTGAAATATCTGTCTGGCAGAAAGACTGAAAGATGATTCGAAATGACAAATACCAGAGTTTATTGTTAAATTCCATCCCATCAGACCCTGATTAGAGGAGTTTGAGTCGCCAAAACTCCTGCAAGAACCTGAACCTCAGTGCCAAACGTTCAGTACGTTCGAAATATCACCATGCTGGCCGTCGGTCCGCCGAGCGAGCGCAGGATAAATAAGTCAAGCCTTCATCTTGTGCTTTTCTACTCACCCAGAGTTTGAAGAAGACAAAGCGTGCAAACAGAAAAGACGGCAGATACTCCATCTTAACACTTCGCACCATCCGGTGTGTTGGAGACGGAAAAACTGTCTGGCTCTTTCCCTTCGCAAAACATTTCATCGGCTCATCCAGTCGCGTGCTGGGACGCTTTAAACCAGCTGCACCAACATTAGTGTTACGGTCTTAACGTTCCTCAGGCTCACAGTGTGAAGACCGTTTAGAAGAAGTTCAGAAGGTCTTGCTCACAAATGTGGGCAGTTTCGACAAAGGTACGCGAACGATCTCCCGATCAAAGGAAAAGTACTGGTTGGAAGATCAGAGGTTCCAGATATTCAAATACTTTCATTTTATGGCATTTAGCAGACGCCCTTATCCAGAGCGACTTACATTTATCTCATTTATACAACTGAGCAGGTGAGGGTTAAGGGCCTTGCTCAAGGGTCCAACAGTGGCAGCATTGCAGTGCTGGGGTTCGAACTCACGACCGTCCAATCAGTAGTCCAATCTCTTAACCACTGAGCCACCTCTGCCAAATAAATGGATAAACAGATAACTAAGTTTCTGCTTCAAAAACAAGCTCATACATAATAAGTGATGAGGTGTAATGCGGGCGGAGTTACTGTTACTATCCTGACGTTGATTATTGTCGTATAACAGCTCGTCCCAAAGTGGTTTTTTTTTATATATCTCTTATACCACAATTTTTAATCGGTTTCATCCGTTTATAGTTATATTTAATGTTGTAAAAACATACGCAAAAGACGTTGCACTTACGTTACAGCAGCTATAAACACTCGTTCCCTCCCCAGCCCTCTCTCTATTCCCTTACTGTAGCTAAAAGAAAGCAAGAAACTCCTCTGTCACGAAGATGGCGGAAAACTTTACAGCGATTACGCTGGGAACGAGCCGTTACTACGGAAACACGTATTAGAATGCGTGTGTCAATATAAACGTGTGCATGACTATCATCAGCACAGTGTTGGTCAGTTGTTCCTGCAGAATAAACGAATAAATAAAAAGCCGTGACGTGTTTTTTTGGCCGTGTCTGAAGCGTTAGAGAGTTTTAAAAGTTTGACGAGTGTTTTGCCGTCAGAGGCCAAGCTGCAGAGAGCTGGCTGTGACCCGGGAGTTTCCACACCTCTGCTGCTGCATGAATAGATTCTTTGTGCAGGCTGCGACTCTAACGGCGGCGTTAACGTTAGCGCGCCTCCTTTTATCTCTACGATGCAAAATCCTCTTGCTCTGATGTTATCACGTGAGCGAGTAACCCTCTGAGATAAGCGTGCACTCGTTCAGCGCCGGGATAAACATTCTCTAAACGTGTGATGTGTAAACAGATCGAAAACGCTGACGTGTTATAACGATACGTATCAGAGACCAAACAGGACACGAATGGAAGCCGAATGTTCTGCTGGACGGACGTCTGTCCTCTCACTGTACTCTTTCACCTCTTTTTTTTTTTTTTTTTTTTTAGCATATTGTTCCTTCCTGCTGGGGACATTTTTGTGCTATACGTCATCTCGCCACAAATGTGAGTCAGCGAAACCAATCACCCTTCCAAAACAAAACAAAAAAAAAATGACTGAAAAAAAAAAAAAAAAAAGCAACAAGGGTCATGATCATAATCTCAAAACTAATATGACAAACATGGCATGGAAATGTGGAAATGTGGAAATGTCGCAGGCCTCATGCAGAATGCTGTAATTTTCACAAACACCACATGACCTTTTCTTACCCTACTTCAGAGGGACAGTTTTAAAACCCCGGGCATCTGGAAGGGAGACACGCTTCAGTGGAACAGGGAGGGCTTTTCCTGGTACGGGCGCAGGAAAACGCTCAAAGTATACGGCGACACTACGCATTGCAGCCGCCGTTTCCCGACAGAGGCAGCGGAACGCCGTGCCAGAACCTCGTCTGTTCTTTTCATCAGAAAACCCAGAGACGGGGAAACATGTCCCTGTTTATTTGTCCCTTCACTTATTAACCCACGGGCTGATGAATTCGGCCGTCCGTCTGGTTTCGCGTCCGGGGCGTAGCCTTGCGTTCCACACGTGAACGCTTCCAAAAAAAAACCGTGTCACTTTCTTAACCAGAGCTTTTAGAACCTGAACCTCACTCTAAACAAACTAACAATGAATAACAGAGCCGTATTGTGAATGAAAAACAAATTAAAAAAACACGGCCATCTGGCAGGCGACGGCGGTGACATCATGAATCATTGCGCTCGCTAATCTGTTTGTTGATACAAGGTCCGAATAAAAACGAGAAGAATTAGTTTTAAATGAGACTATTAAGCCTCGGTAAAGCCGACTAAACTCTGTTTATTCAAGACCCAACATGGTTTTCTTTACAGACTTTGTTTCCTTCATCCTCTAAATTATGTATCGTATGAATTACACCATATTTGAAAGATTGGCCTGTTTTCTCTGGTTTGCATCGCTAATTGGATGCATTTGTTCCAAGTTTATTTTCCTTTTTCCTTTTTTCTTTTTTTTACTCACTGAAACGATTCCTCAGCATTCTGTAGCTTTTAGGCTTGCGTTAGTGATTAGTGTGTGAATAATGTGGACAGCATCTCATCCGAAAGCAATTACACGACTAAACAAAGATGAAGGCGGACATTGTAGGATACGCCGGATATTAAAGCCATCATACGGAACATACAGAAGTTTTGAAATGAAATGGACTTAAAACATCACGTATTAATGGAGCAGGATAAAAATTTTTTAGCTATGTAGACTCTAGGTAGACGTTTATTTACAAATAAATCGAGATAGTTGTGAAGTTGTGCCTGTATAAGTATTCACCTCTGTTAGCTCAGTAAAGCATGGTGGTGGGAGCATCGCATTCAGTGTTCAGTTTTTTTTA
This sequence comes from Stegophilus panzeri, assembly GCA_024331685.1. NCBI lineage: Eukaryota > Metazoa > Chordata > Actinopteri > Siluriformes > Trichomycteridae > Stegophilus > Stegophilus panzeri. The sequence goes on along the minus strand of JANDJT010000001.1, from coordinate 419,895 downwards.
TACCCGTTATACAATCACCTTATTTATTAGTAAACAGCTCTGCAAATGATATCGATTTTGCCTCACAATTCAACTGGGACTTGTCTCATCGTTTAGCACTGATGCTATGCTGTTATCGTCGTGTCTCTTTTACTGTGGAAATTCTTTCATAATCAGACATCGGGGTATTTCTGATCAATGGTGCAACAACGGCACCACAAACTATTGGAAAAGCACATGATTTGAACATGACGTGGAAAGGAGAACGAACGACGTCGGTTTAATCGAGTAAGGAAGTTGCCGAGTGTGAGTTCTGTGTGACTGAATCATTAGGGACCGTCACTAGAGTGCAGCAAGTCTGACATTAGAAGTAGTGTATTGCTGCATGGGAAACGCACACACACACACACACACACACACAGATTATGTAATCGATACTGATTGCTCATGTTATATTGTTGTTCTATCAATCTTTTCTATCACGCATGACTCTCTCGGATCTTATTCTGTATCTATAAGGGTCTCTCCGTCTCGTCACGTACCTCCTCAGAGTTATTGCTTTGTGTTATTACAGACTTACTCTTTTTAAAATTTTTTAGTTGGAACAGTTGCAGATCCATGTCACGGTGTACGTATATCAGTCTCGCTTTTATTTGGACTTGATCTTGGCTAGCCCGGGTCTTGGACTCGACAGCGGCAGTCTTGACTAGCGCTCTATTACTTACATTTCAACTCCAAAGTCTAACACTGCGAAATGTGGAAAAGTTCATGGGGGTGAATACTTACGCACGGCACTCTATTTAACGTAACAGAAAATGCAGGCTAATCAAAGACACTTATGTACTGTTTATTTGTTTTGTTTAGTTCTTTTAAACTTTATTTTACAGCCTGTTATAATTTATGGCAGATAATAATAAGGAAGAGAATGAAATTCAGCTTCGTCGTGAACTCAGAGCTGATATTTATATTAAAATATGCTCAAATTAAAATACTGTTACTATGATACGGCTGTATATTAAACTGCGTGCATTACTCCGTGTGTTTGTCCCGTATTGTGTCCGTGTGGTCTGATTTTAATGAGCTTATTCAATTATGTAAAGTTCCTGACCCAGCTGCTTGAGGAAAACCGCATGCTCTGAAATCCTGGGACGTAAAAAAATTAATAAATAAAAAAACAATAAAAAACCGGTACCCCGGGTCATTTCCGAGCCTGTCTGTGTCACAGGCCGGTCTCATAACTCACACGGCCCCTGTAACCGCACGTAAGGTATGGTTTCACACAGTTTGCTTCTCATTCCTCCGGGCCTGGCCTGCCTAAAGCAACACGGCTCGCTCCAAGTCCGGCGGAAACAGATCCAACCGGCGTCGCTCCACTCGTAAATCAATACGCCACAATCTGAGTTTTGCCTGTGATTTATTTCGTCAGGAGAACGTATAAAAGTACGTCGGTCGCCTGGGGCCTCGTGTCTCGGACACAAGCGAAAGTGAGAGAAGAATATGAATATCTGCACAAACGGACGTCAAAACAATACCAAATTACGCGTGTAATTATCAGATTATAATACGAGCCATAAATCCGAGCAAGCAGCAGGTCGACGTCGAGGAAGAAAAAAAACCAGGAGCAAACCGTTGTGCTAATATTTTCCTTCTGAAATGCTCCGAGGACTTAAAAAAAAAACGAAGCTTATTTGTTCTGGTATTTATAGTTCCTGTCCCATGTCCTTAACTCCACACATTGATGAGCTGCCATGTAAGATGGAATGCAGCAAAGCCGATTCACGGCCCATAAAAAAGTCCTGCGCTGCTGAAGACACGAAACAAGCGGGAAACGAGTTTCACAATGCTCTGTAGTGGGCGGGGAATTTTCGTTTTTAATTCATTTGGCCACAATGACTGCTCCTCAGGAAGAAAAAAAAATAAAAAGCGCTTTCTCTGACAATAGATTCCCGACAAGGCGCTTTCGCTGCTTTCCATGACAATAGAGTCGTGACAAAGCGAATCCAGAGACTTAATTAAGTCGTCTCTAATTGTGTACGTTTTTAGACGGTTTTTTGTTATGCGCTCGGTTTGACTTCTCAGAGCTCCAGAGTTCAGTTGCGCTGCATTTCCACATCTTCAGATCAGTCAACTCGGACGCAGACTCAAAATTCTCTCGGAATTTAAGTAAAAATCCGAGCGGTCCGGACGGTGGCCTCCGGCGAACGCTCGGTGTGAGTCACGCTGTCTGTCTCTCACGCCTGTAAATCCCGTGTTTCTACAACAGCCAGGGAAAAGGGTTGAGCCGCCATAATGGCTGTTTATCCCGAGGCCTAGATCTGATTAAAACGCCGCTCGAGGACCTCGTGCGTCTGATCTCTGAAGTGTGTGAAACGTGACTCACCGAACAAACGCTCATCTCTTCTTACTCGTGCTCCATTCCTCGATATTATATCAATCTGTCTGGATTAAAGCCGGCTTCGCAGGAGACAATAATAACGGAGCGATTGTGCGTGGGAAAAGGTCCGCACATGTTTCCCGACGTTTCCCAACAAATAACTTGTCGAGACGGCTTAAAATAGCAGAGATGACGAAACCGAATCTCCGGCAGTCTGTCGTTAAAACCGAGCGGCCGATGACAAATTGACGGCGGTTTCGTTACAGAACGAAGAGCACACGCCGTTCTATCGGGGAGATTTGTGATGCAATATTAATAAACACACACACACACCCGAGTTCAAATCCCGGACTAAACACTTCATTACATTTCTACTCATACTCATCCTTTCTTTAGTCTGTCACAATATCCTTCACTGTATCCTTTAATACAGAGGTAATTCTGTAAGGGTTTGGCAGATTTACTAATTCCTTCTCAAACGTGTCTAACCCTAACCCGAACAAACAGTAAAAAACACAACAACATAAAAATCAAGACACAATTTCACCCAACACACGGCAAAGTGAAAACGGGAATATGAAATTCCCGCTCCGTTGGGTGTGGAATTCAGTGATGTCACTTCAATATGGCGGTTTAGGGTTAGGGGTTAGGGTTAGGGGTTGGGGTTAGAGTTAAGTTAGGGGTTAGGGGTTGGGGTTAGGGGTTGGGGTTAGGATTA
>JANDJT010000001.1:400986-416748 GCA_024331685.1 Stegophilus panzeri | reverse complement strand
TAGAGTTAGGGGTTGGGGTTAGGGGTTGGGGTTAGAGTTAAGTTAGGGATTAGGAGTTGGGGTTAGGGGTTGGGGTTGGGATTAGATTTAGGGTTTAGGGGTTAGGGGTTGGGGTTAAAGTTAGGGGTTGGGGTTAGGGGTTAGAGTTAAGTCAGGATCAATAATAGCAGTTTGTTATCTAGTATGTTTTGGTGTATAACGTGACACGTCTACTTCAATGAGAGGTACGAACGACGTCTTTCAGTGGAATTGAACTGAAATCCGGAACACATCATGAGAAGTGAATACAGTTTTCCCGTTTAGCGTTTCTGTAAGTAGTGCGCCGTGCACGATACAGAACATCTTGTTCAAAATCTCTGCACCGAGAGCGTCTCCTCCCTGATTTCTCCCTCGGTTCTCTCACCATGAAAACGCAGAGATGATCGATCACGCTTTCGCTAATCCATCATGCTCCAGCACATCGGGGCCAAAAATCGTAAATCGCGAACGGAGCTGTAGCAGGAAATGGAAAAGAGGGAAAGTTTCAGTCAGGTCAAAAGATGAATTTTTATTATTTTTTAAACCAACTAAACCTCAAAGCACAAAAACAGATTGTGTAAACTGACAATCATTCCCGTGCTAGCATCAGTCAGAGTTTATTTACAGATCTGCAGAACATCCTCCAGTGGGAGTTCTCAGGGGAAAAGAAAACATAAACAAAAGAGGAAAAGATCAAGAGGTCAAAATGAGAACTGGATCACAAAACCAGACTGGTGGAGCAGTAAAGCGATAATGAGGTGCTGAGTAAAGCGGGCGGTGACGACAATTTGATTAATGAAGAACCGACTGATCCAATTTAGTCTGAAGGCCGCGGAGTCTCTACAGCTTTCTCAATGTGACATGAGATTTTTATTTTTTTTTTGCAGAACAGAAACAACACAAAGACACAAAAACTCTTCAGTCATGGCTCGTACTTTCCCACAATAACAATCAAGCTGTCTCGTTTCTGTAAGTCACAATAAACACACAGTCACATGAGACATGAGAACATTTCACAGATGGTGAAATCATAAAACAAGCCGAGTGGAGCTTCTTCCAGAGATTGAGCCTCCTGGCCACCGTCGCATGGTTCTCCTGCACTCACACCATTTTCAGATCTCTTGTAAAAGCCACTCGATGTTCTGCAAGCAATTTGCGGCATGACATTACTTCCAGTCCTATAAATGTCCTCGCCGCTGCAGTGTGAATCACTCCCGAGCACGCCGGCGAAATGAAAAGACGGCCATTAAACCACATGTAAACAATTAGCCCTCGCTGTAATAGAGTCAGAGTCATGGTGCATGCGGAGACGACCGCAAGCGCGAGAGGGTTCCACTCGGAACGAAAACTCCGGGGAGATGAGCAAGGCCCGTCTCAGCACCAGCAACATTTATAGACCATTTATACACCGTGTGTGTTCTGCTCGCCGGCTTCGAGGTAGCACAACCCCGACCGCATTCAACATCGACGAGCAGCAGAGGAAACACAGGATCCTGAGGAAGCTCGGCTCTGCCAAAACCACGTGAGGAAGAACCGTCACTCCGGAACCTCAAAAACAACCAGCGAGGTCAAATAACCAGAAGCAGTTATATGAGAGATTCTCATTACTCGAGTACTCTTCAGGGGTCAAAGGTCAGATTACATCACACTCAGTTGCAGAACTGCAATTCATTCATTCTAACGAAGAGCAAAAACTCCAGAAGGAATAAATGAATAATATTACAAGTGATTACTGGACGGAGAAAAGGCATAAACGTACCTGGGTTCTCCGATGTTCTGTATTTCCATCATCTGAGTTCCTAAACTCCTAAATTTCACCACACATCATCCTGGAGAACTTATTCTCTGATGAAATGTTGAAGAATGTAGTACATAGTGAACTCCATTATCTTTGGTTCTGTATCAGAAGTAGATCCTTTTCAAGAACGCTTTATATCTAAAGAACCCTCCAAGAACCTCTTTTTTTTCTTTAAAGTGAACAAAAATCGAAGCATTAATGGTTCTCCAATTGTCCATCTGAGTAAATGTGTTTCCTTGTCAGAATGAGCTCCAAGTAGAACATTTTTTGGAAGCTCTGAACCTTTATTTATGTGAAGAGCCCTTTCATTCAATGCAACAGGATAATAACTCCAAATTGTAGCTCAATACTTTCTTCTTACTACTTAGAACCTGTCTCAGAGTAGAAAATAGGGTTCCTCAAGGGTTCTTTAAGGGTTTGTTGGATAATTAAGAGATGTTAATCTCCTAAAAGGGTTCTAACCTTGAAAGCACCAAGTACCAAGACAGTTTAGCTAAATGTTAAACACCTGACAGGTTCTAGTCCCACTGAAATCAGAAAGGGTTCGGAGCAGAACTTGGAAGCTAAGAACCCTCAAAGAACCTATTTTCTAAGAGTGTGTGTATTAACTGGGTACGTGTAAGGTGCAAACTCAAATTATTGCTCATTAGTTTTTCTTAATATCTAGAACCTGTCAGGAGATTAACATTTATCTCTTGGTGCCAGGTACACTTTTAGGTTCTTTAAGGTTTAAAAATAATGATAATTAAGCATTCTTAGCCTCCTAAAATGGAGGATTCTACTTAGAACTCCTAGATACATCTTAGATACTGATCATTTCTTTTTAGAGAACCAACATTTCAGGCGCAGGCGAGGAGGAGGATGGGTTCCACCTGCTGAGTTTTGGCTCCTCCTTCTGAGGGAGTGTTATCTTTCTGTTGTCAGCTCTGTCTTAGCAACTCGGGTTAAAGTTCTATAAAAGTGAAATTTTATTTTATTCCATTCTGCACAGGAAGCCAATTCTTCTGACTATAAGTTTGTGGTTCTCATGAATGGGTTCTCTTGTGAAAATGTCCATCACTTATTGCGATGCCTTCATGAAAACTGTCCAATTGTTGATGTGGCAGAATTCTCTCTCCAATAAATTTCTAACTGTTCCACCAGTGGTGCGCTCACTGAGATGGAACCCATACAGAACCTCACGTGTTCCACAATCTGATTTGATTTAATTTGTTGCAGAAATCACAACCATTTTCTGTAAACAACTCAGTCGCTGTTCTCAGAGAGCGGAGGGGAACGTGCGAGCTCTGGACAGTGTTGTTTGACAGCTGGACAGTGATGTGATAAGGTTTCTGTAAACACAAGCAGATCCGAGGATCTACTCCGTCCACTCGACCGCAGCACTGCACAGACATGGCTGGACAGGAATTCCTCAGGAAAACCCTACTACTGCTTTTGTTTCTGGTTCTTTACGCCGTTGCTTCAGGGTTCTCCATGGACGTTTGTTCCAACACCATTTTACCTGGATCTAAAGGTACTCACTTGTTTGCTTACTGTAGTTTGGAAAAAATGAGATACGGAAGTGTTGAAATGCTACGGTTCTGTTAGCCGGGGAAATGTTTCGCTAATTTTCATAGTTTTTACACAAACTACAATAATCTTTTAAATGTTAATCCATTACTCTTTAATTTTAAACAGAAAAAAAGTTTTAGCCAAAAGATCTAAGCACTGAAATTCCGATTATGGACTTTACAAATAAACTCTAATGCAAATATTAATTTTATTAACAATTAGCTGGAACATCTAGAAGTGGTGAATAAATGTGACTGGAATTGGGTATAAAATTTCCCAAATGTTCTTATAGGTGGCCTCATCACTTCTACGTTAGAACTCGTAGGAGAACTCGTAAAGTTCCTGCGTGAGTGGAGAAAGTCCAATCGGAGTTAGCGCTACTGTAGAACCGAGCTCGTAAAAATACTTACGTTTTTTCCTCATAAAACATCCCGATGCTGGATTTGAGAGGCTCAGTAACGTGTTCTTCTGGTACTCGGCTACTGAAACTCATATAACCGAAACCCTGCTGAGAGAACCTGAGTTCCAGCACCATTCCGTCATTTACAGCCTCGCTCTCACTAAAAGCGACCGTGTGAAAGTTTCTGTTTCGAGCAGTTGTTCCGCTCCACCAGGACCACGGCGTTCAGGAACATTTTACTCTTTAGTTTGTTGTTTTTCTGGAGATTTCAGGGTAGAAAGAAAAAGTGTCTGTAAAGTGTGGATTGAGTACACAATGCTAATGAAATACAGACACTGGTGTGTGTGTGTGTGTGTGTGTGTGTGTGTGTGTGTGTGCGCATGTCCTCATGCACGAGCAGCTCCAGATGTAAACCGTTCTCCCTGCTGTTCTCCACAGGAGATCCTGGCGAGGTAGGAGATGCAGGAGATGAGGGACGACTCGGGAAAACCGGACCGCCGGGACACACGGGTCTGTATGACATCATCAGTGTACCGATAAACAAAAAGTTTAAAGAGGGATTAAAGAAACTCTTCTCAAACTTCTTTTGCCCAGTGACTCCATTTAGAGGACTCGAAATTCTCATGAGCTCCCAGTGATTCCATTTGATTTCCCTCAAGTGTGTAGACCTCTTAGAACGGTGATCTTAAAGTCATTTCACCTCTCATCCTGGAGAACCTGAACTGATGAGATGTTCAAGAACGTATAAAAACTTTATGATTATACCACAGGCCCAGCTATAAATTCTCCCTACCACTACATCATGGTACATACAGAACTCAGAGAAAAAGTTTCCCTGTCAGAATAAGTTCCAAGTAGAACCTTATTTGGGAGCTCTGAAGCCTTATTTATCCAAGGATCCCTAAAATAACCCTTGGTTCTATCTATTAACAAGATACTAACTCCAGAGTTTTGCTAATTATTTATTGTATTACTTTTTAATACCTAGAACCTTTCAGGCACTCTTAAGAAACAAAGGTTCTCCACAAGACATTTGAACTAAATATTAAACACCTGACAGGTTCTACTCCCACTATGAACCCTTAATTATGCAGCGTATCCTTAAAGAACCCTCGGAGAACCCTTTTTGTACAGTATGTATTAACTTGGTAAGTGTGCAGCACAGCCCCTAAATTATTCCTCATTATTTTCTTCTTAATATCTAGAAACAATAAGTCATTTAGCTTATTGGTGCTTGGTACACTCTTTGAGGGTTGTTTGAGGGTTCTTCAAGGGTTCTTTGGGTTTATAGGACAATTTAGAGTTCTACTTGGAACAGAACAATTTTTCTGTAAGAGTTTTTCCCTCAGAATCACAACTGAGCAAAGTTCTAAATGTTCTAAAGTGTACACGTACCCTTTCTGTTAGGGTCCTCTAAGAGACAAGACTGAGGAATCCTTCATGGTTCTAGATTTAGATTTGACTAAAATCTATTAAACATGCGTTAGAAGCAGAAATGAAACATTCTCCTGTAGAAGAGCAGAAAAGATAGAGTGAGAGTGGCACACTGGCATTCTGTGTGTGTGTGTGTGTGTGTGTGTGTGTGTGTGTTTGATGTTTCTTTGGGCATGGGCGCGAACTGGATAGCACTCAGGTTCTGCCAAACCACAACTCCTCCTGAGGGAAGTCGCCTCAGATGTGTTAATTACACACACACACACACACACACACACACACAGAAAGTGAGAGTGAGATGCCGGGAAGGATCTGAAGATGAAAGAGGAACGCTGTCCTGCTTTTTCACTTAGAACCACAATGGGATTAGAGCCGAGTTCAGTTTATTTTTAGTTTTCGCACCTAAACATGAGACACAAATCCGAATAAAAAACCCAGCGACGGGTTCTGTTCTGTACGATTCATCATAAAAACTCGATCGAGCTGGCGTGCTGAAAGAAGGGCTTAGTTTTGGACAGACTGTGCGAGAACCCACATTAATCCATCTCCGAGCTCAGGAACTGTTTATCCCTGATTAAACATGAGCGGTTCTCTCAACAGCTCAGATTCCAAAACTGAAAATGTTTGATGAAGATGTTGGAACGTGGACATTAAGAAATCATTCGTCGGTGCCGTGAACCCGTTGGATGTTTTCTCACTGACGCAGAAATCAATGTTAAATCTAGAACTTTTAAAGGTTCTTCAGGTTGTAACTGTGAGTTAGTAACATGATGAAACTGTTAAAGGTTCCATGTTGAATCCTATCAGTGTTTTCCTAGCAGAACCCTTTTAGGAATGTACGAACACTTGACTGTCCAAGGAACCCTGGAGAACACCTTTATGTAAGAGCACGGTTCTACTTGGAGGCCATTTTAAAAGTTCAATGAAAGTTCATTAAAAAGTGTGAAAATGTATTTCACATCTGTGACTTCAGAATGGTTCTCTTTTCAGGAAACTCTTAAAGGTTCCGGTTAGAACCCAATAAATATGTGTTTCTTGATCAGAGAGGAGGTTCCAAGTAGAACCTTTTTAAGAAGCTAAGAACTTTTAACTGTCTGAAGAACCCTTGAAGAGCTAAGAATACAGCTTCCTAAAGGGGCTCTAGACTACACTAAGAAAAGGGTCCAAGTGAACACTTAGAACCCTTAATCATCCAGTGAACTATTAAATGTTCAGTAATTGTGGATGTTTCTTTAATAACAAAAATAAAGCAAAATATCAAAATATATAAAATGTCTATTATATTTTTAAAAAGGTTCTTCAGAAGGTTCTATTAACTATCCAAAGAACCCTAGGAGGAACAACAGTGTGTCTATTCACTGTGTAAGTGTTACTCATACACGGTAAGGTTGTATGGTTTAATCTAGAACCCCTATAAGAAGTGTTTTTTTGTCCGTCTGGAAACTTAAATGTTCTCAGTAGGATCCTAGAACTAAGTGTTTTCCTCTCTGAGATGGTTCCATGGGTTCTTTTAGGAAGGTAAGAACCATTAACTGTCCAAAGAACCCTTGAAGAAACATCACTTAAAGCCTAATTCAGAACAAGGAACCGAATGAGTATTTTTTTTCCATGTTTGAGCCGTGTTAAATAAACATGTTCTTCAGGAGAACCACTTGGAGAACTTCAAAGCAACATGAAAAGCTTTCATGTTTCAGAAAATGCCATTTCATCAGAATCATACTCCAGACGTCTGAAACAAACTGATGGAGAAACCAAGCTTTAAGACGTTCCATGCTTTAATATCACGCTATTTTCCTCGTTCTGTCGTCTCTCGCAGGCGTCCCGGGGGAGAACGGAGAGATAGGAGACGTTGGAAGAACTGGGAAAACTGGTCCTGCAGGAGAACGAGGTGAGAAAACTACAGCCATGTTGCTAATCTGAATTCGTGAGCGCAAATGCTATCGGTGAGGTTTGTGAGTTAAAAAATCACGACCGGCTGGAGAATTTACCTGGAAAAAGATCTGGGATGGAACCTTCCTCTGTAGCTGAGCGCTAACACCTGCTTATTTAGCATGATTAGCTCGCCGCTGAACGACGGCCTGCTGTCAGATTTCATTTCTGCTACTTTCCGCTGCTTAACCGGTTAATAATGTTATTTTCCCGTTCCAGTGTGAGGTTCTAAGGGGTTTTCAAAGACGAGACGATGGCAGGAAAATCCGTGTAGAAATGTATTTTTATTTATTTTATTTGGTTTTAAGCACAGCAGTACAAACAGCACATTATTAATCGGTCTTTTAGTTTATTCTAACTGTTTTCCAGCTAAAGAGGTTGGTGTGGAACCCTGGAGCAGGAACATAAAAATAATGTTTTATTTTTGATTTGATTGCTTATTGTGTTTTTTTCAGGATGAGTAACTCTCCATATGATGCTACCACCACCATGTATGTGTCAGTTACGAGCACCAGAGTCAATGTCGGTGTTTCACAGCAATGGTGTGTGTGTGTGGGGGGGGGTTACAGCTCTTACGTTGGGTTTTTCCAATAATACGTTGGTATTATGGGATGTTTTGTGTATGTTCATGACATGACAGAAAATCCCGATTAAGTCCATTTCAGCCCGTTAAAAGTGTAGAAAAGGGAGGGGGGGGGGAATACTTATGCACAGCACTGTATGACTACCATGTTAACTGTATTTTTCAAAACTTTCTTAGCTTCTTTTTTCTTCATTTTGCTATACCTAGATATCATTTAGGCCAAGTGTACGATAAACACTGCAAAAAGAATAAAGTAAAACACATCTAGCAGCTAATTAACACTAAGCTAATATTTCTTTTTAAAAAATTGAAAATAAGTACGAATATTCAGCCTGTTTCTAGACATCAAGCTTGAACTTGTATTGTATTATATTGGCAGATCATTTCGCTAATTTCTAGAAATAGTTTTTTAAAAAGAACAATTAAAATGATTTGAAGCCTGAAATGAACAAAAACGGGCATCACAATGACAAAATATTAGATAAAATTCTAGCCATGTTAGCATATATGAAAAGTAAAGCGTAAACCTGTAAATAAATTTGTACTTAAAGTGTACTTTAATGTAATGTTTTTCACTGTTGATAAATGAATCTGATTTGATGTATCAGTTTGTTTGTTTGGACTCTAGCAGTGAAGTTGAAGTCATGCTAATCAGTTGATCTGCTAGCGACATTAGCCTCTCTAGCTAAACTGAAGAGGCAAAATTCAGTTACTAGTGTGATAAAATGATGGATAATACTTGAGGAAAAGTGAAAATTGGTGTAAACTGGATTCTTAGACAAACATTTTCCACTTTCAAGGCTAAAAAAAAACTTAGTTATATGAACACGAAATGAATATTTGTATAGTTTTAATGTCCATAAATTTCTGTCAGTTTGACCTCTGAGCCTCAGACGATGTTCACTATGTTTAAAGCTCTGCGCCGCGCCTCTGCTGCCCCCTGCTGGACATCTCTCACTCTGCACCTAATTAGCACTGAATCCCAAACAGCTGCTCACTTCTGAGCCTCGTTACCTCCAGCTCACTTTCCTCCCTCAGTATAACGTTTAGTGCAAAAGTTTGTGCCCTCTTGTCCCTCGATGGGGGGAAAAAATTGTAAGTTAATTTACTTACAATTTTGCAATAAATCTACGTGAGACATCTACAACTTATGTATGTAAAGAAGCAAAATCAATGAAAAAAAAAAAAAGTTTGAAAGAACCAAAAGTCAAACATTGTTTCTCAACAATCCCCACGTTTAATCCCATCCAGATGTGGAAGATACAAACTTTGGACTGATATCATTTTAAAATATTTTGTGACCACGTTGATAAAAAAAAAAAAAAAAAAAAAAAAAAAAAGAAACCCTAAAAACCAAACACATCTACTGCTAGGGGTGTACAAACTTTTGCACTTGAGTCTGTGTACAGTATATTGTAGTGAATAATGAGTGAGGATGTGATTTACAGGAGAAACAGGAGAGCGAGGAAACGCTGGAGCCTCAGGGATAAAGGGGAAAGCAGGTAATAATTTAAAAATATCAAGAACATCTTTCTTTTTTTTGAGTTTTCTACCAAAACAATCACTTTTTATTTGATATTTTTTCATCATCTTTCAATAAAAGTGTTACATTTATTTGCTAATTCTATTAACAATAAATCAAAAGAAATGTATAATTAAATACATGTTTTAAAACAGACAATTCTATCACATTTGATGATGTTTGGTTTACATTACGTTCGACATTTTCTTACTGATTTTTAACATCTTTGTCAGGTGATATTGTTTTTACTCTAAAATTAATACAAAAATATTGTTGTTATAAATTAAATAATCTTATAGAAATATTCTAAAACATCTCCAATTAAACTGGGTGATAAAATATATTTGAATGAATACAGTTTATTCATTTAATAATAATATCATTTTACGTTGATTGAGTTTGATTTGTGTTGAATTTTGCTGAGGTGTTTTTAGAGGAGCAGAGACTGTGCAGTGTTTAATCAGTAATCTAATCAGATCTCAGTCACGTTTATATTGAGTAATAATGTATTTGGATTGATCTCAGGTTCTACGTGTGACTGCGGGAGGTACAGGAAAGTGGTCGGACAAATGGACATCAACGTCAACAAACTGAAAAATGCTGCCAAGTTCCTGAAAAACGGTACGACTTTAATACCAAAGACATGATTTTGTTACTCTGCTGTATTCAGGATGGATTCTTTTCTTCTCCTCAGTGATTCTGGGCGTTAGAGAGACGGAGCAGAAGTTTTACCTGCTGGTGAAGGAGGAGCGTAAACACAGCGATGCTCAGCTGAACTGCAGGCTGAGAGGAGGAACCCTGGCTCTGGCTGGCACCGAGAACATCAGCACACTGCTGGGCTCCTACATCGGCGAGGCAGGTCTCACTCACGTTCTGGTTGGAACAGGAGGAGAACCCGAGCATGTCGGGAACGCTACGGTTTCAGGTCGCAGGTGCACGCAGGTGGCGTCTGACGGAGCGCTGAGCCGGGCCGAGTGCGACGCCATGAAGTTCTACATCTGTGAGTTCTCCAGGAACTAAGCGCAGGACCTGCATTCAGGAAGACACATGGAGAGAGAAATGGGTTCTTTAAAGGTTCTTGAGTTCTTGGAACTCTTTCAGATAGGGAAACACTTTGTTGCTGAAGAACACTAAAAGTGTGGAAAATAGTGAAGTGGACACATCTTGAGTATGTTTAATTCTACCCAGTTCTGAATCTAAGACTTCTCGTTCTCATTTGTAAAATATTCATATTATTATTATTAGCCATTCAGGAAAGTTTCGAAAGTGTGTTAAATCGTGTAATAATTATTTTGTAATAATCTCTTAATGAGCAATATGATATAATAATGCATATCATTTGCATATTCAAATGTTTATTTGCTCCTTCTGATGTAATCATAGACATTTTCACTCATGTGCATCAGTGTTTATGTTGTGGATTAAAATTCAGTTTGAACTCTACAGGGTGATGTTTAAATAATTCATTCTGATTAAACCGATTCGTTAAAACAGCACTAACTTCAAACTCATTCGGGGGCGGAGCTACATATGATTTCAGGTTGTGATGTCATTAAATAAAACACGCAGCTTTTAGCTACAGAACCCGTGCGCTAAGCAATACTAGCTAGATACCTAAACTAATGTTAGTGATGGATAGATGGTGGTCGTCATGGTAACGTAACATTATATTCTGACAGGCTGGATTACTGTTAAATAAAGCCGTGAGAAAATGGCATTGGAGGGCGTTTCCGAATTTGCATATTTGTGCATATTCATAACTCCCGCATGTTTTAACGAGGAAAGACGTTTCTAGAGATGTTTTACTAATGAAAGCATGTTAAACAGTTTATAAACACCTCACTGTTCCACCCGGATTTAAAACGACGTGTTTATGGAAAGCTTTGGAGCGTTAATCCATAAAGAACTCACGTTAAACTACATTAATAAATAAATAAGTAAATAAAACAATAAAATCCTGTGACTATGACCTACATTTACACGGCCCGTGACTGCGCTCTTATTATGTACATGTAATTATCACTAAAGGTCACAGTGACATCATGAAATCACAGAGTCGATCATAGAGTAGCTTCTAGAACTTCCGTAGAGCTGTGTGCAAAAGTTAGTGCACCCTTCCCGAATATTTTATATTGTAGGATTCACCCACGTAAAATTTGTGCAAAATAGAGACACATCCTGACCACGCCTCCATAACCTGAAGATGATATTTATTTACTTGTAATATTTTACAGAAAATAAGACTTTAATTCATTCACTTTATCATGTAATAACAAGATTTTAGTTTTGTAATTAGTGGAAGATATTATCTTTCTCACAAATCAGTTGGTTTTTTTTTTTGGGTTTTTTTTTTTTAAAAACAAGCTCACTGCCTTTATTCTGCGCTTTTATTTTATTTGTTTACATTCACGTCTCTTTTAGTCGTTTTTTATCCCGTCATGTAGTAATGTAGGTATGATTAAGCAGGTCAGAGTAAGCTGACGGTAAATGATTTACAGATTTAATGCATTGATTTTACAGTCTCGCTCGTTTGTTCCCTCATTAATATTCATGAGTGAGTTTAAATGTTTGCGTTGAGAAGATTAGGTCTGATTAAACCTCTGTTTTTAAAAAAATATATTGAATATATTTATAAATTGTGTATTTTGTGCAGTAGTGTGAGGATATATCTATGTATGTATGTGTGTGTGTGTGTGTGTGTGTGTGTGTGTGTGTGTGTGAGATTAAAAGTTCAATGACACATTGAGTGAGTTTATTTTGGGTAATAATTAATTACACTCTCTGACTCTGATTCTCAAATGTGTTTAAGTTAGATAAAGAAGTGAACACATCATGAATATACATATAATAACCATAATAATAACCTCATTATTTACAGGGCTTTTTGATTTCCCCATTCAGACTCATACAGACTGGAATTTACTCCAGTTTATTAAATCCAACGTTTTGATCCCGAGTGCTGACGTACACGTCCTTCAGCATCACCTGCTCACGTCGACACCTTCCGCGCGCTCGTTATCTCCTCCGAATGTCTTAACGTAATATTGACCCGAGAGCCGTTCCAGTCTGAGGCTCCATGTTAATCATTAACATGCTGCCAGATGAGAGAACATGAAGAATATGAAGCACATGAGGCACCGAGAGAGACAATGGGCTTCTCCTGAATAATTCAACACGGGCAGAGCTGTGAAAGAAAAGAGAGGCAGACGGCAGAGCAGGTGTCTGATCTCACCTCAGACGCGTTTTTGTCCTCTCCTGCATTCCACACTGAGGACAAGGACAGGAGTGGCTCTGTGCACACACACCTGTAGGACCGGTTTTGCAAATCACGTGACACTTGTGGAATTTTTTCCACCTCTCCGTCTCTCTCTCTCTCTCTCTCTCTCTCTCTTTTGCTTGCTCTCTGTTCCATTTCAGAAGATGGCAGAAGTGACGAACCAGGCGGCCACCTCGTTCCCGGAGCCCACCATCTCCCTGCCACTTGGGCTGGACGTCATCAGGACGTACTCCGGAGCACTGATCTGCATGGAGATTGTAAGTGTGTGTTCTCCTGTAGGAGGATTGGTGAGAAAACCTTACTGAGAACTCGCTGTTCTCCACTGAGGAACCTCACGTGTCAAAATCTTGCTAGTGCACTTGAAGGCACTTTAAAAGATAGAACTGGACACTTAGGATCCTTAAATATGAAAAAAGACCTCTTGATGAATGCTTTTTTTCTAAGAAGGACCAAGAGCTTAATGGTAAACAGTTCTAGATACTAAGAAGAAAATAATGAGCAATCATTTGGAGCCGCTTTTACACTTAACCAGTTAATAGAGAAAAAAGGTTCTTCAAGGGTTCCTTAAGAGTACCTTAGCAGAGTTCTTAGCTTCCAAAAAAAAGGTGTGTCTGTTTTTCTAAAATTATTAATAAGTAAGATTTTGCTATTTTGTGATGAAGTGCCTGTTGTGCGATGTGGAATATTTCAGTAAATGTGTAAATAGTGTTGATGTTGTGTAATGTAAGACAGATTTGTATAACAGAACCTGTTTAATTTGGACTCTAAAATAAAACTATTAGATTTCAAATCAAGAAACAATTAAATGGCTAAATAAATAATTAAAAAAACACATTCATAGATTAAAAGTCTGTTATTTTATTTAGGGTGCATTAACTATAGCTCAAATATCTCAAATATATTGTTCCCAGTTCACCAGTTCTCCTGTTAAAGCCGCGACCCGCTTACAGCCTTTACTGTTTAAATTAAAAACAAACCTCCAGCTCGTCTGTTTAGCCTCCACAACCTGATATCATCTATAATTAGCAAACGTTTACAAAACATCTGTCCGACAACCTGTAAACAAAAACATCGCCCATGAGACAAAGAATAAGGGGAAAACCTGAAACAGAGCCGTCACAGATACGACACAGAGCCAACACACATCTGTGTCGGGTTTGTGTCCAATCTGTGCCGGGTCAGTGCTGGGTCCATGCATGGTCTGTGTCGGGTCTCTCATCGCTCTGTGATGTGTCTGAGTCGGTCCGTGATGTGTCTGAGTCGGTCTGTGATGTGTCTGAGTCGGTCCGTGATGCGTCTGAGTCGGTCCGTGATGCGTCTGAGTCGGTCCGTGATGTGTCTGAGTCGGTCTGTGATGTGTCTGTGTTGGTCTGTGATGCGTCTGTGTCGGTCTGTGATGCGTCTGAGTCGGTCTGTGATGTGTCTGTGTCGGTCTGTGATGCGTCTGTGTTGGTCTGTGATGTGTCTGTGTCGGTCTGTGATGCGTCTGTGTCGGTCTGTGATGCGTCTGTGTCGGTCTGTGATGCGTCTGTGTCGGTCTGTGATGCGTCTGTGTTGGTCTGTGATGTGTCTGTGTTGGTCTGTGATGCGTCTGAGTCGGTCTGTGATGTGTCTGTGTCGGTCTGTGATGCGTCTGTGTCGGTCTGTGATGCGTCTGTGTCAGTCTGTGATGCGTCTGTGATGCGTCTGTGTCGGTCTGTGATGCGTCTGTGTTGGTCTGTGATGCGTCTGTGTCGGTCTGAGATGTGTCTGTGATGTGTCTGTGTTGTGTCTCTGTTAAGTCTGTGTCGGTCTGTGATGTGTCTGTGATGTGTCTGTGTTGTGTCTCTGTTAAGTCTGTGTCGGTCTGTGATGTGTCTGTGCCAGGTCTGTGTCAGATCTGTTGTCGGGTCTGTGTTGTGTCTGTATCAGAGCTGGCACAGACCTTACAACATACTGTTTTTAGTGATAAAGCTCCAAATACGAATGTCCATCTCCCTCAGGAACACGTTTTACAGCCAATTATTAAAAGACCACCGGTTCTGTTCGGTTCCATTTCACAGGTCTTTGGGGGTTTGGTTTGGATTCTCGTGGCCTCCTCGAACATCCCTGTGCCGCTGCTCCAGGGCTGGGTCATGTTTGTGTCTGTCACTGCGTTCTGCTGCTCCACGGCCTACCTCGCCCTCTTCTTGCTCGGCTTAGCAAGCCGAATCAACACCGACTGGAACTTCATGGTGAGTCTTTAGAACCTTAATGTTAACCTTCATGTGTTGTTCGTGACTTCCCATCAGCCCAAAGCATTTTAATACACTGTATAATAATGCAACTGTAACATTATTTATGAACTGAATAATACCTGGCTAGCTAAGTTAGTTAATGTTTCTGATTTGCATATTTATGCATATTCAGAGTCCCTGGTGTTTGTAATATGGATTAATAATGTAGAGATGTGCTAAGCATATTATAGTCATTATATGGGTGTTAAAATAATCATAAACAATTTATTTGTGTAAGTAAATTATTTAACGGTTTAAAATGGCGTGATCAGGGAGACATTAAAGAACATTTTCTTGTGGAAAAATCCAGAGAGAACATGACGAAGAGAGTCTGTATTTCACATTGCCTGGCTTTCATGTCGAGTTTCACTGGACTTCACTATACTTTTGGTTTGAGATCAAAAGAGAGTTTAGAATTTCAGCTTTTACTGCATTTGTTGTTAAAAATGATAAGCCAACATGAAGAGCAGAGAGATGTCTATGGGAGCCATTTGAAGCTGAGAAAAGAGGGAAAATCAATCAGAGGCATTGCACAAACATTGGGTATAGACAATACAACCATTTGGACTGTCCTTTAAAAGAAAGAAACCATTGTGAACTAACAACCAGACATCTAAGAGATCGGCCAAGGAAAACTACAGCAACTGATGAGAAACATTGTGAGAGCTGTGAAAAACCCAAAAACAACAGACAGTGACATCACCAACATCCTCCACAGGGCAGGGTGAAGGTATCATAATCCACTGTTCGAAGAAGACTTCCAGAGCAGAAATATAGTACCACAAGATTCCAACCACTCATCAGCAGTAAGAATCAGAAATCCAGACTGGAATTCACAGAGAAATACAGAGATGATCCACAAAGGTTCTGGAACCAAGATGAACCTCTACCAAAATGATGGAAAGGCCAAAGTGTGGGGAAAGAAAGGATCTGCTCATGATCCAGAACATACAAGCTCATCTGTGAAACATGGTGGAGGTAGTGGGCTTGCATGG
>JANDJT010000001.1:309880-321978 GCA_024331685.1 Stegophilus panzeri | reverse complement strand
GGGGGGGGGAGAGAGAGAGAGAGGCAAAGGGCGTGGTTCTGTTTGAACTGTAGAAGCCGGATGTGGAAAACTGGTTTTAACCAGACAATAATAATTTGTACATCATTGTTCACAAACAATAAAATATGCAGCTCTTCTGGATAAACAGGTTTACTCACCAACATTTGGATAAATTATGTCATTTAAATCACATTAAAATGCCAGCACTTCATTAACAGAGTGTTTAAGCGTGAAGTACATTCAGGTTACAGTTCTGTCTTCCAGAATAAAGTGACTCTGAGCTGGAATCTGAGTCTGAACACAGGTGAGTGTGTAGGGAGATGTCACAGGTAAGATAACGAAACACACGCTCACCTTTTGCTGCAGCAGTCCCTCCAGGATGAACGCCAAATCACACAAACTCAATAGTTCAACAAACTCCAAAGCAATATTCAGAAGAGCGTGCAATTTTTCTAAAATGACCGCAGATTTTCAGCGGATTCGGGCCGAGACGCAGGTCATCACGACACGCACTCAGCCAACGTCCTCTTCGATTCACGATGGAACATGAGTGCAGTGAAAACGTCTCATTTACCAACAAACATCACTGCCAAAGGCCGTGCACAACTATTTCCTGCTATTGCGACTTCGACAGGTCAAGTAGTTTTCATCCGGTACGGACTGATTGCAGGAAACAGCCCAGATAATAAAACCGCAATAAAACAGAGGGGAGAAGAAGAAAGACAGACAGGGAGGAGGAAGAGGAGTGGACACGGAGCACTGAAGTGCAGAAGTGAAATGGGGAAGTGAGGAAAAAGAAGCTTTTAAAGACAGAAGATTTCGGAATGGAAAGAAAGAAACAGACCTGGGAGTAGGTGAGAATGTAATATACAGTAATGAGTGTGTGTGTGTGAGAGATAGAGATTTGCGGTTAATGACTCAGACTCTTGTCAGTTGAAGCATGAGAAGAGCCTTTCCGTCAGCTTTTTTCATTCCGTTATCTCTGAGATCTGATGAGATCCTAAAGAGGGGCGAAGCAGCAAGGTTTCTCACCTAACAAATTTAAATAATTACTCTGAAACACTTTAAACTACAAACAATTAAACCTTTACCTCTGTCCCCTTTACACGCTCTGTTCATCTGTAAATCCGTCTACAGTGTAATGTAATATATATATATATATTTCTGATCTGATCTCTGAGTGACTGTAGAGGTTTATAGAGTTTTTATCTCCCTGATGTTTAAACCCTCTTTTGTTTTAGTTCATGATTACTTTATTGTGTCACCGTCTTGAGCTTTATCACGTGCCTTTATGTCCGGTAAAGCCTGTTGCTTCATAGCAGTGTTCTAATAGCAGTGTTTCACAGACACACTAGGCCACACCCAAGAGGGCCTTTCCCATTCAATACAGGGCCTGCACAATGACACACACACACACACACACACACACACACGAATTCCCCTACTCTTTACTTAGACTGCAGCTGTGTATTATGTTGCACCTTATCACCAGGAACAACAAACACTTATAAATACTTCCATGTTTGTGTGGAATCTCGTAACCATGGATTCCTGTATTCCTGTAATGCTTCTCCTCCCTCTTCACTTTAATAAGCAGAGTTTACAGCCAGCTCTATAAACATTCAGATTGCCCAAGTTATTGTTAGTTTAACTGTCTATCACAGTGTATTGGAGTTTAAATAATGAATACAATCTCAAAGTCCAGACCTTCAGCTTTAATTTGAGAGATTTCATCCAAATCCCTTGGAGGAATGGACTCGTACGGTCACGTCCACGTTTTCTCTCAGGGATTACATCAACGGTTGCTGCAACGAAAGCCAGTGATCTTTACTTAGAGCTGTCAGAATGACTGAGAACTTCCCTGGATTACTGTTACATCAGTGGTCTCCAACCCCCTTTCCTGCAGGTTTCATCTCCAACCCAAATCTAACACCTGTTTTAGTTGATCAAGAACTTCCGAAGGCAGTGATTAGATGGTCAGGTGGCCACGATTACGGTTGGAGCTGAAGTCCTCAGGAAGGTAGATCTCCAGGAACTGGGTTGGTGACCACTGGTGTGAATGATGTTCATCACGTTGTGAGGCTGTCACACCACCAAAATAAAATGGAGAAAGGCTTTAAACCGTACGTTTTGAAGTTACATGGACAGTTTAGAGGGTGAGATTCATAATGATAGCATCTTCTAGTAAATCTAGATAATAGGGCTGGATAACGCTGCATGACTTTTACGCCGGTTTTATCAACCGCAAAGCACGTAATTACAGGTGAGCTTTAAACTACACCACTCAACTCATCAGGTTTTTTATGACTCGGAACAGAGAGTCGTATCAATAAGAAAAGAGCTCCAGCTAATCCACGCTTGTTTACATCTGTCACGTCGTGGCGGTCATAGGAACCGTTTCACCTGACAGACCGTACATGATCCTCAGTCGTTTGGCGTGATGATTCCCACGGCCAGGTTTTTAATATACTTTACAGATTGTCAAGTAGCGTAATCCACCTTTAAGTCTCTGACAGTTCATACTTATATTTTCACTGGTTTTTTTTTTTTATATTAATATATATGTTGTGAAAATACACTTATCGTGAGTTTCTTTGTCCAGGGAGAAAGAGTGAGAACTCAGCACAGAGCACCGCCGGGACGAACCTCCCTCACACCGGATGTATTTAAACTGTCTGGAACTCAGCACTAAATACGTTTTGTATTATATAACTGGGATTAGACTGGAATTCTGCGTGATTGGACTGTTTGTGTTTATACAGGCGTATTCACACAGCACAATGGAGTCCATCATCGTAACGTTACTTTTCTTAAAACACACTTTTTTAGCTTAGCTTTTACTTGAGATTTCAGTGATTCTATTGGTATGTGTGCTCATTTTTACGATTTGCATCGCGTTTCATGCTCGGTCACAGGCACTGGACTTTGGGAGTCAAATGTGCGTTACACGAGCGTGGGAACGTGTTTCCACACTGCACACACTTCTGTATTGATCATATCAGTGTTATCATAACACTCAATCTGAGCTGAAACTGTTCAACTGTAAGCCTGGAATCGACCATCAGGAATGAACCTGAAATCACGTTATGTGCATAAGTGGCACTAATGGAAATAGAAAATGGCGGACATACACAGCACAAGCCACGGGATACAAAATGGCGGAGCGGATAACATTAAGAGGAAGTGATGATTACTTACCGAGTACGAGGAGAGTTTGAATCACACGCATGATGCGAATCACGAGAGACTAATTGCTGAAGAAACAGAAGAATGTGAAGACTGAAGAAGTGCAATACGCCGATATCTGAGATAAACTTTTCCTGACTACAGTCACTTCCTGTTTGTGAGTAAAAGTGAAACTCTACTCTACGGACAGGTTGATGACGCAGATGTGGTCTGCTGCTCCCTGTGTGGACTCCTGACGCCTTGCAGCTGGATGGGTTTAAGCGTGTAGCACGTCTCCGACTATTTACACTCGTTCTGACTGATGGAATGCAGATGTTTTTATTGTCCACATCTGCACGGATGATTCCTCAGCATATCATAAGTTCATTATGTTCATTATGCCATGCTTTATCTCTCGAGCGTTTCTCCATGCCGGCATGTGTAAATAAACACTGTGTGTGTGTGTGTTAGGGTAAAATCCAGAGTGACAGGGTGGTGTGATCAAGGTGACGGTTTGCCAACCATTACAAATTGTTTATTTATTAAAGAGCATGTCGTACTTTTTATCCGTTTATAGTTACATTTAATGTTGTGAAACGAGTTAGTTCACCGTCGTTATAACAGAGTCTGTTTATTCTCTCTCCAAGTTAATACGACAAAAAAGCGTGAACTCCTCTGTCCTGAAGATGTCAGAGAACGTGGTTACAGCTTTACAAAGCGCTGACGCTGGAGACTCCTTCCATGAACGCTACGTAAACACATTTCTCCTCACAGAAAACTTCATCTCATCTCAACTCATTACACACACGGTTTAATTCTTTTATCATCAGTGGAGCGTCCGCTGTACACGTCCCTGTGAACGAGCTGTTACTATAGCAACCATAACTATTAGAACGAGCGCATTAATATAAATCTGTGTATATGTGAGTTGTTACTACTGACCAATCAGATACGAGCTTTTTACATGCAGAGGGCCTGTAGAGCGACACTCTTAGAAATAATAGTTTATTTAGCTTCCAGTCAAAGGGATATTTGTAGAACTGGCAACACTCTGCTGCAGCTTTACAGGTCTCGCTGTATACTTTCCCAAAACCCAGAAACACTGTCTGCGGTTTACTGTCTACTGTGTGTGTGTGTGTGTGTGTGTGTGTGTGTGTGTGTTTTACTTTATGGGAAAAAAAGAATGTCTTTAGACTTGTGGGTTGAGTGAACTCTGGGAAGTTTGTCCGAAGATCAAGCCCTCAGATCCTTTTCCACCTTCTATGTAAACTGGTGGCAGGACATCAAACACTGTCTGAAGATCACAGACTGGATTAAGGTCATGTGGGCTCCCAGGCTGCTCTGCCTCAGTGTAGACGCCATCGTAATAATCACCTTCACCACTGTTTATTCTTCACCTCACCCTTCACCCTTCACTACATCATGTTCTGATTATTAATCACTGTTCTCAGAGCGACTTCTCAACAAACTTCTGCCTAAACTCTGATTCTAGTTTACACACACACACACACACACACATACACACACACATACACATACACACTCACACACACATACACACACACATACATACACATACACATACACACACACACACACACACATACACATACACACACACACACACACACACACACATACACACACATACACATACACATACACATAATCTAATCTCTCCATCCCTGCGGTGCCTGTGGGCTCTTCTAATGTTTCTCCAGAAACTGTCTGTTTCATACGGTTTATCCTGTAAACCATCTCGCTTTTAAAAAGTTGTTTTTATTTTTTTAGCATTACTGTTTCTGTGACTGCTCTGTGAAGTGACTGGGTTTGTGGGGGTGTGATTATATATTTATATACACTGGAGTCTGATCCAGAACATTAGTGATACTGATTCATTCTGTGACTGTGGCTTTGTTGGATGTTGGAGTGGATCAGTGAGTTCATTCTCCTCTTATCACTGCCAGACCTCAGTGTTTCCCTGTGTGTGTGTGTGTGTGTGTGTGTGTGTTCCCCTGCTGGAATGAAATGCTTTCGCTTGGCCTCACAGTTCTGCTTACTCGTCCTGTGGCCTGTCCTCTATCTTTCCCCATCAATCAAGCTCCAAGCAACCAAAAGCCCACATACAGACTCTCACACCGTGGAAACCTTCAACTCCAACACCGTGCTGTGTTTCTGCTGCTTTGTGCATGTGATGTGATCATCTTCTAAACATTCATCTAACATGAATATCAGCTTTATTCATCACACTGACTGCATATGAACAATTATACATCTCTTTATTCAAATAATACACACACACACACACACACACACACACAGCGCACGGGATACAGGTGTCTCAGGTACAACAGCAGCAGCTCATGAAAAATTAATGAAGAAAAAAAGACTAAAGAAACAGAATAAGAGTTTCTCGACACTGAGATAATAAACACTAAAGCAGCTGGATGGAAAGAGAAAGAAAGATAGAAAAGGAGGAGGAGACGAGATGGAGAGAGGCATAGATTTGAAAAATAAAAAGAAAACGTGTTAAAGTGCAAAATAAAGTAAAGGAGGAAAGAGAGCATTTCAGTTCACTGAGGAACAAGAGGAAGAATGTGAGGAGAAAAACAACAGCAGCCTGAGCAAGGGAAGTAAAGTGTTTTCTAAAGCGGTATAACGCAAGAAAGAAGGGAAGTAAGGACAGCGCAGAGAGATGAACAGATCAACGCATGCAAAGAGAAACCAGGCCTGAGAGGAGTAAAGAGAAAAAAACAACAAGAGGGGAATGAAAGAAAAGAAAGAGGGAAAGAATTCAGTGTGTACGGGATTTCAGGGAGGGTTTTTGTGATCGTTTCGGCCAAAAACGTTCGATTCTGTTGCGGCTTTTTTCCAAATCTGCGATGTAACTTGTGGAGTTTTTTATGCTTTTTTGCAGAACTGACGAAATCGCAGTCGCATGAAAAAGTCCTGCATGCTTTCGCAGTGATGTTCGTTGGTAAACGAGACCTTTTAGCTGTACTCGGGTTCGACGCACGTGAATGGAAGAGGGATTTGGCTGAATGCGTGTCGTGACGTCACATGACGTGTCTCGGCCCAAATCTGCGGTAATATCTGAAAAATTGCAGCTCGTCCGAATATCGCACCGTTTCCTTGATTTTACGTTCGTTTCTGCGATCGTGAAATCCTGGAGGGACTGAGAGAATAAAGAAGAGTAGAAGTAGAGAAGAAAGAGAGAGAGAGAGAGGGAGAGAGAGAGGGATTGCGTGGCAGAGAGAAAACACACAGTAGCAACAGAAAGAAAACGAAGAAGGATAAAAAGCTGTAGATAATAAGAGTAAAAGCTCAGTTCATAAAGCAGCAGGATGGGAAGAGAAAGAAAGAAAAGATAAAGGAGAGATTGAAACACGAAGGAGGAGAAGAAGAGAGAGAAATTGATGGATTTAATAGATAAAAAAAGACACCGTTAGAGTAAGAAAAGAAGAAAGGAAGAGATTATTAGTCAGATTTGAAAGTGAAAGGAAAGACTGAAAGCAAGAAAGAATGAAAGTTCAAAAGAAAATGATAGAGCTGAGGAGAGTGGAGAGAGAGTGGAGAGAGAGAGGTGAGGAGAGTGGAGAGAGAGGAGAGAGAGGTGAGGAGAGTGGAGAGAGAGGTGAGAGAGTGGAGAGAGAGAGGAGAGAGAGTGGAGAGAGAGGTGAGAGAAAGATGTACAGATCAAATCATGCAAAGAAAAGAAAGGAAATAAAAATAATAATAAATAGAGTGAGTGCTAAAGCATTGTAGGAGATGGAGTGAGAGAATAAAGAAAGAAAAAAGAACACAATAGTGACAGAAGGAAAAAGAGGACAGAGAACAGATAGATCCACAGGTCAGATCATGAGAGGAAAGAACAAATGGAGAGATCACTAAGGTAGTTTAGAAAGAAAGAAAGAAAGTAAAATGATATAAGCGTGAGGCGTGAGCGAGAGCGCTGACGGAGTGGAACGAGGGAACGTTATGGTTTTAAGTGCACTTCTGTTACAGCGTTTGGGACACAGCCGCGTGCTGAATATTACACACCGCTCCTTATAACCTGTTATAATGCGCCATAATCACTCAGTCACATCACGTGGAGATGGGAAAGAGGGAACAGAACAAAGACAGAGGAATGGAGAGAGAGAGAGAGATTTCAGCACAAATGACAGAAAAAAGCAGGAAGAGAAAAAAGTGATTAATAAATAAATTAGACAACTGGTTTTTTTGTTGTTTTTTTTTTTTTTTAAAAAAGAGACAGAAGAGGTCAAAGACTCATTAGAGAAGAAAGAAGTGAAAAAAGGAAGATAAATCATAGAGGACAGGTCTCACACACACACACACACACACTTAATGCTGTTTTGGGGCTCAGGATATTTAAAGTAATCACACCATGTGTGAATAATAATAATAATAATAATAATAATAATAATAATAATATGTAGTTAAAGAGACGGCGCTGCAGTGCATCATGGGATTGATTACTTCCCAGAGAGAGTGTTTTACGTACTGCACATAAGCATGACTGCTTTTTTATTTTATTTTTTAGAACCAACCAGAAATAGAACCGGTGTTAGGCGCATAGTGGAAGCATAATGGGGCACTCAAATGGGCGTGGCCAACAGAGGGGTGGGGCCATCGTGTTTTTGATACACAAGCTCTTAAATACTGTATAGTGTAAGAACAAAATGAAGGATTTGAGACGGAGCCTCAGTTCAAAGTACACTTCAAGAGTGTATGGAGTGTGTGTGTGTGGTGTTTGTGTGTATGGAGTGTGAGTGTGTGGTGTTTGTGTGTATGGAGTGTGAGTGTGTGTGTGTGTATGCAGAGTGTGTAAGTTGTGAGTAAGTTTAGCCGTGTGCTCGTGAGATTTAGCCAGTAAACAAACAAAAGTTTGAAGAGTTTCTCTAAAACATAAACAGTGATTCTGAGAGTTCAGGGCTGCGACGATACGATACGATACGATACGATACGATACTTTCACATTACAGTCAACATCCAACACCCGATATCAGTATCACAACATCACATCCAGCTCAGAGTGGAGTGTTCAGTGCGTCATCATGCTAACGATAACTGTGTAGCGTATCGGCGTATCGTGATATTGATTTATATCGTCACACCCCTGAGGAACATCAGCACTGAGGTAGAACACACACACACACACACACACACACACACACACACAGTGAAGAGGAAGAAACACTGAGTCACCTGCACCTGCGCACTCTTCAGTGAAGCTCACAGTTTAGCATCATACTGTAACTGACACACACACACACACACACACACACACACACACACACACTGCACTGCACATCAATATTACAGTGATCTACAAAAATAATTTATATATTCACTAAGCGCTAGGTACGTACTGATAATCACTTCTACGACATCCTGCGATGTTTAGCACTCGATACTGCGGAGGGCGGAGCTTAAATCACACTCGCCCAGCCGATCACAAGCTTAGCTAAAGTGTTATATTGTGTAATTATAAACAACAGACAGTTTTTTAGCATTTCATGGACTGTCATGCTGATGCCGTTTGAACTCCTTCAACTGGCTGATTTCACTTAAATTTTACTTAAGCTCCGCCCATCTCCGTGACATCTGTCTCGTCACTGTTCAAAATAAAATTCTGTTCCTTGATGAGCTAAATGCGGATCGTGATTTTATCGTAATAATATCGTAGATTAGCGTACGAACATATCAGCACGTACCTGCGAACAGCACATCGTAATCACACACACGTTCCCGATCAACACACGCAGGAGCCGGGCGGGCTCATTAGCGTGTTAGCGTGCCGCTGGTGTTGCTAATCGTAAGAAAAGTAATAACAATAATAATAATAATAATAATAACAATAATAAAACGGTGAGACTAACCAGCCAGCAGTATTTAACTCTTCTCCTTCAGGGGTTTATTATTAGCGTAACGCTAACTACGACACTGTGAGCATTGTGAGCACCATGTATGAGGTCAGTGTGGGTGTGGCTTCTTGCAGGCTCTTCAGTTCATTGGCTGAGTGAAGCTCCGCCCAGTTGATCATCCAGGAAATCAGTGTGGGGTCAGTACGGAGGTCAGTATGGGGTGAAGCGGTTGTAGCCTCCTCGATACAGACTGGCCTGAGGGGGGACAAAGCACACACTTAATGTTTAGCATTAAACACACACACACACACACACACACACACTGAATCACTGACAGTGGCAACCTTAGTGTGATACGAAGTGTGTGTGAACCTCACCATAGTGCTGACTCCGTATGTGGTGGTCGGACCTACGGAGTGATGGTAGGGGTCGGTGGTGTACAGTCTCCCGTAACTACACACACACACACACACACACACACACACACACACTTGTATAAAGTGAACACACTGCTGACAGATGAATTCTATAAAAGGTGAAACAGGTGTATATTTGTATAAAAGCTGATTAAATGATGAATAGAGATTAGATTAGATCGGATTGGATTAGATTAGATAATTTGTTTACCCATCACTGTACGTGGCCGTAGCTGTGGCTGAAGGAGACTGAGCCACTCTGTAAGCAGCAGGATATCCTCCCTAACACACACACACACACACACACACACACACGCATTCATAATGTAATATTTCATACAGCGTAATGTAAATTTCTTAAAATTCAAAGTAACTTGTTCTTTAAACTCACATAGACTTCAGTTCCGTATAGTCCATCCTGATAGACCACCCTGTAACACACACACACACACACACAATACACAATAAACACACACGGTCGTTAAACTCTAACAGTATATCCTGATCCTGTTTCGTCTGTCTGAGAGAGTAAGACTGACCCTGGATAGGCCGGAACAGCAGTGGGCGTGGCCGCTGCCGCCGCCGAGCGGATGGTATTATACACCGCTCGACCACGGCCCCTCAGGGCGGAGCCTCTGTAAGCCAGCGTTGCCGTGGGAACAGGATAAGGAAAGCTGGCTACTATTTTCAAAAAAGGAAGAAATGAGTCAATCTCAGAGAGGTTTCACCTTTGATTCATTTAAGAGCCTAAATAAAGAGTGGAGGTGTGTGTGTGTGTGTGTGTGTGTGTGTGTGTGTGTGTGTGTGAGAGAGAGAGATGCAGTACCGGTGTAGAGTTCCGGAGCGTACATGGCTCCCATCATGGGGTTAATCTTCCATCCTGCAGCTGCACACAGACACACAGACACAATGGATGGATGATTACTGAAGATTCCACTGAGTCCGTGGTGTGTTCTCTGTGTAGAGCTGATGAATGCGAGTGTGTGATGATAACGAGCTCACCGTTAACGATCGGAGTCTGCGGTTTCTTCGTCACCACCCTGGCCGTGGCGTTGTTCACCTTCAGAATAAATACACAAACACACAAAACATGTATGTTCCTGATGACTCCTCATATTCACTACTACTGACTACTGATTCGATTCCTTCAAAATGAGGCAAAACTGTGTGTTTTGATCTGATGATGTCACTGTATACACAGTGATGCCACGTGACGTCATCACCGGGCTGCCGTACTCGCGCTCGCACTGGAAAATAAACGCCAGTCCACTACGGACATAATGTCATTCAAACATACGACCAAAACCCGAATGAAGGCCTTTTGAAAAATAGGCTAGCGCTGCTAGTATGACATCATCACTATTTATGGTAAAGATCATCTGAACATCTGCAACACCACCAAACAGCACACATACACAGGGTTCCTCATACGCAAACAGGTGAATGTAAACACGTTAGCGTTCGTACCTCGATCTTTCTCCCCTCCACGATCGTCCCGTTGAGTTTCTCTCGGGCTCGATCGGCTTCTGCCGCGTTCTCAAACGTCACGAAGCCAAAACCCTGAACAACAACGAGATCTGAGTCACAACCCCGGACCTCTCCAGACTGAATATAGATCACATCCTACACGTGCATGTGGAGCGTGGATCTGCCATGCTAATGTCCTAGCATGCTAGTCAGCTAGCGAACAGAGTTAACCGCGGCATTAGCTTCACCCGGCGGCACTGTGAGCCAGCTCGGACTCAGGAAATGTTCACGAGGGATTATGCGGATCATGACTGACCTTTGACCCTCTCTCATTGAAGATGATCTCTACATCCAGGATTTTGCCAAATTGCTGAAAGACAAAAAACAGTTTGTTTATTTGTTTATTGTTTATTATTGACACCCGGATAAAACATGATTTGTTTATTAGCATATGCTAATCAAGCTAGCAATAAGCTAACATTATTGCTGTGTGTGTATTTAGCATGATTAAGATGATGTAGGAGGACATAAACTAAAGCTAAGATTATGATTCACTTGATTCAGTTAGTCAGAATGACTCATTTGTTTGAATCGATTCAGATTCAATTAAACTTTTACTCTTGTTGACACTATCATTTTTTTTTTGTTATTTTACCCCGAACATCTGTCTCAGGTCAGGATCACGGAATCTGAAGGGAATATTGGAGACATGAAGGCGTTTGGGTTGGGCTTTCCCAGACCCCTCTTCCTCGCTGCCACTTCCTGCTCCCCCCGTCGCCAGGGGGACGTTCAGAGGCTGGGGGTCAGAGGTCACTGGGGCCAGACCTTCGTCCTGAGCGATGGACAACGTGACAGAGAGAGAAGATTAAATTAATAACTGTAGAGCAGTGTAAAGGTACACTAGGCAGAAGAAGAATACAGAGAGACTGAAAGAGAGAGAGACAGGGAGAGAGAGAGACAGGGAGAGAGACAGGGAGAGAGACAGGGAGAGAGAGAGACAGGGAGAGAGAGAGATGGGGAGAGAGACAGGGAGAGAGACAGATGGGGAGAGAGACAGGGAGAGAGAGAGACAGGGAGAGAGACAGAGAGAGAGAGATGGGGAGAGAGACAGGGAGAGAGACAGGGAGAGAGAGAGATGGGGAGAGAGAGAGGGAGAGAGACAGGGAGAGAGAGAGAGGGGGAG
>JANDJT010000001.1:39828-41479 GCA_024331685.1 Stegophilus panzeri | reverse complement strand
ACCTTCTTCACCTCCTTTACCTCATTCACATCCTTTACCTTCTTCACCTCCTTTATCTCTCATTCACCTCCTTTACCTTCTTCACCTCCTTTACCTCATTCACCTCCTTTACCTTCTTCACCTCCTTTATCTCTCATTCACCTCCTTTACCTTCTTCACCTCCTTTACCTCATTCACCTCCTTTACCTTCTTCACCTCCTTTACCTCATTCACATCCTTTACCTTCTTCACCTCCTTTATCTCTCATTCACCTCCTTTACCATCTTCACCTCCTTTACCTCATTCACCTCCTTTATCTCATTTATCTCCTTCACCTCATTTACATATTTTACCTAATTAACCTCATTTACTTCATTCACGTCCTTTACCCCATTTACCTCTCTTACCTCATTTACTTACATTACCTCATACCTGCTGTTTACCTTCTTTACCAAATTAATCTTGTTTACCTCATTTACCTTCTTGACCTTTCTTATTCATTATTAATAACTTTAACTCTAGCTGTATATATAATTCACTCTGAGTGTTTGTATATAATATGCTGTAATCTCAGGTAAACTTTGACAGGTGTGATGTAATTAAAGATGTACCTGTGCAGGTATAATTGATCTTGGAGATTTATTTATTTTTGTGTATTTCTAGGCCACGCTAGCTGCCAGTCGACAATCCAGTTCTCCGAACACCAGCGTCTCTGCAGTGAGCACTGCGCAGTGCACCGTACGTCTCTACAGGCTCAACACACCTCACATTTACACGTTTTATTAACTGATGCACCTGCAGTTAACGCTCCACTGTTCGCTCTCTTTGGAGCAGTTACTTAACAGTTAACCTGATAGAACTCACCTTTCCACCGACACCCAACACACGCTGTTGTCACTGAGCGATCGAGGAGACGTATCTGGTGTAACTTATGACCGTTTGGGTGAAATTGACAGAAATAAGAACACCAAATGCCCAAAAATAAACAT
Source organism: Stegophilus panzeri (assembly GCA_024331685.1). NCBI lineage: Eukaryota > Metazoa > Chordata > Actinopteri > Siluriformes > Trichomycteridae > Stegophilus > Stegophilus panzeri. Next base: position 40,511 of record JANDJT010000001.1, on the reverse strand, counting down.
TTTAATGTGAATTATTGTAATTTTTATGTTATCAGTGTTAAATGTGATATGTTATAGAAACATAAAAATATGAATATTGACCAGAAGGCACAAAAATGCCTTTTTTTCTGCCGTGTCTCACCTGAAGTTGTTTTTTCAGGTGGTGTTTCCATGATGTCGTTTCCCCCTTTATGTCACAATAACTGATAATCATGTCTTTATTATAGGTTAATTTAAGCAGCACTTCTGGGGGCGGGACCATGACCAACCCCCGCCCTGTTGGCCCTGTGACATCTGTGACATCATCTGCTCTTAGCCAATCAGTGTTGCTGGGTGGGAACTCGGCCGGTCAGGGACAGATGTACCTGAGAGTACGTTTTTAAAAAATGTTTTATTTTATTCTATAAATTTAAATAATGTATTTTAAGTTTCAGTGAAGTTTTGTGTGTAATAATATATTTATAATCTCTTTCTTTCTCTCTCTCTCAGGTGAATCGCTCACTCAGGGCTCCTCAGCTCATCTTCATGCCTGGAGGCACAACAACAGCTGCCATGGCAACAGTTGCCCAGCAGCAGCCTCAGCAACAACAGCAACAACCCCAGCAGCAGCAGCAACAGGAAGTCCCGCCCACGTCTTCCAGTAACCAGTCAGATAGTGACCAGGTAAGACTTACTTCTACCCCCTTTTTTCGATCGACACCCCC
>JANDJT010000001.1:29828-34828 GCA_024331685.1 Stegophilus panzeri | reverse complement strand
CGAGTGAATGATGGACGGAGGAGAAACACGTAGAGGCGCCGGACGTAACACAGGTGGTTGCCATGGCGTTACCGTAGAGATGGAGTAGGCAGAGAAAGAGAGAGAGAGAAACACAAAGAAAGACAGATGGACTCTTTAAAGATAGAAAGTGTGTGTGTGTGTGTGTGAGTGAGAGAGAGAGTGCTGTGATCATACCATCAGTGTCATCATTACTGTAGAGACTGTTAGATTGGAGCTGTGTAGAACCATCAGTGTGGAGTTCTACGCTCTAGAACCCTGTAGATCAGAATGTGGATGTCTGATCTCGGGGTGTGTGTCAGTGTTCTACACAGTGTGTGTGTGTGTGTGTGTGTGTGTGTGTGTGTAATAACGATAGTTACACAAAGTGCTGTACGTGTATACGAATGAAACCGAGACTGAAATACAGAAGAGAAATGAAGAACTGATTAGAGATGAAAAAGTAATAACGGTCATCACTAATAATAAAAGAAAGACTGGAGATGCAGGTGTGAAACAGATGTTTTAGTGTGGGTTTGAAACTGAGGAGATGCTGCAGGTACCTAGAGGTGGACGGTTCCTCAGCCTCGGCACTGAGACTGCTAAGCCGAGACCCTGGACCCGTCAGGTGACTGCTCAGAAGACCAAGGAGCTGGGGATGGAGAGAGCAGGTCCACCATGTGGGAGGAGGCTCGCTCATTACCAGCTTTAAAACAAATAAAAGATCCTTAAACTACTCTGGACAACATCTGGAGTTCATTTGTTGGTCAGGATCAAAAATGACACCAAGATTAGAGAGAGAGAGAGAGAGAGAGAGGGAGCGCTCGTAGATGATGGAATAACCTGGCGTGTTTGGAAAATAATGGCGTCTGTTTTCTCTTCATTGACTTGTAGAAAGTTTTGAGGTCTTCCAGACTCTGACTGAGATGCTACAGCAAGCTCTGGGCTTCAGAGCCAGACAGATTTACACATCATCAGCATAATCATTTCTAACTCTGAAAGGTGTTACCCAGAAGAAGCGTATATAGCTGAAAAACGGACAGGAACCAACAAAGAACCTTGAGGGACTCGGTGGCCCGGAGTGAAGACAGATGAAAAACTATTCCCTTCAAGGATTTACAGAACAGGAAGTGTAGAGACGCAGAAGGTTTGTTGTTACTGCTTTCTTCTAGAATCGTATTTTCCTGTATATTTAAAGTGTAATAGTTCTGCGTCGCTCCGTTTATTTCTGTAAGTCTGCTCTTGCAGGTCCTGTGGTGCGTCCAGGAGCTTTACAGTTGGTCTTCAACATGCTTCTTTTCCAGTGTAAAGAGCAGACAGGTGACAGCATTACTACTCCGACGAGGCGGGGTTTAATCTCACCTGGGATATTTTCGTCTGTTTTACAAAAAACTGTTTTACAAATCTGTGTATCGGAGTGGGCGGGGCTTCATTCGCAATCTGCTCATTGTGTAAACACACTCAGTGCTGTTTATCTTTCCTCTTCTACACCTGAACAGTGGACTGATTTATAATTTCACTGTCCAGCATCACTCAGAAGATAACTGCTTGCTGTTTCAGGCTGGTTTCTCTACAGGTTCCTCTGTAGGTTCCTCCGTAGGTTCCTCCCCAGGTTCCTCCCCAGGTTCCTCTCTAGGTTCCTCTTCAGGTTCCTCCCCAGGTTCCTCCACAGGTTCCTCTCCAGGTTCCTCCCCAGGTTCCTCTCTAGGTTCCTCTCCAGGTTCCTCCCCAGGTTCCTCTCCAGGTTCCTCCCCAGGTTCCTCTTCAGGTTCCTCCCCAGGTTCCTCCCCAGGTTCCTCTCCAGGTTCCTCTCCAGGTTCCTCTCCAAGTTCCTCCCCAGGTTCCTGCAGGGAGATTTTTGACAGCCGTGTTAAAAGCACAATATAAATAAAACTGAATTGGAATTGGAGAGATAGGAACGAGGCAGAACTGATGGTGAAAGACCCAAAACTTCCACTAATCCCTTTTTCTCTTTTCCTTTTTTCTTTCTTTTGTTTTTTTTTCTGCTTTTAACTTTTCTTTTTTACATTTTCTGTTATTCTTGGTGCATTTATGTAACTACTGAGTTATTTTCTTTCATTTTCCTTTAATACAGTTCATTTACTATTTTTATTCTTTAATTTTGTATTATTATTATTATTATTATTATTATTGCGTAGTTAGGGGGTTAGGGGTCCTCCCGGTCGCTCAGTCCCGGACGTGATTTATTTTCGTCCTCCAGGTTCAATATTTGTGGTCCCCTCTTGTCTAAATGTCATCCCTTCTTCCGAGACAATACGGAGGGGTGAAGGACGATAGAATGGAGGGAGTGTGGGAGGAAGGGAGTGACGGAGGGGGCACACTCGTAAAGAACAGCAACAAAGTTTGGGAAAATTAAACAAGAGGTAAAGGGGACAGGGGCACGTCCTCTCTCTCTCTCTCTCTCTCTCTCGCTCTCGCTCTCTGTCTTTCCATTTATCCCTCCATTTATTTATCACTCGCTTTTACGCGAAAGATGTTTTTGTAAGAGATTTTGTAAAGGGGTGACATTTTCTGACGTAGACTTCTCAGACGCTAGGTCACACACACACACACACAAACGTATTCAAATAGGAAACCCCTATGTTCTCTCTCTCTCTCTCTGTTTCTCTCTCTCCCACACACACACATATGACTAGTGCTCAGTTAAGGATAGTGGTGGGACAGTATTCAGGAGTCAGTGTGTAAATGAAAGCATGATTTGGTTAAATTGAGTTGATTCACTTGATTCACTCAAAGGAGTCATTTAAGACAACGATTCATTCATGATTCACAAACACACATACACACACATACACACACACACACACACACACACATATACACACACACACACACATATATATACACATATACACACACACACATATATTTATATATATATATATATATATATACACACACATATATACACACACATACACACACACACATATACACACACATATATACACACACATACACACACACACATATACACACACATATATACACACACATACACACCCACACATATACACACACACACACACACACACACACACACATACACACCCACTCACATATACACACACACACACACACACACACACATATACATACACACATACACACCCACACATATACACACACACACACACACCCACACATATACACACACATACACACTGTGTGTTCAGTGCTAACAGTGATAATGAGGCTGAGCTCATCTCTCTCTCTCTTTCTCTCTCTCTCTCTCTTTATAACCCCTGTCCCACCTCCTTTATCTCCACTCGTCCCCTCACACTCCTCCGGATCGTCCGTCTCTAGAGGAATACACACTTGTTGTTTTGTTTTGGAGAAAGGACTCGCTCTCGCTCTACACAGGGATTATAATTAGGACTATAATTCACCTTCAGTTATGACTTTATTTGAACTTTAATTAATATTTTAACTTTAAATAAATTAATCCAGTTATTCCGGTTAAAGACAGGTTTTTTTTAACGGGTTATTGGGATGAAGTGAAAGTCAAAAGTGTTATTATTATTAATAATAATAATAATGATAGTGATTAATTCCTGAACTCAACACTGAGTGTAAATCACTGCAGCGCTTTTAATTATCATCGTCTTGGATTTATTGTTTATTGTTATTATTATTGGATGGTTGCCGTGGTGCTCTGGACAGGTAAGTCTCACATCCTCATTACATCTAAACTTGACTTATTCATATTGTTCTGATGTCGTAACACACACACACACACACACACACACACACACACACGTCTAACACTGCTTTAGTGTTGTGGTCTTTTAATAATTTAATCAGGTAACTTAATTAATTAACACACCATACTGCTCTCGGCCAATCAGAACACATCGTACTGCTCTCGGCCAATCAGAACACACCAGATTAGATGTTATTGTGTATTTATGTGTAATAATTTTATGACTGCTGATTATTGAAATTCACTTTGACAGAGATGAGGGGAAAATCCCCAACACTGCACCTGAGAGAGTGAGACAGACAGACTGATGGACAGACACATATAGACTGATCAAACAAGACAGAAATATAGGAAGATCCAAAAAAATAGATAGACAGATAAACAGATGGAATTATAGACAGCTGGACAGACAATTAGACACAGACAGACTGATAGATAGACAGATAGATAAGCAGACAGACAGCTAGGGGAACAGACGGAGGGATAGACAGTCTGATGCCCACTGTCTCTTCTGTCAATCACACGGGACGACGCCTCCTGCTGTTGCTATGGGCAACCCACCTCACCATGGCAACCAACTGGCTGTAAGTGAAAGATGATGACATCACACATATGTAAACACTAATAACTCCACCGTCTCACACCTGCAGATTCCTAACAACTCACCTGACTTAATTCATTAATATTATAATTCGAGGTGGGACTGTGGGCGTGGTTATGGGTGGGATTATGGGCTGAGTTAGCATAATTACTTTTTTCTATGTACCTTATTACTGTATGTGTATAATACCTCTTCCTACTCATTCCCTCTGCACCCTAACTTCATTAACACTCTGTCTGTCTGTCTGTCTTTACCTGTCTCTCTACCTCTGCAAAAACTACAAATTCATTCAGTTACAGTGGTTGCCTTTGTTATTGTCTCTCTCTCCACCTGTCTGTCTGTCTGTCTGTCTGTCTGTCTGTCTGCAGTTCTCTGGTGCGTGTGCCACGCTCTCGGCCGGTGTCAGGTCCAGAGGTGTGTGTTCGTCTGCGGGGTCTGTCAGTGGGGCAGGTGGGAGTGTGCAGGGCGCGAGAGGAAGTGATGGAGTCTGTACGCAGAGCGGCTGAGATGGTCATCGACGAGGTGAGAGACAGACAGATAATATCTCTCTCTCTCTCTCTCTCTCTCCATTTCTGTAGTGCTTATCCCAACAGGGGCACGGGGAATCAGGAGCCACCATCTCACACACACACACACACACACACACACTCGCGTACACACACACACACACACACACTC